>OZ005738.1:68495162-68939456 GCA_963930755.1 Eudasyphora cyanicolor
TTGAAAAATGCGCATTCCATTTATTACATTACATATTCTAAGTTTCTACCACTGAAATTATTATTTGATGGAAACTTTTGAAACTTTATAAAATAATTCATTCCCAAGGCAAATATCATTCATTGGATTAGTGTATATAGAAACTACAAACATCTGTTATTCTAGCAGAAGTGCACATTTTAAATCTATGTTAGTAAATTTATCTATTCGAACTTGAATATGAAGGATCAAAGGAATCATTGAGTAATAGAAAAATAACAATTTTCTTAACTTATCAAAATTTAAAGATAATGATTTCGGATATTTTATTTTCTATACAAACATGAGTTAGACATATTATATGTACAACACAACATTGGAAAATAAGGTTATCATATAAATATATAAAGAGAATGATCCAAGCTTTCGTTTGAGCAAAAAAAAATGTGTTTTACAAAAATGTCGAAACATTTTTTAATTTTGAAAACAAAAATACACAAAAATTCTTTACTTTTTAAAAAACATTGAGAAAAAAAACTATCGAAAACACTCTGTGGAAAACTTTGGAAATACAATAGATAATTAATTATATGGATGGGAAAAAAGGACTGTTCGACCACAATGTCAATATTCAACATCCTACAAATCGGACAGTCCTTAACCTATCTTGTTGAAATGTTGTGTCATAACTACTATCTAATAGGAATAAACTTGGTGCAAATTTCATCCTGATCAGAAGACATCGGTTTTCAAAATTAACTCACTTGACATTAAATATGTATGTATATATTTCCATTTAAGTTCTGCCGCATTAAATATCCAAAAAGTTTACTCGTACTAAAAAACGTCATGTCACACAATCACAATACGAGAAATTATAAATTTTAAAATACGAGTATTTTCACAGACTTCTATTCCCAAAGGCTCAACATTTCTTTATTAATGATATACAAAATTTGTCGATAAGCGCATGAGTAAATCCTGTGTCGCGGACGTTACATTAGTACGCATTTGGTTTTACTAATATTAACCCGTTGGCGTTCTGAATGCAATATTTTTCATATAACCTCCACCAACAACAATTATTTGAGAGTACATACTTTGAAATGCCATTTAACTATTTATCTAAATATTTTTTAGGACTAAAATATTCGCGGCGGAAGTTCCGTTGCGGGCGTTACAAACAATTGAAGTATATTTGGAGGTTAATGTGAATTTGCATATTTTTTTAGCTAAGATTGCACAGTTATCTGAAAAATCGAACTACATAAAAGAAAGAGGTATATTTAAGGATATTAAAATTGCTCTCATTAGAATTAAGCACTTCATGCTTCATCCTAAAGCTTTAATCTCGTCTGTTGCGGACGTTACACATCAGTTGCAGTACGTTAAAACGACAATATTCTGTGGAAATTTTTATTTAATGCTGCATTTTATATTTCATAGAATGGACGGCAAACTAATGATTTCATTTCACAACTGACATTTTTTTACATTTTCGGTATAATTTTTAGGAAAAAATTTTCAGATTTACCCGTATTTAATATGTTGTTGTCAAACATATCTTACAACCCTTTGGGGGTTGTAAGATACTTTTTCGTTAGTGCAACAATCCATATTATTCTATGAGAGAGATTTTTGGAAAAGTCATACAACTACGGTGTGTAGTGGCGCCATCTTCATGTCAACTTCTTTACATTGTGTCTTTATTGTTTTTTAGTTTTTTTTTGTTGTATATTCTCATGAAAAGTGATAGTAGGCAAACAAACAAAAAATTATAAAATTCCAGAAATTTTTTAAAATCTCTGGTACGAAACTTTTTTTGTATCACAGATTATCATCTTTCATGAAACACTGCTAGAGAGAATAAAAAAATACTCAATAAAAAAGTTAGCTGTCATATCCTTTGAAATTTAAGCCGAAGGAAGGAAGGAAGAAGGAGCAGGAATAAAAAACGTCTTAGTTCTTTAAAAATTTGAGCTCCGATTTCAGAATGCTAAAATCAAACTCAATGTAGTTTTGTTAAAGAATAATGCGTTTAGTCCTTCATAGGATATAGCAGTTTTAAAATGTCATAAGGCTATGAACGCAGCATCTCTTTTTTGTGACTTGTATAAACTTCTCTAAAGCATAAAGAAACTCAACGATTTTTTCGTAATCGGTAAAACATTTTGCAATATGATGGAAGGGAATGGAATGCATTTTTGCAAAAATTGATAGCTGTTCTGAAGCAAAATATTTGTCAACCATTGACTGTATTCTTGACAACATAAAAATCGTTTGTCACGCCTGAAATTTAATTTTCTCAACCCATTTTTCTTTAACAAATATAAGGTTCTGAAGCCAGATATACCCCAAGTAGTTATATAAAATTAGTTTTTTTTTAACTCTTTTATCTTCACACTTTTCTGATGTATTCTTAGTGTAATCTTCACCCTCACTACATATTTAAAGTATATTTTTTCTAAGATTTATAAGGAAACATCACATTCAGCTTAATTCCACTTAGGAATATCTTAAATGGAAATTTCAAATAAAAAAAGTTTCACTCGATTTTTACATCTAAGCATGATTTTCTAAAATTTCAAGACCTAATAATGTCATTGACCTGTAAAATGTAAAAATTAAGAATAATTTAATTAACATCAAAACTAAATTCAAATATTTCATTTTTGGGTGGTAGTTTCGTTATCTCTGCCCCGTCTAATGATTTACCAATAAAAACGTTACCTTTCGACTAATTGTGTTTGCAGTCGCAAATTGAGCTAATAATTTTTTTCTTTTTGTTGCAAATAGCTTAAGCTTTGTATATTTCGTTATCTCTGCCCCGTCTAATGATTTACCAATAAAAACGTTACCTTTCGACTAATTGTGTTTGCAGTCGCAAATTGAGCTAATAATTTTTTTCTTTTTGTTGCAAATAGCTTAAGCTTTGTATATTTCTCAGTTTTTCTTCATTTGCTCAGGCTAGCAGACAAAAAAAATGTCCTGCTAGCCTGAAATTGCCTGCATTGCCCTTTTTCCGAAAACTGGACTATTATATCGCTTTTTTGAAATTTTAGTTGTGCTAAATTCGAGTAACTTAATTACCAAATTTCAAAAAAGTATCACAAAAGTGCCGTTTTCGGAAAAAGGGCAATGAAAATGCTGTACTTTTTTTGCAGAAAAGAATTCGCCATTAAATTAAGTTCACTATTAATGATATTCCTCCAATATTCCATACATAAATGTTCATGAACTTGAGCCGATATTTCCCCACAAACAAACTAATCGTCATTATTGTTTAAGTTCAAAGGCCAAAAGAGAATTTGGCTTATACAGATAATTATCACCTTGTTTTAATTATAAGAAATTAATGTCCTAAACTAATTTTAACACTTCAGATTTCTCACAAACAGAAATGTTTTATGGTTTTCTTGGAGGCCGGGAGATTTTCGCAAACGGGACAAGCCTCAAAACATTGTTATTAGCTGTTTCCCTTAACCCCCTTCCCTCTTCCCATCGTGGAGCCACGGATTATTAACGACTCTTGTTGGCCAGAATGTTCATCATTTGTCAAAGGTATTGTTGGATGGAACGAACGAACATCAACATCATCGAATACACTACACGGACACTTAGCTAAACACTTAGTCGGGATAAACAGACAGAGACTACTCGAATAAAATAAAATCATTAACAATTTTCCAAAAGACCGTTAAAATATTTGTTAGAGAAAGAACAAGACGAAGGGGCAGGGGTTTACGAGGCAACCCCCTTAAAGGCATTAATGTTTATTTTTGGCCAATATTAAGTTTCATTTATCACTGACCAAGTTGCCACGCAAATATAACAACAAAGCCAACCTAAACGGAACTTGGGGTATATTTAAGTGTAATCATGTCCGTTGTTTTTAATGGTGGTGTATCTGTCTGAGCTGAGGAACTGCACCTTGCCTGCTTCATTTCCTCTAAGACACAGGGAGAGCTCAACTAACCCTTATTAATGGTTTCCGAAGAACGTCTTGGACATTATGGAAACAAACACCAAACTCCGTACCCATTCCGTCAATGATATCTGCTATCAACCCCATTTATATGGCCACAAAGAAGAAGACAGATAGGAAGAGCTATACGAAAATATGGTACGACCAAGAACTTCTCTAACACTTGGCCATCGGAATTATTGAATAATGTTATGCATGTCTGCTCTCCGACAGTTCCCATCCATTGACTTTTGCATATGAGTGGTCGATCGGTCGGTCGGTCGGTCACTCGAGAAGGGATGGTCGACGACGCTGGCGATGACTTTGCAGCAACGTAGAAACTTTTAATTGAAGAAAACGCACAGCGGAAGAAAAAAATAAGACAAGACACAAACAAAAAGCATATTTCATCGTCTTACACCAGCAGCGCTGGGAAAACCGGCTTCAGGTATGACGGAGGGGAGAGCGAGTGACAGAGTGCAACATTTGGTCGTTAAAGTTTTGCTGCACATGACTTGGAAATTCAGCGAACTACGAGGAGTAATGTCCGTTTCTACGCTAAACGGTCAGTGAATGAATACGGTGAGGAAAATTCACTCACAGCTTTGCAAAGAAAAAACAACTAGCTGGCCCTGCAGACAAACATCCAATCCAGCTTAAGCTGAACTCACTTTCATGAAAACGAATTGTGTTACAAATTATCTGTGCTGAGATATTTAAATTGGGTTCATTCCATAACTGAGATATTGTAAGATTAGAGTTCGACCGATTTATCGCCTAGGGCAATAAAGTAGCAACGCAGTGCAATTTGAGGAATATGATAAAAAATAGTCCAGAACAAGCTATGTGACCTATATTTTAACATACAACAGATGTTGCATGTTGAAATCTGTGCAAAGAGAAGCATAAATCCATTTTAGTGGGTTTAAATGATAATTGAAAAACATTCAGCTTGGGCAGAATTTTAAGATTTTAGCCGATGTACGGCTTCGACCAAAAAAAAAAAAACGCCTTCGGTCCAACTCTAGGTAGGAACACAAACAGGACGAACAGCCGGTCTGGCCTGGTCCGGTCAGATTTTGTCTGTCTAGCCGGGCTTCGAGAATGGGGTACAAGTATTTGTGTATTTTCGATACTAGTTCTAGGATTTGCTGGTATTTTTTCGGGTTATTGTTCATATGATGCAAGTGCGTAATGTTGCTGGCTTGAGACAGAATTTTATGAATTAATTGCTGATCTTACACAAACATCCAATCCAGCTTGAATTGATCACAATTTCATGAAAACCAATTGTGTTGCAAATTAGCTGTGGATGATATTTAAATTGGATGCATCCTATAATTGAAATATGGTAGGATCGAACAGTCGGTCTGATCTAATCCGGTCAGATTTTGTCCAGACGGACTTCGACAAAGGTTTATGTATTTGTGTGTTTTCAATTCAGGTTTTGGGATTTGGTGGTGTTTTTTCGAGTTGTAGTTGATTCGTTGCAAGTGCGTAACGTTGCTGGCTTGAGACAGGATTTTATGAATGATTTGCTGAACTTACACAAATATCCAATGCGGCTTAAATTGATCTCATTTTCTTAAAAACAAATTGTGTTGCAAATTATCTGGAGGTGATATTTAAATTGCATTCATCATATAACTGATATTGTAGTTTCAGATACTGTTTTCTACACCTTTAATGTCCAAGGTTTGGTAAGGCCGCCTATTGTTTTCATACATACAAAGGACAATCTTGGAAAGTGTTCTTATTCTAATTACATGTCTGGTTTTGAGCCGTTTCAATTTCTTTGTTCTACTCGTAGCTAAGCTTCAAAATTCCAAAAATGTCGATTGATCATAATTCAATGGCAATTGCCCGTCAATAGTGGCAACAACATCGCCCTGTTGTTTATTTGGATGAATATATGGAGTACTCCTTGTCCATGTCCACTACCGTACGACGTATGTAGGTACATACGAGTATATGTAGCTGTTGCCCGAGTACATACATATGTTTGCTGGCCGGGATCTCTCTACAGGTAACACAACTCGTCGCAGGCCGGCTATCTGTGGTGCGTTAAAGCCGTATTCCTGTTGCAGTTGCTGCTGCTGCTGATTCTCCTGTTGTCTTCGTTGTTGTTGCTGTAGAAACTTTTAAATGTGCACCTGCTCAAGTTTAGTGGCCATTGGTAAACATGTTGGTTCGCTTGGGTCGGTCGCTTGCCTCTGGTTTCTTTCTTTCCTTTTTTCTGGTCACTTTTTAGCTTTGAATCTGGTTTAGACGTTCATTGATGTTTTCAGCTCTGCTGTTGTTGTTCTTTTTTTGCTTTTCTGTGCCATCGAACATTTTTCTCCAGATTTTCGTAGTCTTTTTTTTGCGAACAGTTTATATTGATGGGAGTCAGTGTTTTTTTGTGTGTGTGTTTTAACTTGGCTGACTGTTTCAGCCATAGTACAACTAAGAAGACGACGACGATATTTCATACTGAAAAAATCAGAAAATAAAAAAGAAATCAACACACTGGGAAGAAATAAGCAATAGCAACAGCAGTGCAGCTCAGTTCGTCGATTCAGTTCAGCTCCGGCAGCTTCAGTCCCAAGAAGTTAACACATGCTTCATTCAGTTCGGCGTATAAAGTTACTTTTGGAGTAAAGTAACTTTTTTTTGCCAAGTAAGGAACGGAGGACGGTATGATGGTGGGGTCGGGCCGGGGCTGGTGATGATGATGGCGACGATGATGATATAAGGAGTTGCAGTGATTTTGTGATACGATTCTCAAAGCCGAGGTTTTTTCAATTTCCTTTAATTTCCTTTTCGTTTTTTTGCTCCATCTGCTGCTTTTGTGGACTTTTTTTTTGTGTTGGGAGATGTGGTTGTGTAAAGGATTGGTGGGTTAGCTTTGCTTGTCTTTGGGTTTGGGGTTTGCTGGGTAAGTTAATATGAAGATGATAAAAATAATAATAATAATGACGTCGACATTGATTGCTTCCTGTGCTGCTGCTGCTGCTGCTAACGACTGGCAACGCTGTCTAATGTATGTACTTACTGCTCGTATGTTGTTGTAAGCCCCGGTTGCGTATCAGTTGTGTATCATTAGCGCTTTAAAGCTTACAAGGGCCTACTATCAACACTGGTTTGAAGTTTTTTTTTTTGGTATCCACCATTCATGGTAGGATCGAACAGCCGGTCAGATCTTGTCTGTCCAGCCGGACTTCGGCAAAGGCTTATTTGTGTTTTTTCGATTCTGGTTCTGGGATTTGGTGGTGTTTTTTCGGGTTGTTGTTGTTGATATATTGCAAGTGCGTAATGTTGCTGGCTGCAGACAGGATTTTATGAATGAATTGCTGAACTTACACAAACCCAAACACCAATACCCATACAATAATGTTGAACGAAATTGTCATCAACGACAAAAACCTATGTTTTATTGTAGCAAATCAGTTAAAGCAACAACATTTCAAGTTGTTGCCTAAGTTGATGTTGTTGCTGTTGCTGCTGCAGCTTATAGCAAGTAGCATTAAGAGATCTGAAGGTGGTGTTGTTGCAACACCACTCGGATGCAGAGGAAGTAATAAATTAATGGCGATAACTTTGACTATAAATGCAAAAAAAAAAAAACAACAACAACACTTTAATGCACTCACATACTTTGTCTCTTGGTCTCACACACTCTACTCAACTGTACGTACGCACTCATACTCTGATCCACCGATCATTGATTACTTTCCCAAGTGAGTGGCGGCCTATGGTGTTAATTAAAATAAATTTTATTTAATTCAATATTTTTTTCCCGGCTGCATAAATAAGTTTTTAATGCTGTTGCATGGACGTACAGGCTTGGGCATTTGAATGGAGATTGTTAGTAATTGTTGATTTAGAGTCAATGAGAGTCATACATAATTTAAAGACAGTTTACATAAATATTATAGTTATTTTATATTTATTAATAGAACTATAGAATTTTAAAGCAAATTAATACCCATATCTTTAATATTAAGAAGCACATTAAATAATTTATATTTTCTCATCTTTGTTTTGAGGTCAAAATAATGTTAATTTAAGTTTATACGACCTTTGAGACTACTTAAGTAATTCACTTTTTTTGGGAGCTAGCTTTGTTGATCCGAAATTATATGTCTTTAATTTAAAGAATATTTCTTTACTCTTTAGGGAGAGACTATGTATTTGAGTGTTGTGATGTTCAGTGATGTTTGTTAGCATTTGGTACCATTAATGACCATTTTTGTATATATCAGTCACCGGCAAACATATGCATCTAAATTTTCTCCTGACTTATTTGAGTTTTTACTCTCGAAGCACTGCGGGTTAGATTTACGAAGCGTGTTCTGTTTAGAAATCCTCTGTTAGCTACACTTACTGAGGAAAAATAATGCTATTTTTCGAATTATAATAATGGCTTTTCTATACTTCAAAAAATAAATGATTTAAAATAATAGCTAAAAATTTAAAGTGGTTTTTTATTCAAATTAAAAACAAATATTGTCAGTTAAAATTATCAAAGTACATATTTTCTAGCGTTTGGAGTGCTGTTTTCTGAAAATAATATATATATTTTTTTTAGAAATCTCTCTTAGTGTAAGCCAAACGATATCCGACGTCACTATCCGTGAGCCTGAATGTTAGTATGGTCGTTCATTTAATATTTGAGCTCATGTAGGTGTGTAGTGGTTTCGCCGTTGTCTGGTTTATACATATGTGATTTTTCTATAGAACAAATCTTTACTAATATAATTATTATCTACAAAAAATCATTCAAGATAGTTTTAAAACATTTTCAGAGAAAATGTATTTATTTTTTTAACATAAAACTTAGTTGCAAAAAATAATTTTTGCACAAGAAACTGCTTAGGAAAAGCTTAGCATAGTATTTTTCCCAAAATGTTGCAAGGGCATTCACAGCAATTATTATACATTTCTTAATTAAAAAACCACACACAAAAATTGATTTATGATTTTTTTTTAATTGAAAAATATATACAAGATTTTTGTAAACCATATTTTTTACAATTCCTCACATATACATATATTTAGAACATTTCAAAGTAATTTATCACACCGATTAAGCAAACTTTTATTCAAACATTTCAAATCCCTTTTCCAGTCCTGTTTCCTTTGCTTCCATTTCATTATCCTTTGTGATTAGTCACAAGCAAAAAAGTATGTGACAAATCCTTTTTTATATTTTTTTCAAATGAAAATCAATGCGTTTCTATTCCCATCGCCGGAAGCCGTATGTCTATCAATCCATATGATTATGGCCATTTTAAGAGTACTCATATCTTTCCGATAATTTGCATTGTATTGTGTGTTGCATTCAACATTAACATAAATACACATACATATGTTCGATATGCTCGTCAAAACAGAAAAATAACATGTTTATGTTTCCCATATTAATGATTATGATGATTGAACAACAATTAGCATCAATCACAAAGTTATTTGATTTCGATTTTTTCTCCTCTCAAATTGATTAATAAAAACACACAACACAACAAACAAATAATCAAACTAATTTATAGAAAAACCGGATGGCGTTTCTATTTTCTTGTCATGAATAGTGAATATTGGTGGTTAAATATGTTGGTTGCTGAGGGGGGATGGGTAGTGTGTTCGATGCCGCTGCTTTTGTTAAGTCAAATTACAATGACATGAAATTATATATTCAAACTCTAGTGCCGCCGCTAAATGATGGGAACTTTATTTGTCTCGTATTTCTTCTAAACTATTTCTCTAAAATGATACAAATCTCTATAGTTTAAGGTCAATATTTTTAAGTTTTTAATTAAAGATTATGGCCTCATAAAAGTTTTAGAATGTGGAATGACATTTCTGATGATATCATTAAGAATCCCCCAACTCCTGGTCATCATGATCAATAACAACAACAACGAAAGAAAGAAAATAAATACACGAATTCTTTGAATGAAGGAAAAAGTGAAATTTATATTTAGATTAGATAAAGTGTTATACGAGTATTATTAATTCACCCCGAAGCTTTAACGTTTTCAGTTGTTAATTATTTTGTTGAGTAAATCTGGAACACTTATCAAAAAGATTCAAACCGCCCCATTGTTTTCTTTTGCCACCTTGAAAGGCTTTGCTGGTATTTTTTCGCTCACACTAATTTTGACTGACGTTTACAAGTCTTCTCATCCGCCCCAAGATGTGAGCCAACCATCCAACTCATCATCTACACCTCTTCATCATCAATTTATTATAACTCGTATTAAGATTTTTAATAGTTTTTCAAACGGAAGCAACCGGTGAGAATTCTATAAATACATATACATGTTTGGATATGATTAGAGAACATCCGGTGCTGGTTGTGAGGATGGTTATGGTAATGGTGACGTTGGTTGGCTCAGTGTTAGTAATTATGATTGGTGATGTCTTCATTTCGGCAACTTTAGATATATACGAGTATGTATAAACAATCAACCAACAAACTTGGCTAAAACAATCTTATAACTGGTACCTGTTTTACCAGGTAATGTACGTGCTCTTCGAGTGTCAAGATTTTAATTTATTCATAAGGATTGTTCGGAACTAAGAGCTAAGAGCTAAAGAAAAGTTGTCGAAAGGGAAGTACAAAGTTTTGTTGTTGATTGGCAAGTTTTGTTTGGACAGACTTTCGTGTGCTTCCGGCTAAATAGAGAAGATCTTAGATTTTATTTAATATGAATTTATACGAAACATTCTTAAAGTAATTTTGTAAATTATACCGTTTAATTGTTTCGTTGTTGGATACATGCTTCTAATATTTTTTAATTTTTTTTTTGAAAGAATTAAGTTTTTATTAACAAAAATACAGATTTTCAGCTAAGTAATCATCCATAACTACAGAAAATCTACAATTTTCATACATTTACTAATCAATGTTTTAAATCGGGATAAATTTGTCTACTGCTTACCAACCTGCCTGTTTCCATGTTGCACAAATTAGTCTACATTTTTCGAAAGAACAACATTTCTGTTTAAAATTAAAGATTTTCAACTATTTGGTGAAGTTCAACATAGATTGCCATAACATATCCACACTTTCCATACATTTTTCCGATCTGCAGAAATGTTAGCACTACTTCATTGACCTTTTCTCAAAGCAATTTTTAAATTATGCTCTTTTAAATTGTTTCCACTCATTTTTCAATGTTTTTGAACGAATTTTGTTTGTTTGAAAATACAAAATGTTCTACTGTTGAGTTAAATAGCCATTAATAGTTGTAAAAAATTCATATTTTCCCTAAATTTACCAAACATTTTTTTTACAAATGCATTAATTTAGCTTCTGTTAACTAACCTGCCGAGCTGGAAGCAGGACTCCATGTATCTTATTTGGAGTACCCTGGTCGGCTTTTTATAGCTAGAATATAAAATTATTTTTCTGTTTTTTTTTTTGTATTCCCCACTGTAGTTTGCCTAATAAAAGAAAAGCCGTTAGATTGTCATCTGTTTAGTAATAAACTTGAAATGTGAAATTTTAAGAACATAAGCAATTCTTAAGTTTTTTTCATACAACTTTTTTTTTGTTTCTTGACTTATGATATCATTCATTTTTAAGAGAATATTATGGCCATAGCAAAAATGTTAAATGTTCTTCGAGACTTTTATGGCCATTACGAAATGATGTCTCTCTCTCTGTTTTAGGCAAATGAGTTCATGACGTTTGTAATAATAGTTGTTCTTCTAAGTTCAGTTGAGATAATAATGTTATCTTGATGCTTGATTTTATCACACATAAATCATAAAAACCGGGAAGAATTATAGAGTCATAATTTATGCCATTTGAAAATTTAATTCAAACAAACGCGGGAATACAAGAAAAACAAAAAAAAAACACTCAATAAAATGGACACAAATCCAAAGTAATATGCATCATTAGTGATTATCTTTAATGTACGGTTAAAAGATCTGTTAAAAACTTAATCAAAGAGACGCGAGGAAGACTCATGTCAGCTCTAGACGTACGTATTTGTTACTGGGACTTGGAAGACTAAAGTACGAGTAACTAATTAACATTTCCACACGGTCGAACTATTAATCAGTTAGTTCTGTGGCCATCATTAGGTCCCCCCACTTGGCCCATTATTGGCCAATGGTCAGCAGAAAAATCTAAAGACACAAGCACAACCCTCATCATCATCGTCATCATTGTAAAGTTAAAATTAAGAATTAACTTTTAAATTTTCATGCAATATGAGGACAGTTATTAGTCCAATGGATGGATGGATGTTTGGGATGACCATCGTCACTTGTATACAAGAGGGGAGCGGTATCGACAGTGGGATTTGTAGATTTAAATGGATTTTTACATCATTAAGAGACGGACAGACAGATACAGATATTGAAGCAGAATTAGAAAAGAGCTGAAAACAAAACTTTAGCCAAGAAACCAGTCCAGCAACAGCATCAGAAAAAACGACAGCCCACGGTTTGTTTTTTTTTACGCTAGCGAGTCTATGTGTGTGTGTGTTAAAGCCTGGCTTAGAGCAGTGGCAGGTTTGTTGGATCAACAACCAGCACCACCACCACTACTACTCGTACCAACTCCACGAGTTGTAGCCTTTATGAATGAACAAATGAATGAACCATGTTCGACTCGACTGGAGTTGTTTGGAGTGTGAGCGCGAGGTATAGCTGACTTAAATATCGGTTACAAAACCAAACATCGTAGGTTTTCAATTCAACGAACAGCCAAAGCTGCCGAGAAGCGGCGGCACCAAACGCGTTGCATTAGATGGATAGACGAACGGACTGACGGATGTGATGCTGGGATTACCATCAGTGTTTACAGTGTTTTGAAATGAAACAAAAACTCCTAATGGCTCTATGTTAGGGTGGAACGAATTGTAGCGGCCATTCCAAGAAAATTTGGCGAAGACACTATAGCCCAAAAATTAATTTCAAGCCCCCTGATCTTTCAAAAGAAGTATTTTTTCAAAATATGCTAGTATATAAAATAGATATTAAAAATACTTATTTTGAAAGATCCGTGGGCTTGAAATTCATTTTTGAGCTATGGTTTCTTCGGCAAATTTTCTTGGAATGGTACCCTAAATTAGTTTCACCCTAATATAGAGCCATTAGCAGTTTTTGTTTAATTTCAAAACACTGTAAACAGAAACTTTCCCGAAGCTCAAAAGTGAATTTCAACCCCCTGGATCTTTCAAAATTCCATTTTTCCCAAAAGATGCTAGAAATATACCGATTTTGAAAAATCCGGGGCCTTTTTGAGCTATGGTGTCATCGGCAAAGCCTTTGTCTCAAAAAAATTTGACCCGCCCTACTATATATACCTATAGTGCAGAAGAAAACGGAAAATGAAAGTTTGAAATAGTTAAGATGTATCTTTTTGTGGTGCCTTTTTAAGGTCCATAGAGATATCCGATTTAAATTCAATTTATTTAAATTGACAATTTGTATTTCAAACAAGCGCACAAAATATTTATAACTTAAAAAAAAATAAATCATAGTCTCCGAAGAATAATGTAGTAGAAAAATTCCACTAAGTGTGAGAAAATTTCTTTGTATAGACTTTTGGTGGCACATATTTATGCATTTTATTGACCCCATATTATAGTAAACTTTGCAAGAATTTGATCCTGTACATCTACTTCAAAGATGTACAGGATCATATCAAATTCTTAGACTTTACAAAATCTGCGTATTAAATAAACTCTTATTAGAATTACACATTTTACTAATTTTACTAAATGAGTTTTTGTGTCCACTTTAGGGCATTTTTGTCCTCAGCATTTAAAACAGAGTATATAAGTGGTAAGACTCTGGCTCAAGGTTGTGCAGAACCATATTTTGACAAAATGTTAGAAATTGCAAAAAGCAAAAAGCAAAAAGAAAAACAAAATTTATTTTGTAAAACATTTTGTTAATTTCTCTATACAGATTTTTTTCTTTTGGTCCAAAGATGGACAGCACTGTGCCCTCTGTGTCTCAGATTCGATTGTTGCTTTTTCGCAAGCGGTTCATATAGTACATATTTAATTTGAATTTATAGCCATAGAATATGACTGAACTAATGTTTAGCTCTCGCTGCTACCTTTGGCTCAATATGGGTTTGTGTGAGAGAGTGTGTTTTTTGTTTTGTTTCTTCTATACTCGTATCTTAGCCATGTCCAATACGCACCTGGTTGTAAACGTATAATGATGCTTTAAGCCGTTTGGCCAGCCTGGCTTACCGGCTGGTCGGTCGTATCGTTGGCTTACCGCTTTTCAGGCTCAATTTTAAGCGAACTGTGTGGATGGATAGATAGATGGCTGGCGAGGTCTGGGCATCTTAGACTCTTTTTTTCGCTTGTTTCTGCTGTTGGCTTCTTGGAGCGGTTGGCTGGCTGGTGCTTTTGCGCAATAACTAGTAAAACATGTTGTAGTTTACAAATGCGAAATGTTTATTTGTTTGATTGTGTGGTAGTTGTTGTTGTTGCTGTTGTGGCTTTAGCTGTAATTATTTTATGGAAATGGACTGAATGGAGTGGGGCAAGGGGCTACAATCACTTACATACTCATATTATAGGTGTATGTACTCGTATATCTCCATATGTTTGTTGTTAAGTTGTGTTCTTATTTCAGTTCTCGATTTCTTTTTCTAACCTCTTGTCCAGTTTGTGTTGTTGCTGTTGCTGCTGATTCTGAATTCTAGTTCTCGGTTACTAATAATTTGTTTAAATTGTAGATGTGTTTACATATGTTCATGACTGTAGTTGGAAGCTGTGTCGGATTGTTTCCATTTTATAGCTGTGTGATTCTAAATAGCACTGATGGTGTAAATCCTATATAAAAAAATCTCCCACTGTGTTATATAAATGATCCTCTGTAGTAAGTTCATAAATGTATTTGATTGGATAAACTATTTATTTCGATTTTAAATACAATTGATTTTTAAACATTAATGTAGAAGACACAATGGAAATTGTAACCAAACTCTATACAAATCAATAGATTAGGTTGAATGAGAGGAGACGTTACCATGTCTCATGTCCATGGACATTTATATATTTCTGGTTCCTTATCTACAAACTAATATATAGTGTTCGACTTGTTAGCGAACATTTTCAGAAATACAATAGCAAAATGTCTTGTTTGTTGCAACTTATGTCGGAATCTGCTATTTACTAGATCTTAGCTGTACTATGGTCCAGTTTAGAATAAATATTTATTACAACAAGTGTAGTTTATTCCTGTATTTATTTGTTGTAGTTTCTTCTTCTTGAATACTTAATCTGAACATATACACATGAAAATTCATCCGTCCATTTGTCCGTCTGTCGGTCTGATTGTTTCGTCCAAATGGTGTTTGCTGTACGTCAATTCGTTTGTCTGTCAGTCGGACTGTCTCTTGGACTGTATTCCTGGCCAATTGCATCTCGTGTTGATAGATATACCAGATACCGTTGTCGAGTTGTTACCCCCAGACTCCATACCCAATAATGCTGCCATGATCGGATGCATGCAGGCCACATTTAAAAAGTTAATCGCATAGAATTTATTTAACTATTCCAACATTCAAATCACCTATTGGCTCTCACACTCATGCATAGCTATTTGAGGTTGGAAAAAAGAGCACTTGTTTTGTGTATTTAGGAAACGTAATGATTTTTAAATGCCACTATTGGCATTTAAACGCTGCTTGCTGCTGGATGTCAATTGCCAACCAGCTAAGCGAAGTCAGTCATTGAGCCAACAATGGAAAAAAAGGCCAAATGAAGCAAGAAATGAGAAACAATGCCAATAAGTTAGCAGAAAAACGAAAAACAATTGAAATATTTATTATGGCAAAAATACCAAATGTTCAGTATATTTTCGTGCAGTAGTACAGTAGGTCATCTTTAAGAATGACTGAGCATAATAAAAACTAAAAACATAAAAACTAAGAAACTTCTACGCATCTTTGAAGTAACGTAGAAGTTTAACCAACTCAATAAAGCTCTTATGAACAATTAAACATATTAAAATACGATTATAAGCAACATTGCATATAAACGAAAAAGCAACATCGCATGACTGAAAAATAAATAAACAAAATCTAATAGTAATAAGGAGATTATTTTTTTATAGTGGTACACTTTAAGAATATAAGTTTCTGAAAAGGGAATATCTGCAGAATCATATTGCGTATAATGAATTCCTTTAGTTAATTTTTAGAGTAGTTTGTTATAATATATATATAAAAAAAGTAATGCATCTTTAAAGTTACGCATAACCAACTCAATAAAGCTCTTATGAACAAATAAACAAATTAAAATTCGCTTTTAAGCAACACTGCATATAAACAAAAAAGCAACATCGCATGATTGAAAAATAAATAAACAAAATCTAATAATAATAAGGAGATTATTTTATTATAGTGGTACACTTATCTATCTGATTCTGCAGATATTATAGTGGAATATCTGCCGAATCATATTACGTGTAATGAATTTCTTTAGTGCATTTTTAGAGTATTTAGTTATAATATACGAGTATCAATGTTGTTTCGTACAAAGAAGTAACGTAGAAAGTTAACCAAACTCAATAAAGCTCTTATGGACAATTCAAAAAAATTAAGATACGCTTATTGCTTACAATCGATTTCCTTTTTTTCATGATTAGAAAATTAAGTAATTGCAAAGGGCTATACAAATTTTTGAAGTACATTTTAATGATTCGCAGACATATCAATCGAAAACTTTTTATAGAAATTCAAAATCGAATTTTTGGCTATTTGAAATGCTACTAAAGCGAAATAGAATGTAATATTATAAGTTCTTTTTATAAAATATGGCAAGAATAGCCATCTGATGCAGATATGTTTGCTTCCTCTAATCGTGACAAAATTTACATCAATCGAAAGCTCTGTTTCTAGAGGTGTGTAGAATTTAAAAAAAAAAATAGTTGTGGAAAGAAATGCTACTATTACTTGAGCTAAAATAGAAGAAGCAAGTTTGTCTGTTCTTAGGTTTTTGTGGTACATTAAAGCTTATGGCGAATTCTTTTCTGCAAAAAAGTGCAACACTTGCATAGCCCTTTTTCCAAAAACTGCACTATAATATCGCTTTTTTGAAATTTTAGTTGTGCTAAATTCGAGTAACTTAATTACCAAATTTAAAAAAAGTATCACAAAACATTTTCATTGCCCTTTTTCAGAAAACGACACTGAAAAAGGGCAATGAAAATGTTGCACTTTTTTGCAGAAAAGAATTCGCCATTAGTTTTCAGAAAATGTGTATTTAAATGTTGTTAAAACGAAAATCGGAATCTAAAGTTACTGGTTTGAAATTGATGCAAGAAATTTTATCCGTTCACAGTTTTTTTTTGTATGTTACCATAATCCTTAGTTTTCTCAAATGGTGATATCAGTCGAAAGCTTCATATCCGAAGAGAGGCAGAATTTTGTTTTCTTCTTTTTGAAATATTGAAATGATGTTTGTGGTTCATTTTCGGCGTTTCCACTGTTTTCAAATAGTGACACAGTTCATATCAGTTGAAAGCTTTATTCTTAGAGATTTGCAGAATTGTGTTTTTTTTTTTACTATTCTAAATGATGATAAAATATAAAATGAGGTAATATTTTTTCATTAGATGTTTTGTTTCTTATAATATATTAGTGTTCCACTGTTGCTTGGCAATGTTTTTTGAGATTTGTCTTTGATATTTGCATGAAATAATCAAATTTCATGCTGCTTCATTATTTAAAGTGTCTGTGGCGCTGTTTGAACGACAACGACGACAACATTTCTGACTAACCATGGATAACTGTGGCCGTTCGCAGTGATGTGGTGGTGGCGGCGTTGGTGGTGACGATGGTCACACAAATCGTTGTCGACAGAGAAACTTCAATTAAAAGGTCAACATTTTTGCTGTAATCGTTTCACGGCATGGGTTGTTTTTTTCCATATTCCACAAGTCTTTTTATTTCCAAAACAAAAATAGAAAAAATACTAAATTTTAAAGCATACTATACTAAATTGCAATTCTAGAATGGCAGCGGAACCAAAAAAGACTAACTGCCATGCTCTGCACATTGCATGAGGCATGATGCATTTGACGGGGAAGGTTGTTGCATGAATGAATGTATATCTGTCCGTCTGCCTTCGAAATGCAGTCGAGTTGCAAAGCAAGTGTTTTTTAAAGTTAAGGCCGTTGTTGGTGGCATTAGAGTTCTGCCACGGATGTGGATGATGCGATGGCTGTGGTGATGATGGCACAGCGATAGTTAGTGGTGGTGGTAGAAATATTCTAAATTATTTTTATGGGTTCACATGAAAAGGTCATTTTTTTAATTTGTTAAAGTCTTTCATATTTCGTCAATGTTGTTGTTGTCGTCGTCGTTTTGTTGTTCATGAATTTTTTTTAAACCTATAATGAAAATAACGTCTATTAGGTTCACTGCTTTTCAAAGCATTAATTATCTTTTATAAAGTTCAACTGTGTGTTTTTCCCAGTTCGTTTCCTTGAGCTAGTCGTTTTTTGTTCGTTCTCTTCCCCTCTCTATAATTAGTCCCAAATTCAAAAGCGACAATGAAGGGGAAATGGCTTTTCATAATTCCATTCAAAATTAAAGAATATACCTAAAAAAGCAACAAAACAATTTTCCCAAAAAGGTACAAGTATGGAATTGGAAACAACAAGTACCTCAACAACAAGTAGCTAAGATGAGAGGGGGAATAAAACCACCACCAGCAAGCAGTCCATCAGCTAGCCAGGATAGATGTGGCCGACCCTAACAGCGGGTCACAGAACGACCGTAAAGCCATACAGAGTAGCCACTGTTTGAAATGCCTGAATTTATTTGATGGATTGTTTATTCTATTATTGTTTATTCCGGTTGGTTTTAATAGAATTTTGTTTTATTTTTTGTTGCTTTATTGAGGGTCTTTTTGTTTTTCGAAGAAAAAATTGATTTATCAAAAAATTGTCATAATCAGAAAGAAGTTAAACAGGAAAATGTTTTCGATAGACTTCTCAAGGGAAAGTCATCAATGGACAATGAAGTCTTTTGACTTTGCTTTCAATTGTAATTAGCCCAGGGAATATTCAAAGGGTTCATGATAAGTTTAACAATTCAATTTACAATTCATGAAAGAAGAAATCTTACAAACTTAGTGGGATTTCTAGTGCGATCAATATCGTATGAACATCCATCATGTACTGTTATGATTTTTTTTAATAATACAATTCAAGTTTAAGTTTTTTTTAATAACACAATGCCTATATTTTACAACCTGAGACGTTAATGAAATCGATAGGCTAGCTAGCTACCTACGAGAACGCTGCATTTTCTATGCAGTTGGGCTAGTTATATGTAAAGCGGTACACGATTTAGAAAGATTCAATAGAATATTCACAATTTTTATTAAAAGATGTTAGACTAACTTTTGTGGTACTTCATGATGCCATGCAGTTGTATTAAAATGTACTCTACACTTTTCCAATTAGTTGCAGCATTACCTAGTATTCGGCATTTAATGTGTTCATTCTTCGGGAAGCGAATACTGGTATTTCCAAAATTTTACACTTTTGTAACTGAAATTGAGATTGTACGATACTTTGAATGCATGTATTCAAAACACTTTTAGTAGTTGCATATACTGTCGACATTATCAATAGATTTGTACGGCCAAAATAAACACTCTTCCCCATCATTAGAGTCTGAACACTCTCAAAGTTCTGCCAAAGTTTTATTGATTTTTTACTCATTTACTCATTAAGGCTTTTCTGCATATTTAACCTTGAAAGTGTTATAGAAATTACTTGAATTTAAAATGATGCCGGAATTTTTAAATTGTATTTTCCTAGAAATCTAATTTGCGATTGCTTGAATAAAAACCAAATTCTCCTAAAAATTTATTGCTCTCATTTATATCATGTAAATGTCAATATACAAATTCTTTGGAAAGTCCTTTAACTGACAATCATCCTTCAATCTTAAATTTTTACTAGACAGTTTAATTTGAAATGCTTAAATGAACACGTGCTGTAATCGCTGGGGATTTGGGAAGGAGCTTTATTCAACCGCCTAATTATTTGACTTCTGTTTTGACCCAGTGGCCAGTCTCGCACTTCTCGTGTTGGATTCTCATTCCCCTTTCGGCGGTTTAACTACAAAACAAAACTACTTAATTAATTCAATTAAAAAATGCTATTGCCGAGGGTTTTATTTAATATGTCTCGTTTTTGTTTAATTTGTTTTAAAGCCCAAAACCCCCCAAACTGTCAATCAAAAATTAGCGATAAAATATTTTCTTAACAAAATTAATTTATCACAAAAAAGGGAAAGCGAAATCAAATTGTTCCCAGAATAAATGGCAGACGACTGAAAATGTGATGGGGCAAAATGTGTTGTAGTTGTTGTTTTGCATTAAGAGAACATACTTTGGCATATTAATAATAAATAAAAACTAATTTAAAAGTTCAAAGTTGGAGAGTACGGCCGGAGAAATTAAAAGATAGTCAGTCAGTCCAACGTAGTAGTCCAAGTATTCGAAGAAGCATCAACAATTATTGACTCATGTCTGACACTCACAGCCGACACCGCAAGACCACCAACGCCAACTTAGGATCACGCACGCAATCATTCACCCAGCAGCTCCTTGACTTCAAAGCCATGAACATCATCAGTATCGACATCACTAGCACAAGCACCACCACCGCCAACCACCAGCAGCATCATCTTCGCCAGCATTCACAAGAACCGCATCGCCCATACATAAGTTTGGAAATCTGAGGCTTATATGAAAGTATGACGAATACAAACCATTACCGGTGTCTGTCCACATTCATGTGTCCGTCAGTCTATGTGTCTGTCTGTCTATCAGACTCCCAGACAAACTGACTTGGTTTTCGTCGTCGTTGTTGTTGTTGTTGTTATTAGTGTTGCCGTGGTCGATACCTAAATGAGTATTGTTGTAGTATTGGGTGAGCAAAAGTCACTACCGCCTCACGCACCCCCACGCACTCACGTCAATACTAATTGAAGGCCTTAATTTATAAAAGAAAATGAATATGAATACGAATATGATACAAGAGTTTTGCCGCATAAATGGGGTGAGAGTACTTTACATATCACTTGCTGATGGCAAAAGTGAGCTAACACAAACAAATTTTAAAGAAAAAAAATTGACTCTTTAATGAAAAAGAAATATATTTGAGAACAATAATAATGCCAACCTTTAAGGAAATAAAGTAAAATCACCTTTAAATACTATACTAATTTATGCCGACTTAATAATCAAATATAAGAAGGTTGTATATCAAGTGAATATCAAGCTTGTCGGCGAATATACTTAAGAGTCACATATAAACCCTAAATACATTTGAAAAGTCCATAGCATCGCCTACATATTGAAATTGTTCTATACGTAGCAAAAGTCTTCGAAGGCAAGTTGAATTCCAACGATTTTCAAAAAAAATTAACACAATTAATAACCTTCGAAAGAAGACATGTTTTTGAAAATATTCAAAACCCAAAGAGAATCATAAATAGCCTTAGAAAGCTAACTGAAATCCAAAAGATTTTGAAAAGAGTAAAATCAATAATAGCCGTTGAAAGCATGCATGCCTTTGAATAAAATCTGAACTCAAAGAGAATGACAAGAAGCCTTGGAAATCAAGCTGAAATCCAACGATTTAAAAATATCATAATTAAGAGCCGTTGAAGAAAGTAAAGTTTTTGAAAATATGTCTTCAAATCCCAAAGAAAATCATAATCAGTCTTAAAAAGCTGAAATCCAAACAAAGACTTTGAAAAAAGTAAAATAATTTCTTTGTTAGAAATCAAAGATAATGACAAGTAGCCTTGGAAGTCAAGCCGAAATCCAACAATTTTCAAAAAAAAAAAAAAAAATTGCCGTCGACAGAAGGCATGTTTTCAAGAGAATCATAATTAGCCTTAGACAGCTGAAATCTAAAAACTTAAAAAAATTAACATAATTAATGGCCGTCAAAAGAAGTCATATTTTTTTAAATATTCTAAACCCACGGAAAATATCAAACGTAGTTAATTTTTGAACATTTTGATTTAGGTCACTATTGCTCTTAGCATTTCCACGTGTAATCGTATATTTTGTTATACGCGTTTGTTTATTTGTTCGTTCGGTTTATTTGTGCGGAAGGGTGTTTGTTTACACGCCAGTTAGTGTTTTGTCTTCTCAAAGTCAGTAAGTTAAAATAATTATTTTAATTTGCAAAAAAGGCAACAACAACAACAGCAACCACATCGATACCCTGCAATATGGAAATGTATTAACGAAAAGGGAAGCGATTGAGCAGAAGGAAGAGAAAGATAATATTTGCTATAACAGCTCAATGGATAAATAAATTAGTACACATCTTTCTTTTTGTGGGGCAAGGCAACCCACACAGCACGAATACGGGGAGATGACATTTCCAGTGAACAGGATTTGGGACTGCGAAGGGATATTGACCCAAATTTCTTTAATTACTTACATAATGAAGGGAGGGAGTTCTGTAAACTTATTCAATTTATCCCCTCCCTCTTTGCCCATATCCAACATCGCCTTATTAGCCATATTAATATAAATATGTTAATAAAGGACATTTGTTTCCTCTTCTCACAACACAAAAACATATTTGACATTGAAGTTGACCAAAATTAAGTAAGTCTTGGGGATAAACCTTTAGGCTATAACCATGCCTAAAGACAATAAGTATAATGAGGAAGAAGTTTGGAATGGGAAGTATTAATAGGCCTAATAAATAGACGTAATTTCATGAAATTCACGAAGAAGTGAATTCAGACAAAAATGTTATGCCTATGAATTACTACAGTACTTTTTGCGACTCTCTTTTTAACTTTATGATTTCTGAATAGATTTGTTTTGGCTAACTTTGGATACTATTCATAATGCAGAGCGAAATTCAGAAACCGTTTAGATTATATTCTGGATGTTTTTGATAGATGTGTTCTCACATATCTGTTAATAACTTGAAACCTGTTAGTTGTTTTCTGAAAAAATACTTTTGATATATTCCTACGGAAATGTTGGTTCCAGTTTACTTCAATGTATGTAGTGATCTCAGAATGTATATGCTACTACATAAAACATAATGTGCGTCACTGAAGGTTATCGGATTTTTGTAGAAAAGGCAATTTTTTGGCTGCAAAGTAGTTAATTTAGAATTCTCTTATATTCATCTTAATTTAAGATATTCGATTTTGTGCCGTCAAGCAGGATTTGCCCATATATGCATATACATATATGTTGTTATCATGCGTCTGACTTAGTTGTGAAGAAGAAGTCCTCCGGCTGTAGTATTCTGCACATCTCTGCAGCAAGACCTTTCCAGTGTTATATATTTTACTAAACATTAGCGACACTAAGGCCTCTAAAAGTGTACCACAAAAAATCATGCAGCTCAACTGCACACTCTGTATTACTGCCAAAGTGACTATTCGCAGGATCTAAAGCCTTGCGTCATTATAAATTGTGCTAGTATTCTGTACATGTTTAAAAGAATATATGTTGTTTAACTCAGTAGTACTTTAACACCAGAGTGATTCTGCTTAGGAAGGAGCCTTGGAGCTTTTAAAATAATTACTTTCACCGAACTAACTAACAAAAAATCCTAGATAAACTCCTTAACATGGTTTTAAATAGAAACAAAACTTATTTATAATTAAAGTTTTACGTTTCTAATGTACAAACACAAAAATGAACCTCTTTTGTTATTTAGATAATCCCCCCACTCCATCTATAACATTTCACTGAATTCCTTCCTTTAGTGCAGATCATAAACTTTTCTCAGCCCTTTCACAGTATTAAATATACATATGTATTCGTAGGTATATTAACAATTGTATGTGCATATGTATATAATAAATATGCGTGTTTAAAGGAAATCTGCATCTTGCAAATTTATATGAAATTGAAACTGGCATTGACAACGCATTTTGTAGAACATTGAAATCTTTAGCTACCGGAGCTCTGTTTTCAGATATGAAAAATGAAATAAAACGTCTTTACATCATCTCAGGTAACCTGTTCCGGTGATACGGGAATAATGAACAACAAAAGGAAGCTTCTTGCTTACTTAGCTCCTCATCAGGCAGAGATAACATGCAAAAATCCTGCCTAGCCACCATCACCATTATGCGGTAGGGTGGGGTGGGGTGTGGCTTGTGGACAGACAACCAACCTGATTGACTAGGCCAGAGAGTGGCCGAAGAAGGAAGGCAAAGCGAGCGACATGTGTTAGTGTCAGTGTGTGTGTGTGTGTGGGGATAGGAACGAGTTTGAGTTCGTTGATTACAAGTGAAATTAAACGGATTTCCGGTGATATAAGTGTTGCCAGTATATTAGTTTCATAGTTAGTTTGATAACTCTCATAAAAGTAACTCTCATGAAGTCTCCACTATTCAGTCTCCAGAGGTGTGTGTGTCTGTGTAGTGCTGGTAGCGAGCATAAAAGATTTTCATTAAAATCAAAAGTTTTCAAAGTGATTTTCAAAACAGCAACAACTACACCGGTGCTTAGAACCTTTGAGTTGCAAACAACTACAATGGTCAAGACAAAGAGGATGAACTCACTCGTACGCACACACATAAACACACACACACACACTTGTCGTTTCCATGGCTAGGACAAGTTTTTCCACTTTTGTAAAGAGGATGGACGACGGATGGATAATGCAGTTGGTCGCAATACATTCACGCACCACACACTGTCTCTGAGTATCTTCTCACCGCCCGTAAGCTTTACATGGCCCGAGTGTACTTTTTTCCAGTTTAATGGACATTGAATTGCTTACTTCCCCAGTTTGTAATAATAGTCTTGGAATCTTTTTTGTGGTTCCGTATGCGTGCGTGTGTGTGTGTGTGTCTGTTTGCCAGAGTAACTACTTTAATAACCATTGTGTCCTGGCCTAAAGTCCCCCGGCCTCTTGTCCACTGTGCAGTTAACAGCTTCCTCAATGGACCTGAAAGCATAAAGATTCTATGCTATGCTACTACTACTACTGCTACAACACCAGAGCAGAGTAGAAGCAGAAAAAGCCTTCCACGCCATTAAAGAACCCAAAAAGCAATGTAATGCAAACGAAACGACTGGAAAAACCACTAGTTTTGGACTTAGGTTTTGCTCCTTTGCCATTAGCTCTTGGCGCATGTGTATGTATATGTGTGCGCCTATCCAAGTCATTAACTCATTTAATACCCTCTCGCACCCCGAAGAGTCCAAACGGATCCAATAACCGAATGTTTGGCTAAAAAAAGGGAGACATAAAGCGCACTTTTGTTTTTATGCTTCTGCCATAGCTGCAAAGCCGATATATCGACCAGGTTAAGTGACAGGGTTGTTGTTGTTGCTGCTCTTACTATCAGTTTCTTTTTGGCCACTTCAAGTAGTTTATGAATGAATTGGCTATAACCACGTAGTATCGCCATAGCACACAGTTGGCTTGGCTTAGTTAGTTTATGTTTTGTGGCTAAGTATGTTTTCTGTTGTTATTGTGGTATGGATTTTGGCCAATAAGTGTGTGTGTGTGTCTGTATGAGTGTGTGCGGAGCAACGAGCCTTTGTAAAAACCAAGGGGGAACTCTCTGTGTAGAGTGCAGGAAAAAAGAAACTCTACTCAACTAAAAGTGACCATTAGTGTGACATCCGGTCTGTTATTACCATACGAGCACACTCGGTTCCGATGGTCTGACAGCCTACAACCAGCAAGCTGGTTTGTCATTACGTTTTGTAACATTTTAAATAAAAACACTTTTGGGAAAATCTATTTCCAGTGATTTATATATTATTACAATTTAAAGGCTTTAAGCACACTTAAAATCTACTACAAAAGTTTGTGTAGCGTTTTCTCGGTAAAACAAAAACGTGCCCGCGCAAAAAAATATAAAGAGATTATCGTACAATTAGGTTACACCTGCACTACTTCGGAAAAAGTCGTTTCAAGTGGTATATATTTTGTTAGGATGTCAGCCCTCCAAACCCCTTAAAAGTGTACCACAAAATGTGTTGAAGCTACATTATTTTAAACAAAGTAGAAAAACATTCAGGGGCGTCACAAAAATTACGTAAAACATTTTACAAAACTTTTACAAGCCTGCATATCTCTGTGAAAATAGCTTTATTCCGATATATCTTCTATAACTACTACCGGCCTTTAGAATCCCTAAATGTGTACCACAAAAATCTTTTCAGGGCTTTTAGTATAACGATGATTTGAGCATTAGTTCTTCTGGTAGTAAATTTTGAAGGGTATCTGATTTTTAAAATTGCCGAACTCAATGTCTTCTTTTCAGTGGTCTTTCAGCTTTCGAACTCGGTTTGTTTTGTAGTTATAAATCTTAGTTTTTGTTGTATTTCTTGTTGTTGGTGTCATCTTCGTTGACGTTGTCATTTGGGTTTTGGTTTTAATGGTAATTGCAGTTGATGTTGTTGTTTTTTCTTCATTGCCATATACGAAATTGGTTGGAAGTTGAGTTGACAGTGAGTTTTCCCCCTCAGTTCTTCGGTTGGTTTCTGAAGGACAGCCCAGGAGCTGTCTGTCAGTAGTGACTTCAAGTAGTCATATGCAGATATGTAAGATTCCTGCAATCCCTCTGTCTATACGTTCTAATGTCAGTGAAGTTTGAGTTGAGTTTTTTTTGCTTTTGCAAAATCGCCTGTCTTTTTCCTGTTTTTATGTCATTAAATATAGTATGTGTTAGGTATGTTGTCATTGTCACTTGGTTTTTGTTGGTTTTATACAGGAGGGATGTAGTAGTCTTTATATTCTAGTGTAGTGTTAAGAAAATATTTGCAGAGTTTGGATTTAAGCAGAGGGTCTTTCTGCCTGCCCAAGTGTTCTGAAGAAGTAGAAAAAAAATCACAAATATAATTAAACAGGTTTGTAAAGTTGGAAGGTTCTTCTTTGTAATGGGGCAATAACGTGTTCAGTGGGTTGTAACATTAATAACACTTTGAATTATCAGTCAGATGTTTATGTGTCAGATTTAGAGATTTATTCGACATGAAATGAATTTTGTTAACTGATGTAAAAACGAAAAATTTGATAGAGCACTTATAGTACGTTACCACAATGAGATAATCTACCAAGAAAGGTAGTCGATTACACTGTGATACAAAATCGAACTTTCCGAATGGGAATGGGATGAGACCAATTGCAAATGAAAGTTGACATTATCCATAACAAAACCTTCAAGGTTTTTTTCAGGTGAGTGCGAGATTTTTTTTCATGCATTTGAAGTTGGTGACTTTGGAACGCTGTCTAACAACAAAAGATCATTGAAAATTTCATAAAATAATGCTTATTTCTTTTTATTATCATGGAAAGTTGTGGTATCTTACTGTTTTTGGGGTCGAGGAATTCATTTATTACCTACAACTCACGCTAGACGGCGCTGACATACAAATGGTGCTATTTCTTGTCGATTTTCATAGAAAACAAACGGTTCAAAATGACCAACTTCAAATGCGTGTAAAAAAAATCTAGCACTGAACTGAAAAAAATCCTTGGAGGTTTTATTATGGATAATGTCAACTTTCATTTACAATTGGTTTCATCCCATTCCCATTTTGGTTGTTGCACTGTGTTATTTGCATCAGTTAGCCTAGACAATCCTTTAACACATTCAAACGAAATGCGAAGCAAATCTATCGTTTCAAAATGATGAAAATAAGGCACCAGATTTCGAACTAGATTATCTCATAGTGGAAAAGTAGTGTCAGACTTAAATATGTGACATTTAAATGCCAAATCATTGCTCGATAAGAAGATGCAACAAATTTTGGAAGCATTAAAAAATACGATTCTACATATCTTTGGAAAATATGCTTTTCACTGATATTGAATTCGTTAAAATTGTATGGGATTTAAAACTATAAATGTGTACCACAATATGCTAGTCATGTAAAAAGACAATATACGTACAGGGTCACACATTGAGGTGTGACCTTATTAAAAGAAGTGAGGGAATTAAAAGAAGAATAAATCTCTTTAAAAATATTTTTTTTTAGATAACATTAGATATTAAGGCACGAGTGCTCTAATAATTTCATTAAAGAACGAGTAAGAATACAAAGAAATCTATTAATGAAAACTACATCTAGATGGCGCTGTATATCAAGATAAGCTGTTGTGATTTAAACAATATATGGGTGGTTGGTTGAAGGGATTTCCAGTACTATAAGAATATTTATGTATTAGCATATAACGACCACTTCACCATCTCCGGTTATCCTACAGGTAAAGCTAACCTACAATTATAGCTGTCAAATCGTATGGAATTTAAAAATGTTAACTCCTGGTTAGCTCTAACAAGAGCTCATGAAAATGGCGACAAGTATTCAGATTAATATTCTATTTTCTGAACTCCTCACTAAAACTATTCACTTTGCAACTGTCACAAGGACATCAAGCCAGTAAACTTTTTTCCAAACCCTGTTTCCAATGTCAGTTCCGCCTAGACCGCATACACATCTGCTGGCTGACCTTAACTAGAGTCCATCAATTGAAGTTCTTGTGTCTGTGGTTAAGGATCAACTGCAAACAATTTTCAGTAATTTTTGGTTTTAATGGTGATGGTGGTGGTAGTGGTGCTTATGTTGTTCTATCGTACGGACCCAGGGATGGAAGAAAGCCAAAGCAAAAGGAGGAGACAAATGATATTTATAAACGCATATGAGTGAGTGACTTAACCAGGAATGACCACAGAGAGATATGGCCTTCTTCCGTAGTACAAATACACACATACACATATGGGCAACAGAACATAACAAATGACCGTAAAACCTTCTTGTGACACTCGGACGTTCTTTATGAATGAAGTGAAGAAAAGGAAGCCGGTTAAGTGTTATTCTTCGGTTACATTTCAAAAAAAAAAAAGAAAGAGAAGTGTAGGAAAAATAACTCAAACATGTCACATTTAACATTTTGCCTCAACTTGTTACAGTTGAAGGAGTTTTTATTACAACAGTAACTCCTACCGCCCGTCCACATCCCGACCGCTTCCAGGTTCCTTCTTTTGGTCTAAACGCTTGACCAACATTCGTAACAGTCTTTCGTTCGTCCATTCATTCATTCGATGGCTCACACTCGTTTCGGTCACAGTGCTATTAATTGCTTTATGAAAACTTAGACCACAAAACACATGACAAACTGTCCATCGAGTGGTTGAACCACTGAACCATTGTAAGAAACTCAATCTAAAGGAGGGATTTGGAAGATACTTTAATTCAATCGAAAAAAAAACAAACAAACAATATATAAACACATTCATATAATACATTTTTCGGGGAGGGAATATTATTTGGGACAGTTGGACGGACAAATGCTTGTTTTTGGTCATTATCAAGGAGCTCTCACGTTTGCACGTTTAACATTTTGTCCGGGACTTATAAACCCCTCACCTCCTACCGCTCTAGCGTCTCTGGAGTTTTCGTTTGTAAGAGATGACATTTTCATTACCATTACCATCACCATAAATTATATTGAATGTTGAGTCAACGGAAATGAATCGTGCCGACCAACAGAGATGGCCGGCCATTACATTGGGGCTAATAATCAATTAATCCATTGATCACTCTACTTCTTGTTGTTGTTATTGTTGGTAAACGTGATTGTTCACTTATCTCCATATTCAAATATACAAAATTCAATACACTTAGCAAAAAAAAGTTAATACATAATGTTGAGCAAATTTAAATTAGTTAAAGAGTAAATATTTGTTTTCAATTGCGATAAATTAGGATAAAATCTCGGATTCTGTTGTAATACATATTAATGCAAAATTGGAATATATATTAATTGTTTTTCTTATTACTTTAAAGTTTATTAAGCTGCTTGTTTAACAAACTTCCATCAAAACAAAGAATACATATTTTCGGCACATCTTTGGACCAAGAGCTTTTCACCGATATAGATTTTAGTAAAATTGGGAGTCACTAAATGCCTCAAATCTGTACCACAATCATCAACGTAGTGTAGGTTCGGTTATAAGGGATAACTCTGGAGCCTGTCCAGTTCCTTATGTAATTGATACGTATTTTACGTCATTAGCGATTTTTTTACATTTGAAATGTAAAATAAATTAAGCGTACTATGGGACATATCATTGGTTTAGCAGCTTTCCATTAATATACACTTTTATTGAGCTTTTAGAGCATTAACGTCCTTAAAATGTACCACAAAAATGTGTCAAATTACCATCTTTGTTCAGTTATCTGTAGACATTGTGTGTGGATATTTATTTATTTAGTTTATTTATTACTTCGAAATTTTTCTCGGTGCATAGACTTGCTTTACGATATTATGAAGGTGGGTGTTTTGAGGGGGATGGATGGGGTCAGCATTTGAGCTATGGCTAATAAAGCTATGGGAATTGGTTTATTTGTTATCAATGAATACAGCCACGATGATTGAGGCTGAAGTTGTTACAATTGTATTGCTGTTGTGTTGTTGTTGTCGTACATTAGTGAAATGATTAGTGGGCCTTTTGTACCTTAATGCCTTTTAACCTCTTCCCTAACCAAACTACTGGTCAGCACATACGTGTGTGTGTGTACCTCCGGCCCGCCCAATGTTGTTGATTGCGTTAGTGGGATTTCTGTCCATTGATTTCTTAGGTTATTATGCTAATCAGGTTGCCTGTTGCTGGTAGGTATTGTTGTTGTTATTGCCTTTGCTACGGATGAATGAATGGTTGGAGGAATATATGTAGGTTGGGAACGACTGGCTAGAATAAACTCTCTGGTGTCTGACTGACACTAGCTCTGAATGAATGCATTTGCTTATTTCGCTGCGGCTGTGGTTGTTGTTGGCTCTATGTCTGGTGTTAAACGCTTGAAAATTAGTTCACAAAACATACTTAAAAGCCTTACCTGCAGACAAAGCGACCGACCCGCAGACCAGGTTTTACGTCTCATGTGGGTGTCTCTCGCTGTTGCAGTCATCTTTTGTCACCGGCCGTGGGTTGAGGGAACACCGGTGACAAAGATGTTGTTACGGAGTGGGTTGGTCGATTGGTTGACATACACACGGACAAAAATGAATAATGGAATTATTTCCATGAGACACCGAAACCCCAGCACCCGTTTAAATAACTAAATTAACCATTGTTTTCTCTTTCTCCATTTCTCTTTTGGACTTTCCAGTCGTCACAGTGACCGTGGCACAGTCATCAACGCCGATACAAAAGTTTCGAGTTACCCCCCACGATGTACAGATCTTGGAGGGTACAGATACCTTAATGCGCTGTGAGGTAGCCAATCGTGCGGGTCAAGTCCAATGGACGAAAGATGGCTTCGCTCTGGGTTTTTCGGCGGTGATTCATGGTTTTCCCCGTTATTCGGTTTTAGTGGATGCCTCAAATGGTATATATAATCTACAAATCAAAAATGCCTCGCTGGAAGACGATGCCGAGTATCAGTGTCAGGTAGGACCAGCTGCTGGCAATCCGGCGATCAGAGCCAACGCCAAGTTGAGTATTGTGGCTGCTCCCAGCTCCATTTCCATCGACGGTTATGCTCCCAATACCAAAGTTGAGGTGATTGAGCGACAGAATTTAACATTGAAATGCATTGCGGAAAATGCCAATCCAGCAGCGAATTTGGTGTGGAATAGCAATAATGTTCCCGTTACAGGAGGTAAGAGCCAAAGGCATTTCATTATTAACAAAACTCATTACAATTCATGAATTAAATGAACACAATTTAAAAAGAATATTTAAAATTACCCTCTTAAAAATGCAAAATCCATATTATTTATTATTAAATCTTAGTTAAACCACATGTCGAGATAACAGAAACTGCCCCGAAACGTTTTACCACCGTTTCCACCATTACCATACAACCTCGAGCCGATGATGACTATAAGGATTTCTCCTGTGAGGCCAAACACAAGGCTTTGCCTCCAGATGTACCCATGCGTTCGGGCATACAGTTATCGGTGTTGTGTAAGTTATTTCTATGCTCCTTCGTCTCCAAAAAATTTATATTGACCGTCGACTTTTTTTTGCCAACGATCAGATCCTCCTGGTCCTCCATTTTTCGAAGGCTATACTCAGGGTGAAACTTTACGTAGAGGACAAAATGTTAAAATTGCTTGTCGTAGTCGTGGCGGCAATCCTCCCGCCCAATTGGTGTGGTATAAAAACGGAGAAGTTATTAACTCGCCACAAAGGTAAATTTCGCATTTAAGTTTGAGCCCCGAGAATCATCCGTTAATGTCTGCATACCATTCATTTACAATCAATAGAACTTCTGGACGTCTATCGGAAAATTCCTATAACTTTGTTGCTGAGGCTTCCGACAATGGTGCCCAATTAGTGTGTGAAGCTAAGAATATTTTGTCCAACACTGCCTTCAAGGCTGAACTCAATCTAACAGTTTTGTGTAAGCATCCCTAATGGAGCAATTTCCGTCGAGAGATTCCCATTAATTTATTTAATTATCTCTTTTGTATGTTAAGTTGCCCCCAAAGAAGTCACTATCTCCGGTGCCACAGAGGCCAAGGTAGGAGATGTGGTCCAGTTGACTTGTCTCACAGCGCCCTCCAATCCACCGGCCCGCATTAGTTGGTCGCTCAATGGTCGCCCGCTGAGCAACTCTTCGTATAAGACGCAAAAAAGCATTGAAGGTGGTTGGTTTTCCACTTCCAATGTCTCCATCACCATTGACTCCAACTCGCGTACATTTGTGGTAGTGTGTCATGCTCTAAATGTGGAACTGACACAAAATGTGGTGGGTTCCCACAGCGTCAATGTCCTATGTAAGTTTATTGTCTTCTTCATGTTCTTCTTTGACTTTGGTCGTTAATTGAAAAGTGAATCGAAAACATAATTTATGTGATTGTTTCCCCCTTTTTGCGTTGTATACACAGATCCACCCTCGCCACCCTTGTTGACGGGTTACAATGAAGGTGATGTCATCACTTCGGGTTCGGTTAAGAAATTGCAATGTTCTTCTTCCGGTGGCAATCCCCCACCCGCCTTGACTTGGTACAAAAATGACAAGAAGCTGAATACTCAGGCAAAGGTTCAGGATTCGAAAATAACATCGGAATTAACGATTTTGGTCAATGCATCCGACAACAATGCCATTTACAAATGTGAAATACAAAGTCCTGCCATAGAAATTCCTCTCTTTGCTACGAAAACTTTAGATGTCCATTGTAAGTATATAAAAGTGACGGCCCATTGTTTGATATTTGTAAAAGATAACTCTGTTTTTACAGTCCCTCCGGAAACCGTAAAGATATCGGTAGAACCCAAGAATCTAGTGCCTGGCATTAGAGCCAAACTGATTTGTGATTCAAGTTCCAGTAACCCTCCCGCCAAGGTTTCTTGGTGGAAGGATGGCATACCGGTAGAGGGAGTCAACCTTTCAACCAAACCCGGATTATGGGGAGGTTCCGTTTCAACTTTAGAGGTTTATGTTAATATCACTCAAGATTTGGATGGTATCGTTTACACCTGTCAATCCATCAATGAAGTCCTGCAAAGAAGTGTTCATGAAACTGTGAATTTGGATATTTTATGTATGTACATATTAATAAAATGGTGAGTTTTGGGTTCATATAGTAATTATTTGATATTCCCAACAGATCCTCCTAAATTCGACAATCCCCAAATGACCACATATTTGGGAGTTGAAGGGGAACCATTGCGTATAGAATTGCATGCAACCGGTAACCCCATGTCCATGTCTTACACCTGGACCAAGGACGGTTTGCCCATAATGAGCAATGCTCCCGGTCAACGCATTATATCGGATGGAGCTACTTTGAATATAAGCAAACTATCGAGAAACGATGCCGGTAACTACATATGCGAAGCCATGAATTCCCAGGGAACGGCTATAATGGAAATACAAGTTGTAGTGGAATGTAAGTAGCGAAGCAATAGCGGGCAGTCTAAGAAATAGATGCAATTTTATATGTATTTTTGTTTGCTTGCAGATCCTCCCTCAATTGAATCGGTTACCGATGGCTCTAGCTTTGCCGAAGGTGATGATGCTGTCTTGGCCTGCTCCATTATGGCTCGCCCTTTGGCCGCCGAACATGTGACATGGATTAGGGCTGGTTATGACATGTCTCAGAGAACTACTATCACATACGACAATGGCACTTCCTACCTGCACATCAGTCGCGTTCAACGCTCTGACATTGGTAATTTCACCTGTGTCGTTGACAATCAACGGGGACCACCTGCCCAAAGGGATGTTTTGCTGGTTGTACAATGTAAGTTTTATTTTCCACGCTAACTTACTCACACACACACAACCTGCAGGTTAACTGAAATTGCAAACAATAACTTTGTTCACAATTATCTTCCCATTTCAGCTGCTCCTGAATTGGATCATTCACCTGCTTTTACGCGCTTTGCTGCCCGTATGGGCGAACGCGGACGTTTGGTGTGCAAAGCTTTGGCAGCACCTCAGCCGAGCTTTGTGTGGCGTCGCAATGGCAAAGACTTGAAACTGCGTCGCAATAAATTCAAGGCTTTGGAACGTAAACTGGATGCCTTAACACATGAGTCGACGTTAGTCATTGAGAACACCTCGGCCGATGACTACGGCCAGTATGAGTGCGTGGCTCGCAATAACCACGGCCAGGCCAGTAGTTCCTTGGAATTTTCCAAACCCACCCGACCAGATACTCCCTTGGAATTGGTGGTCAATAATGTTACCGACAACGGTGTGGATTTGGCTTGGGTACCGGGTTTCGATGGCGGTTTACCGGTCTACTATCGCCTGCGTTTCAAAATCCACAATGAGGATAAGTACAAATATGTGGATGCCAAACCGGGCAGTTTGAATATAAGCATAGATGGCTTAAAAGCCGGCAGTACTTATCTATTCTCGGTAATGGCCGCCAATGAGGCGGGTGGCAGTAAATTCTTAACGGATATTAAACTGACATTGACTAAAGGTAATTACTGCAATAAACCGGACTTTTATATGACTATATGTTACTATTCACTTTTACTCTACTTTTCATTAGGTTCCCAACCCTACTCGGCGGAATTAAATGAAAAAGATGAAATGCCCAATATGATGATTATAGGCATTACTTCGGCCGCCATGGTCTTGCTGGTCCTGAATGCTGCTTTGGTTGCCTGGTTTGTGATAAGACGCCAGAACAAGAGTTCAGCGGAAGCGGAAGTACCCAATGATGATGCTTACTCCAAGGAAGATAATCAGTCTGTGTATAAGGTAAGTGCGGACGGAAGAGCTTCTTCTTATTATTAACTCCTCATTTGGCCATTTAACATAATCACCTCATACTCGATGATAATAACTTTCATATGCTTGCGCTAACCTAACACTCTCATCAATTAATTTTACACAGTTGCCCATTTCTGCTCTGCAGGCTGATGTCCAGAAGCAGGCCACTTCGACGTATCTGGTGGAGAATGTCGACATTATACAGTCAACAGCCTATCCACCCAAGTACCAGGAGAGTTCCATGTGCACCCCGCCCTACATGTGCAATCCAGACTTCACACGCACGCTGCCCAATCCAAAGCGCCACAGCAATCGCTCGGGTGTGCCCGAACAGATGAACCGTTCCAAAGACGATCACATGCTAATATCGAACGGCATGTACATCCCATCGCCATCGCCGGCCTCTTCGCTTGTCATCAAGGGCAGCTACATATCGTCACCGTCACCGGCCCCACCACCGGATGGCTCGTACTTCAACATGAGCGACAAGTATATCTCGTATCCACCTGTGGTGAGTATACGCGTTTGAAAACCTCCCCTCTTTTAAATGTTCCTTGTACTAAAGCGTGGCTAATTTAGGCCTACTGAAGCATCACGGCTGAGGCAGCAGTAGGTGTCACCACAAATGGCCCGCAACACTCTCATACCAATGGTGGAAACTCATAGAGCTTCTAACTCAGATTAAGTAGACTGACGCAACACAAACAAAACAAAACAGAAAATAAAATAAATAAAAATAAACAAAGAAGCATTTCTCAAAAGAAACGAATCAAAAAAACAAACAAACAAAAAAACAACTGAAATCGAAAATCGAATCAATTACAAAGTGTACAAACATTACGAATTAAACGAAGCCAACTAGAAAATGCTGGTGGACAGTAATACATATAAACTTGTTCCATCACGACGACGATGACGACGGCGTCAACAACAGCAGCAACGCCATTCTCCGCATCCGCGGAGGAGATAAACCAGAAAATAATTCCAAGTTTGTGCTTTAAGGCTGTGATATCGAAAATACCTGCTCGAATGTTGGAGGCAGATAGGTGGAGAGCGCAAGCGGCGAGCAAGAGAGAAGAAGCAAACCTGATAGGGCTGAGAGCCGAGTGCCGTTGGCACGCAAACCCAAAAGGCGTCATCAGCAGCACTTTACCCGCTCGCAGAACAAGCGAGGAACAAGCAAAGTACCTACTACTCATCAATCATAGCAGCGGACGTACGTTCCAGTGGTTACCCGCACATTATTCCGCCGCCGCTGCTGCTGCTGCTGCCAGACACGATAGCAGGTTTATTTTCACCCTGTAGTTTTACTTACATACTTACGTACTTTACACATTAACAAATACATACATACACTCACTCACACACACAAACACACACTTGCAGACTCCAAGCGGCCTCGTCTCCCAGGGAATCTCGACGAAACTTTCCTGTGAACGTTTAGGCGAAATTCTATGGCCGACGGTCACGACGATTATTATTACATTTAGAATCGGAATAGTTATAGTTCATAAATCATTTCTTCTCTAGTATAACTTTTTAGCATTTTATTAACAAAAAAAGGAGAAAAAAAAACGAAAATAACTTATGGTTAGTTGTCCCACCCCTTCCCAACACCTTATCATACAATTTGATAGAAAACAGAAACCAAAAAGTCCTTTTCCTCCCTCCCATTCCCATTCCCCCTCTCATTCGATTTCCAGCAAATGTATTCTTCCTGTTGAAACCATTTTATCTCTATTTACAAACAAATAAAAACCAACAAAATTAGCATTTAAGATATAAAAGTTGTAAGCAAATGTCGCGATTATTCGTTTGAGTTGTTGTCTCACAAAGGATGATACACTGGCTCTTCGCTGTATAAGAAGAAGAAGAAGAGAAGAAAAAGAAGAAGAACATGTATCTGAAGATGACAGCCGAGAAAACCAGAAAAGAATAAAAATCAAATGTTTAGCATAATTATATTTACACCGAATTATACAAGACAAAAGCAAAAAAAACCCAAACCAAACGGGAGATACCATTCACGATCCCCCGTAACCATAGAACCAACTTACCCCTCCCCCTCCACACACTCCAAAACCTTAAACCCTACATATATCAAAATCCGCAGAATTGTAATTTAAATAACTTCTTAATTATAGCAACAATCAAGTCGTACGCATACATACATTCGTACATATGTTACGACTACACAAGCCACAAGCATTATTCGGAGTGTTTTTTATAGCATAGCTCGTCTGCTTGAGGTGTCAAGAGAGGGCGTGTGTGTGTGAGAGAGAGAGATGCTAATTAAAAAAACATGACAGCACAATTGGAAAATAAGTGAGTAAATTTGCATTAGTGACATAAGCCATTGAGAGGAAACTAATACATTTCGAGCGGTAAGATTTTCCAACAGTGTTGCCACGTTTTTTGAATTTACTCTAACTCTTTAAGTAGGCGAGCATGAGCTTTTCAAAACAAATCGTATTTGCTTAATACAAAAATATTCAGTTTAAACGAAAATCTCATAATGTCATTAAGTTGTAAGCGAATAGAGTAAATCTTTTCAGTTTTAAGTTGTTTTTATAATTATAAACTATTATTATTTGCCTCTCTGCCCCCTCTCTCATCCACACCTAAAACTCTTATGTAATAAGCATGTAAAAAGTTAAATTTTAAGCTGATTTAAACCCCCCGCCCCCTCCCCCTTAATTATTAAAATGACAATAACTTAATTGGAAGTGCGACGATGACAAAACAAAGACCCCTCTTCTCAAAAATAAAAAAAGAAGAAACAACAAAAAACCGAAAAACAGACAAACAAACAAATAATAAAAATGCATGAATGAATACAAGTGTTTCATTACTTAAGGCCGTCAGTGTAAATCAATTATAATGTAATTGTAAATATGTTTTTTTATATATTTATATATATGTACCTACTATATGTATCTCTTAAAATACAACAACTGAATATTTCCCAATTTCATTTTTAAAATTAAATTCAATTTTAAATACATCTAAAGAAATAAAAAAAAGAAAGTTCAAATATTTGGTGTTTTCTTTTTTCCCTGGCTGCATTAGAAGAAACTGATTCGAGTTTTCTTCTAATGCACCCCTTCCTCCTAAAATGGTAAGTATGGGCGGATGGATGCATGTAATGTGACTGGAGATCATTAATTTTTCTTGGTTCTAACGACTATTAACGTACACCTGTCCATAGCTCACGTCATTATTTAATGATTAGAGGAGATATAAGTGTCAGTTGAAGTGATGTCTATGTGATGGTGGGGCGTCCTCCGTGTGTGTGAATATTACCGGAGGCATTTTCCAAATTAAAAGCGGTAAATTTCTTTACCAAGCCTTCAAGCTTTATTAGTCGGTTTCCATTTGTTATGATATTTTAAAGAAAACACGAAGTGCACTTTCTTCTGGTAATTAGACGGGCATTAACAGTTACTTCTAAGTATTTGGTGTTAACTTGAAAATAGAATCATTGAGGAAATCTCGCAAGTGGATCTTGGATGTATCCTGATAATATAATACTATCCAAATTAAACAAGCAAATAAAATCTTAAGTTGGTTGGAGCAACAAATACATATTTGGTGCCCTATACCACTCTGTTATGGCAGCATAACGAGGTATACTTTAAAGCTGTTGAAGAAACATCGATGTCGAATGGATTGCCCACCTTATTCGACTAGTTCAGTCGGAGGCCTGTTGGCCAATTGTGTTACCCGGTGACGAGGAGCAAGGGAAGGGAGGGAAAAGGAGATATATAGAGGAAAAAGAGTTAAAAGATGAAGAATTATTCAAATTGATCGGGTTGGATTTTACGGTACCATCTAAATTGGTCTACATAGTTGAAGAGGTTTTGCGAGGAACATTTGCTTAGTCGGCCAGGCTTGAGAAGTGATTACTTTCAAGGTACCCAGAAAAATTTCTCATTACCAAATAATCCGACGAGTAAGCAAAGTTCGATAATGGTAAGTACTTATTATTTAGCCACTTTTCTAATTATTTTAACGTGGGGATGTCATTGGAGGAAAGTACTTCCCAAAAGCATACAATATGTAAAGTAGCAAAAAAGAACTTTTTTGTAGCATAGACATACATCATAAATATGTGATTATATTTTCACGATTTTAAGTATCTTAAGGGTCCGCCAAATAACTTTTTTTTTTGAAAATGCTATAAAAAAAAAACTACTGAATATTTTCTCAAATTTCTTTTTTTATTTGAAAGTACAATCCTTCCGGTTAATAATGGAAAATAATTTCATTCAAATGGCTGCCTCGGTTGGCCATGCAGTAGCCTACACGATCGGTCCAATTTTTAAGCACATTATCGATTGTGTGCAGCTGTATTTCACCAATGGCTTCACGAATATTGCCCTTTAAAGCGTCAATTGTCTCTGGCTTGTCGGCGTAACACTTATCTTTGAGGGCACCCCACAGATAATAGTCCAACGGTGTCAAATCGCAGCTCCGAGGTGGCCAAACGACATCAGCTCTGCGGCTGATAATGCGATATTCAAAAACAGGGCGCAAAACATCGAGTGTAGCTTCGGCTGTGTGGCACGTAGCGCCGTCCTGTTGAGACCAAATGTTGCCAATATCCTCCTCTTCAATTTTTGTGAACAAAAATTCGTTCAACATGGCCCGATAACGATCGCCATTGACTGTAACGGCCACTCCTTGCTCATTTTCGAAGAAAAATGGCCCAATTATGCCTCTGGACCAAAATCCGCACCAAACAGTGACTCGTTTTGGGTGTATCGGCTTTTCAATGTATGCGTGCGGGTTTTCTGTGCCCCAAATGCGACAATTTTGCTTGTTTACATACCAGCCAAGATCAAAATGAAAAAATCAAAATCAAATGAAAACCAAAAATTAAAAAAAAAATTGAAAATCAAAATTTTCAAAGTAATGTCGCAATATTTCCCAGCGTTGTTCAAGCGTATACACAACCATATTCGTTCAGCGGAAGGATAAAACTAATTATCTGTCAAATCAGACATGAGCTAAGTGTTACCATTCACGAAATAAGCACTAGTTGATAAAAAAAACGTTAGATGGCGGACCCTTTACTTGAATAATGCATTACCAATAAGTTATAAATTAAGTAGTAGATATGTAGAAATGGCAATTAAAGTGGCCTTTCTTGCATATTGTCGCGCGTCCGAAAAAAACAATTTCCTCATGCCAGATTCGAATTTCTGAACCCAGACCACGATGTGACATCATACAATATACGTAAATATTTATGATATTTTCATTCAAATCTGCACGTATTATTTGAACACAAGTTGAAAAATAAATAAATCTTGTACAATAACCCACATAAAGCCAAAATTGCATTATATTAAAAATTGCCAAAAATTATTTTGATAACAAAAAATCACTTACTTCTGTTATTATTGGTAAGTCATTATTAATAAGCCGAACTAAATGCAGCGAATAATGAGATGTCATTATTTGGTAATGCAGGGAATGATGACAGGTACTTACCAAGATTTTGCTGGGTAGAAGTGTCTGTTCTCTTGGAGTCATGGGCATGAACAAAACATGTGCTCAATCGATTCATCTTCGTTTTTGTGTAAAAAACTCCTACAGTAGTCCTCATGTGGAATGTCAATATGTTCTGCTATCTTGCCGATCGTATAGTGTCCAGTTAGCACCCCTTTGCTCAGGGCTGTGGAGTCGGAGTCAGAGTCTAGGAGTCGGAGTCTGGGAAAATTGCCGGCAGTCGGAGTCTAGAGTCGAAGAATTATAATCGACTCCGACTCCGAGATGGATAGTGTAAAATATAACAATTATGTGATAGAACTTTTGCACTCAAAAATTTTTGGGAAAACAATTTTAATAGAAAGAAGGACACAATATTCGGAGCTATTAACATAAATAAGTATTTTAGCAAGACTATACACTAAACAAAATAAGTATTTTAGCAAGACTATACACTATTCCTAAGCAAGTACAAAACATGTAAGAAAAGGCCGGGCGAAGCCAACTATGATACCCTACAACATCTTGTTAGAGCAGAATAAGCAAATATTTTGTAAATATAAATATTAGATAATTACCTTATAAATCTAAATCTAAACAGAATTTTTTAAAATTCGACAAAATTCTTGGATAAATAAATTCTACCCTACTAAATTAAAATATTATTGAATGTGAAATACAGCTTTAGCTTTACAAGGCCAAATTTAAAAAAAAAACATTTGTATCTGAGGGCAATATCAACCTGAACCGATTTTCACCAATTACAATAGGTTTCCTCCCTGTGAAAGAGTTCTTATTGTAAAATTTTGGCAGGATCGTAGTGAAATGTCGACCTGTACCTAACGAACAACTTAAGATAGACAGGCGGACAGCTAGTGATTCTGAGTAGAACAGTATATTTTATGGTGTGTTAGCTGTAGTATTTTTTTACAAATCTGCCAAAAAACAAATTTATGACCTCCTTTACCATAGTGTGGTGTAGGGTATAATAACTAGCGAATAAACATGTTGCCTGAAGCGAACATAATTTGCAAAAATTGCGGTATATTAAAACAAAGGCAGTGATTGATGAAAATGTTTTCATGATTAAATGTTGAAAGAGTTGTCATATTAGTTGCAACTTGCAAGTCAAGCGTCGATAAATAAATAATACTATTTTGTTTAATTACTGATATTGAAAGCCTCCTTTTCGTGTTTTTTAAAAAAGCTATATCTTATTTTCAATAACATGAGCTCAATTCTTAGTAGAAATATAATTTCAGAAATTTATGTTATTTAACTGCCGGAGTCGGAGCTGGAGTCGGAGTCGAATGATTTTAAAATTCGACTCCGGGAGTCGGAGTCGAGTAGTTTTGGCTCGACTCCACAGCCCTGCCTGTGCTTATGACTTTTTACCGAAAGCCAGCAGCTCGTTTGTTTTCTTCTGACTTATGATCGGCAATATAGTATTTCCTGTTATTCTACTATTGTGAATAGCTTCCCATCTTGACCTCGTCTCCATGTTTGGCATGTCATCTGTAGAGTTCAATATTCCGACAAATGACATTCGCATGTTTGAGGTTGCGTTCTGCTCACCGTTTCTATATTATGGCCTGGTACCAAGATACAGTTGAAAAAATGCTGCATTGCAAAAGTGTCGCACTCAAACTGTGCAAAAAGCCACATTTTCAAAGTGTAAAACGCTGCGCATAGGGAATAATTAAAAATGTGACCAAATTCTGCCGTTTCGTAACCAGATAACCGATTATGACAAAAGTTTCAAGTTTGGGCCCCTATGGTATACAGGGGCGAAGCTACAGGGCCCCAAAGTTGGCCTCCTCGGGGGAACAAACTAGTCAAGCGCGTGTAACTTTCGTCGTTTTATTTTTCTGTGTGTATTCTACTAACCGAGGCCTCCAAAAGACTTTTTACGCCTTAGAGTTAGCTGATATATTTATTGAGATATTAAAAATATATTTTTTTTATTTTTCCCCGTCCCTGTCCTAGTATTTTGTGAATTGGCAACAATTTGCTATATGGTGAAGAAAAAAATCGATCCGATATACCTTATAAGTCAAAAGTTATGACCATTTGAAGTTATATTTTAAAAATATGATTTTTTGTAATTTGTTTAAAAAAAATTGTTTGTGGAAGAACTTATTTCAAAAAAGTACAACATATTTACATTAATCTTAAAGGGAAACTTACTAGAAAATGTTTTCGGAGAATGGGCCAGAAATATTCACCAGTGCATTGTCAACAGTCATCTCCAATTTACACCATTTTTTACACAAATTTCAAAAGTGAGCTTCATTTTCTCCAATCGCAAATCTAGAGTATTGAAACATTTACTATTTATACCCTCACTTTAGTGTGACGAGGGTATATATCATTTGCTACGGGCAAAAAGTGTAACACATCGAAGGAGTGACCTAAGACCCCAAGTACTTTTGGTGAAAATTCGATTTGGGTCATTTTAAAGCATTTGTGCAATGTCCGCCCGTCCGTCTGTCTGTTTATCTGTATGTCTGTCTGATTCGAAATATTGATTCTTTAATAACTTCTATACCACTTAATCAAATCTTCTGAAATTCCACAGATAGTATTAGTTTATTAGTCGGTATTACCTCGAGAAAAATGGGCGAAGTTGACATGCCCCTTTTGGTACCTCCCACATAAATGTACCATTTTGCACCAAAAGTTAACAGAATATAACTGTAATACTACTGCATATAAATACGTGCAATTTTGTACAGTTTAATGCTTTTATAGAACTTACAGTTCAGTGAAAAATGGGCGTCATTGGCACGCCCCTTTTAGTACCTCCCATACAAATGGACTATTTTGCTCCAAAAACTAACAGTTTATAACTTTAATATCAGTGCATACTTTAGAGTTATTAAACGCAGTTTATGTTGATAATAATTTATTTAAAACAAAAAAATACTAAACTACGAATTATTTTTGGGACTGAAGGTTAGGGCATTCTTAAGTCGGTTTATCCGACTGAACTTTCTAACTTGTTTTTATTTTTTCCTGACCCTGTCCTAGCATTTTGTTAATATCAGTGCAAAATTGGCAAAAAAATATGTATACGATGTAATTTCGGTCAGATTTACGCACTGAGACAAAAGTTATTGCCATATCAATGAACATTTTTTAAAAATTGGTAATTGCACTATGCAACAAATTTTTTTTTGTGTCAGAGACCTAAAAACTTGTAAGTTTTTTTGAATCCGCTCATGGAATGTAAACATTCTACTAAAAGAAGGCGAATGCTACATAATATTGGCTTCGTTAGGACATTTCTAAACCAATTATAATAAAAGAATCTGGAGTTATGCTAATAGGTGTGTTGAAGTTTATCTTTATTTTAATAGATGAACATATCCCATCCAACCTTCCGTTTGAGCAGAAAAAAAAATCAAAAATAACCAGTAAGGAAAGACAGAAAGTCGGGGGGCCGACTATATAATACTCTACACCACCCTAACAATACGAAAATGGGCATTGCGATAAGAATGTGGCAGTGTTCAAACTCTCTCTGCCGAATTTCGTACTTATCGGATATAAAATACGGTTTCTACAGCGCGTACATGTCAAATCGGGCGTAACATATATACGGGGACTATATCTAAATCTGAACCGATTTTCCCCGAATTTGGCAGTGTTCATTCATTTAATTAGATAACTACTGATCTGATATAAAATACAGTTTCTACAGCGCTTACCTGTCAAATCAGGGGTAACATATATATGGGGGCTATATCTAAATCTTGACCGATTTTGACACAATAGGGATCGTCCTGGGGCCCAAAAAGAGCACAATCGGACCATAAATACGACCTGAAGACTTCCCCACTTCAAGGTTCGAATCTTGTTTGTCAATGACGCTGTGTATGCGCTCTGAAGGTACCTTACTGGCCCATCCTCTGACATAGAAAGATGTTTACACGAAAACAGCTAAGCTGCCAAAAATAAAGTTGTCAAAAAATCACCGATGCACCATATTGAATTCATTGAAATGTAGGGACGATCCGATAGTGGTCACAAGTTCGTGCAGGCCACATTCTATAGAATTTTCCTTATTGTTCTCTTGGTTCTCTGACAGGAGTTTGGTATCCAGGTTTTCCCTAATGAAAGAATCTACAAGTCTTTCCAGACCTTCCAATAGGAAGGAGGATGGTCTAATAGGTCTGAAGACTTTTGGCCAAGTATGCGATATTTCCCCGCTTTGGGTATGAACACAACTTTCGTATCCCTCCAACTATTGGGAATTTATGAGACCCTTCATAAATTTTCTCCAGCCAGGGGATAATGTGCTTCAACATTTTCTGCTTTTCTGCTGGAGAGATGCCGTTTGGTCCAGGTGATTTGAATGGCTCAAAACTGTTAATAGCCCAGATTATTCTGGATTTCTCAGTCAACAAGCTAGCGAAATTCGCAGTCCACTCGTTCTCTTCTTGGTCTAGCTGATTCTCGGGTTATGTTGGTGAGTTCCTCCGGAAATGTGTGTCGAGCAGTACATTTAACGACTATACCGATCGACTCAGAATCACTAGCTGAGTCGATTTAACTATGTCTGTCCGTCCGTCCGTCCGTCTGTCCATGTAAAGTTGTTCGTCGACTACAGGTCGCAATTTCACTCCGATTGTTCTGAAATTTTGCAGTTTAGAGTATTTCGCGGCTGTTAAGATCGCTATTGAATTTGGTTGAAATCGGTTCAGATTTAGATATAGCTCCCATATATATCTTTCGTCCGATTTGGCCCTTTAGTCCTATAGAAGCTGTTTTTTACATCCGATCGTTTTGAAATTTAGAATGGTAGAGTTTCTTGATCCATGAACCAACACTGCCGAATTTGAAGAAAATCGGTTCAGATTTAGATATTGCTCCCATATATATCTTTCGTCCGATTTGGCCCTTTAGTCCTATAGAAGCTGTATTTTACATCCAATCATTTTGAAATTTAGAATGGTAGAGTTTCTTGATCCATGAACCAACACTACTGAATTTGAAGAAAATTGGTTAAGATTTAGCTATAGTTCCCATATATATGTTTCGTCCGAATTGGCCCTTTAGTCCTGGATTTGACCCTTTCCGATGTTATTGCTTGAATCGCCATTTGGCTATCTGTGAAGATGTTGGCATATTTAGGCTTTGTCGTGTTACTGAGCCAGTTCACACACTCCGTGATTGCTCGAACTTCTGCTTGAAATACCGTGTTATGGTCAGGGAGGCGGAAGTGAAGTTCGACTTCTGGTTCATCAATAAAAAGTCCCAGACCCGTCCTTCCTCCTCGCTTGGACCCATCCGTGTAGCAGCTGGTTCCCACTGGCACATGGGCCAAAGTTCCATTTTCCCAGGAGCGTCTGTCTGGCACAAACGTATCACAGTTAGCTGTAAGCCGCACTTCAGGAATGCGGTCCGAGATTTCTGGCGTTTGAATGTGACCAACTAGATATTCTAAAATCTTCTGATGGTACGACTTGTGGTCTCGATTTATCCATTCACCCATCACTTGTAGACGTCTTGCTGTGAGGGCTGCCTCATACTTTATACGGATGTCTATTGGTTGGATGTGCAGTATAGTCTCCAACGCTTTTGTTGGTGCAGTTCTAAATGCCCCGCTTATGCCTAGACAGCACATACGTTGAATTTTTTGCAAAGGTATTACGTTGCACTTCTTGTCCATTGATGTCCACCACACTACAGAGGCGTAGGTGATTATTGGTCTAATCACGCTCATGTAAATCCAGTGAGTCATATTTGGACGTAGTCCCCATTTTAAACCTATAGCTCTTCTGCACAACGACCAACATCTGTGTGCCTTTGTAACTCTTTCTTCAAGATGATCTTTCCAGTACAGTTTCTGATCCAAGATTACTCCCAAGTATTTTACCTTTTTAGTTATAGCAATTGTCTTATTCAGGAATCGAGGCGGGGTAAAACGTGGGATCTTCGTTTTCCTTGTAAATAGACATATTTCTGTTTTGTCTGGGTTAACATTTAATCCCCTTGGTTGTGCCCAGTTATATGCTATGTTAAGTGCCTCTTCAGCTCTTCTGCATAATAGATTTGGATGAAAGCCCCTTAGAAGTATTACAACGTCGTCTGCATAACAGACTGGTTTAAGTCCTTCATTGGTGAGGGCTTTTAGGAGACTGTGTATCGTCGTAATCCATAGAAGAGGCGATAAAATGCCCCCCTGAGGTATACCACGATTTACCTTGTCTCTAATTTTTACGTCATATGACCCACAAATAATCCACCTATTCCTTAGCATATTGTTGATCCAGTTTTTCAGCGCCCGGTCAACTTGAAACTCGTCTAATGACTGGATAAGTGTATCGGTCTGTACATTGTTAAATGCGCCCTCAATGTCTATGCAAACAGCAAGTGTATACATTTCTTTACTGAAGGACTCTTCTATGTGGTGCACTACCTCATGCAGAGCTGTTTCCACTGATCTTCCTTTGACATAGGCGTGTTGTTTGAATTTTAGTCTGTCATCCGCTATTTTACCTTTGACCATGTCATCAATTATTCGCTCCATTGTTTTTAACAGGAAAGAAGTAAGGCTAATGGGTCGATAAGCCTTTGGGGTCGTGTAACTCGCCTTGCCAGGCTTTGGTATAAAGACCACCCTTGATTCCTGCCAATTTTTTGGGGTATACGAATGGGTTAGGCATGCAGTGAACACTCCAGCCAGATGAGTTGATACCAGATCCACCTCATTCTGCAGAAGTGCTGGAAATATTCCATCCGGTCCCGCAGCCTTAAAGGGAGGGAAACTTTTTATCGCTTCTTTAACCATACCATCTGTTATATCCGTAATAGGTACTTGATGCAATACATTTTCATTCTGTAACTGTTCCTCTGTTGGTCCAGCATTACCAGTCGGAAAATGAGTTTTCATCAAGAGCCTTACGGTATCCTCTATAGTTTCCATCCTTTTACCCGTTTCATCCACCAGTGTTTCGGTTTGGACATGAGTTTTTGAAGGGAACTTTTTCATTTTAGACATGCTGTTAACGCTGTCTACCTGTTCACAGAAAAGCCTCCAGGAGTTACGTTTCGCCGATCTAACGATTTTATTGTATTCTTTGAGTCTTCTGTGGTAGTCGTCCCAATATACATCTTTGCCAATCGAGCGAATTTGTCCTGTCATCCAGGGTTTCTCAAAGGCAGATTTCCTTTCTCGAAGTGGGCAACTATCTTCGAATGATTTTACAAGAGCCTCGGTAATCTTCTTAACATTGATATCAATGTCTTCTGCACATAGATAATCGCGTGTAGGCTGCCCCAATCGATTTCTAAGTAGATTTCCGAATTTAGACCAGTCGGTCTTAGCCTTATTACGGAAACTTATGGGGTTTGGCGGTGGCCGTGCAATTTTAAACCTTATATAACGGTGGTCTGAATAGGAGTGTTCATCCGAAACCCTCCACTCATGAATCTTATCAATAAGATTTTCTGAACATATCGTTATATCTAATACTTCTTCCCTAATTTTGTTAACAAAGGTTGCAGTGTTTCCTATGTTAAGAGTTATGAGGTCATTTGTATTCAAAAATTCGATAAGGGCGTGTCCCCTTTTATTGGTGTTAGTACTACCCCAAGCGATATGATGGGAGTTGGCGTCACATCCAGCTAATAACTCATTACTTGTGTGTTTGGATTCCCTTACCAGACGTTGTAATTCCGACGTAGGTGGCAATGTCGGCGCATCGAATGGCAGATATATTGACGCCATGTACATATTTCCATTACCTTGCCTCAGCACCGTTGCGTCCGATGTTGACAACTCTGGAGAGAAAATAAAACATAAGTTTTTATGGCACAGAATACAAGTCCTTGGACGAGTACCTGTGTTAGCGTAGAAAAGGTTATAGTTCACATGGTTTAATCCAGTAACCTTGTTGCTAGTTGTCCATGGTTCCTGGATCAAAGCAATATGAACCCTGCCTTTTTTATGATGTCCATCAGAGCGTTGGATGCTGTCTCGCTCCGGTGGAGGTTTATCTGGATGACCTCAATCATTGTCCTTCCAGTAAAATTTCTTTTGGGAGTCTATCCTATCTGGTGGCACCCCCTCTTTATTTGGTAGTGGGTCATTCTCCTCCTTTCGTTCACTACCTATTACACCATCTTCCAGTCGACAATTTTGGGAGGCGGTGTTATTTTTTGTCGCTCCCTCATTGGTTTGAATCGTTTTGTGGCTCTTTTTATTTTGATCACCACCTTTGCTGGGAACTTCCTGCAAAATTGGTAGTACTATTGGTGAACTGGTGGTGTTATTGACTACTTCCACAGCAGTGTCTCACTTGTTTCCATCCGTTCAATACCAGTGTTTGCCTCTTCAGACAGTATATTTGGACTCGATTCATTTGTCCTGCCAATCGGGACCTTACCAATTTTGAAAAAGACTGTCCAGATCAAGAAGTACGCCATGCCCTTCGCCATGACAAGATTGTTCTTGGATTCTGGGTCTATGCCTAACACGAGGAGAGTACCCTCGGTATCATCCTTCCTATAGAAGACTTCCCACTTTCTCACGGAAAGTTTTGAATTCTGTTTGCCAATGATGTCGAGTATGTACTCTGATGAGAACTTACTGGGACATCCCTTAACATATAGGGTCGTTTTTATGAGTTCAGGAATGTCGCTTTTCCTTACCAATTTTTGCTTTGCGCCGTCCCAAGGTGAGGGGAAGCTATCCACAAGTCTTACGAGGACACCAGCGCAGCGTTGTGATGCCAGCCTTAGCATCAAAACACCCCTCTCAAACTTGCAACTCATTACTTCGATTGGTGGTTCATCCTTAGATTCGAGGACGTATTCCGCTACCCTCGTATAGACCAAATCTTCGAAGTTACTCTTTTGATCTTCGGGGATTCTGCCAGATGCACTACTGCTATCAATTATGGCGTAGCATAGATCGTCTCGAAAATGTTGTTTAGCTATATTAGAATAAGACGGTGGCTTCTTACCCTTCTTTATGGCCAATTGATTTTTCCGTGTCTGTAGAGTCTTTTTGGTTAAAGCCTCATCCTTAACGGATGATTTGGTTGACTTGAACTGCGTTATTGGGTCAACTTTACCGCCCACAATCGATGGACACAGACTAGAGACCTCCTTTTGTGTGGTTATGTTAGGCTTATCCGAATTACTGGAAGACGGCGAGCCCTTTTTCTTCTTAGTCACTTTCACAGCGCTATGTTCTTCGGGAGACCTGACTCTTTTAGCGATTTTGAAGGAAATCGGTTAGGATTTAGCTATAGCTCCCATATATATGTTTCGTCCGATTTGGTCCTTTAGTCCTATAAAAGCTGTATTTTACATCCAGTCGTTTTGAAATTTAGAATGGTAGAGTTTCTTGATCCATGAACCAACACTACCGAATTTGAAGAAAATCGGTTAAGATTTAGCTATAGCTCCCATATATATGTTTCGTCCGATTTGGCCCTTTAGTTCTATAGAAGCTATATTTTACATCCAATCGTTTTGAAATTTAGAATGGTAGAGTTTCTTGATTCATGAACCAACATTGCCGAATTTGAAGAAAATCGGTAAAGATTTAGCTATAGCTCCCATATATATGTTTCATCCGATTTGGCTCTTTAGATCCAATCGTTTTTATACCCTACACCACACTGTGGTACAGGGTATTATTTAGTTATAAAATGTCCCAAAAGTAAATTTATGTAAACAATTTATACATGAATTACAAAATTTATATATCAGAGTTATTCAATATTGTAGTAGTGTAGGGTATTATATAGTCGGCACCGCCCGACTTTAGCCTTTCCTTACTGGTTTTCGTATAATATCCAACGCAGCCTTGCGGCCTCCGAGACCTTTTCCACTTTCTCACAGAAGTTGTACCAAGAACGTCATTGCGCTTATAGTTTTTGAGTTGCTCTATATAGGCATCCCAATTATTGGTGAACCCCATAAGATTTGGCATTGTTGCAGGTCCTCTTCCTAGCCTTTAGCTCAGAAGTCCACCATTGTGGTTTAGTTTTACAGTTGAACTTGGATTTGGGTTGGCTTTTTCATGGGAACTATTGAATGATGTGGTAATGTACTTCACCAGATTATCCAGACCATTCGGTTCGACTAGGGGTTTAGAGAGCAGGGCTTTTTTAAAATTCTCTCGTATACTCTATCTTCCTCACATTTCTGTGGACGGCAGGTTTAGGTTCTTTTTCAACGAGTTTCAACTCTATATAATGGTAATCTGAGAATGAGTGGTCGACCAGTACATTCCACCCAACAATTTTATGTGACAGCGAGTCTGTAGCGAACGTTTCGTCGAGTACTTCCAGTCTGCTTTTAATTGTAATATCGGTTGCCTCACGCCTACTCTTTATGTCCGTACTACCCAGATATGATGATGGGCGTTCATGTCTGCTCCAATAATCAGCTCGCGCTCGTCAGACGTTCCTTCTTCTACTACTTCCTTGAACAGAGCTGTCGGTACTACAACATCATGATGCAAGTAACTGGAGACCACCCAATGTATGCTATTACCTATCTCCAGACTAGCAGCTTTTTGGTCTTTAACACTGGAATTAGTCTAGAGAAAGATGCTTAGATCTTTTCTGCCCAAAATGAAGGTTCTTGGAGTGCCTTCACAGTTGATCAAAAGCCGTTAAAAGTTGGGTGTCCTGATACTACACACCTTTCCTCCTACTACTCGGCACCTGTATCAGGACGATATCTACACGCCCCCTCAATCAAGAACATTTATAGCCTATGTCAACCTACGAGCAGAAAACCATAGTCAATGTTTATTCCTGAATGAATTGTACTTTTTGTACTAAATGTGTCCTATCTTTTAAGGGAGCAATTTGGTGCAGGCAAAAGTTACCCAGCAAAAACGGGGAATCATTCGACCCTTTAGGTTTTAGGTTAAGGTGGCATTCGTATTTTTTTATACAAGCTCACATAGACCAGTTTAGTGTTACCACGGACTGAAATGCCCCTCATCAGAACCAACCTGTTTGATATACAAATGTATCGATAGTACGAATATCGGTACTGGAAAGATGCTCCTTCGACCTTTCTTAATATGTATTATATTCATCAAAAGCTTTCAGAGGAAAAACGTTATGTTGGTCTAAAATCATACATTTTTTCATACATGGCACTTTTTCAAATAATAAAAAAAATTGAGTGCAAATTTTTTTAAAATGTACGAGAAACTATTCGACAATGTCGAATAAAGAAATTGCGTTTTTCGAAATTTGAAAAAGGCGAAAATGTAATACGAAAAAAATTAATTTTTTTGCGCATTATGAGCAAATACGTAAAAACATGTAAAAAACATGAAAACAAAATATAAAAATTTTACTTTTCGTTTAAATCCAAAAATAAGAAAAGTAGTGAACTTTGGCCCAATTTCTAAGATATACCCGATTGCCCGATTTTCAAAATGTTTACTTGAAGAAAAGTTATGGAATTTTGGCCGATGGATTTTGATTCTGAACCATTTAGCGTCGCACATGGTTCCATTGGACCTTTGGGATTGTACCATCCTCTCTACTTCTGTATATAACAGCCATCATTAGACTCTCATTTGCATCTTCATTGAAGGGCTTGGTGAGTGTCCTGTTGATGAAGAAATTATGTCCTCTATCGAAGGCAGAGAATCGTCAGGTGATCTGATTCTTTAAGAATAATTACGAGCTGCTAACACAGCTGAAGTTGTGGCTTTACAGCCGACTCATTGGCTTTGGAAGCATCTATGACGCCCTTAGCCCAGGTAAGTCTCTCTTTTTGTTTTTCGGTAAGAGTCAAAACCTTATCGGCCTCCAACTTCGTCAAAACTCTGAGCGCTATGCGGTGCTGATTGGGCTTTCATTTTGACGTTCCACCTGTTTTGAATACTGCGGTGAAATTTTCACCAGCTTTGGTGCGGTTGGCTTTGGCTGGTCTTGCTGTTGGACGATTGGAGAAGGTTCCTCCTGGATGCGGTTGGATAGAGAAGCTTGATTACCAGTACATTTTTGCATATTATCTTTATCAAAAAGAGAAAAGTGTTGCGCTATAATTTGAACCGTAGTGTGATATGTGATAACCTTCCCCAGCACGAATGATGCCATCCATCTCAATAACCGCTCCTGTTCAAGTGCATTTGGCTGTTTGCAGCAGAATCAAGTTTATCAAAATAATAAAAAAAAATGTCACGGCTTCCGTTAAAGTCATTGCGCCACCTTAATGAATTCTTTGGAGTTGCACTTGTCCATGGATGCAGCAATGCGTATTCATACAATATACCGCCACAGAGAAAGATGTAGAAACACACATATCGATGCAGTCCTGCTGCCACATATGGGTATTCATTAAATTATCTGTCGCAGGTCCAATTTGCAACATTCATCGTTAATCGCAATATCTCTCGCATCGTACGTATGTATAAAGATTTTTTCCTCGTATCTCCGGATATACGAAAGTCTATTACGTGTACGAATATAATACGTATGCATACGTACACCAAACAGACAAACTCGTATATTGTATGAAGGATATGTGTTTGCATTTTTATTTTTGTTATTTTTATTCGTTTTTTTATTTCATTCTGTTCGTTTGCATGTCGTCCTTTATTCATTTCATTCCATTTCGTTTTATGGTATCTCTCTGTGTGTTTGCGTTTCGGTTCCTTTGTGTTAAAGCAAAGCGCACACAATTCGTCAAACATGTACTTCTTCTGCTCTTCTTTTGGCTCTGTTGTTGTGGTGGTAGCGGTGTTTGAGGTCCTTTATCAGCGACAAGGATACCATGTGTTCGGTTTCAACATTTGGTCCCCATAGCCATGACATAGCTCACAATTTTCATTGAGCAAAATTACGGAATTGCGGATCTAATCATATGCGTTGCATACTTCTTTCTATACATATTCTAATTGAATGCGAGCTCATGCACATGCACAAGGACTGGCACTTACCATCCAATTAGGATATCTGCATAGGACACTTTGTTTGTACTCGTATTTGGAAAAAGATCAGTGTGTAAATTTTAAAGATTAGAAATGATCCGAATAAATTTGTTTCTGCTGCAACTTAAAACTCTTTTAAGAACTCACGATTGCAACTTATACATTTCCCATATCGTGGTTAATCCAAAAAAACATTAAATAATATCTATATTGATTGTGGGGTATATACTCTAAGTTTTCGGTAGAAATTTATGATGATTTCAACAAAATGATTTTGTTTTCATTGCTCCCTTATTTAAAGTCCAATGTCAACGTGTATTACATGGTTGACTTTGTCTTTTCTAGTGTTATACTTTTCCACGTATCAGCATTATGTCTAATTCGACTTTTGACCTCGGTTCACTTGTTTCTTTATACACTACGTTCATTGTTCTTTTTTGTGTAGATTGAGGCATACTATTTTATGAAACTACAACAAACAATTTTTTACGCTGAAGTTTTTTTAATTTCAATTTTCATGGAAGGTACCTTTAGTATTTGCAGCATCTTTTTGAAGTATAAAGCTATGAACACACGGTTGTCAGATCTTACAAAAATGGCGAAAAAATGCTTCCGTGTGAACTTACAACCGTGTGAACTTGAAATTTTTGTCCTGCAACGTCATCGTCTATAAATTGTAAGACATTGTAAGATGTGCGAAGTTTATTCATATGACAATGGCGCCATTGTCAGAGATACATTTTATCGGCAACACTGTCTACAAAATATTTTTATTGGCAATCTGCATAAATAAATATTTACAAAACATATTGTAAGTATATTAACATTTAAGGTTTTCTTGCAATTGTGTGAACTGTCAATTCACCTTTGTCTAACAATCTGTCATTGTCCGTACATTGGCAGCACTTTAACAGGGTTGATAACGTTGTCGGATCTGCCAATCGTGTGTACATAGCATAAGCCCAAGAAGACAAAATGGCACCTGTAGGAGAAAATATTTAAAAACGGCTTCATCTCTTAACTTCTATGTGAACCGAATGACGTAGCCGGTCTGGATAATCTGGACGAGCTCATCACCACATCAATTCATAGTTTTCTTGAAGAAGCCTGTCCAAAACCATGGCACAAGCGGAAAACTAAACCACAATGGTGGACTTCTGAGCTTAAGTCTAGGAAAAAGACAAACAACAAGTTTTTCAAGAAGGCCAAATCTACTGGGTCACTTATGGCTGCTCTATAAGAAGCAGCTTAGAAAAGACGTTTTTGGTACACCTTCTGGGGAGAAGTGGAAAATGTCTCAAACGCCGCACGACAGCGAAAGATACTATCCGTTAAACCCTTTACAGTTGTTACCTGCAGGGTGAAGTAAAATAATAAGAGAAAGTCGCAGAAACTAGAGTTGTGTAGTTCGTGAACGAACTAGTTCAATTGAACAGGTCACTATACTGAACTGAACGAACTAGTTCACATAACTCGTTAATTTCAGCTCAGTAGTTCACTATGTTTTTTTCTTCAACCATATCATTTCGTTCTCTCTTCTCTGCTGTTATATGTTGTTTCAATTTCTATGTCATCATCAGTGTATGATTCTACCTATACAAACGCCTTTGTATTAGTTTTTCCAACTCTTCCATTCATATTCCAATCAGATTCCTTTAATAGCGGCTTATTTGAACTGGTGATCTACTGAACGAAATGAACTGTTTAAGTAAAGTGAGCTGGTGAGCTAAGGAGCTGGTGTGCTAAAGTGAGCTGTTGAACTAAATGAACGAACTAGTTCACTCAATTGAACTGAACTAAAAAGAGCGATCACTTAAAAGAACTATAGTGCCCAACTCTAGCAGAAACTACTGCTCGAAACATACTATTTACGGGAGAAATCACCGACAGAACTGTGAACTGCAGATGTCGTTATGTTGTTGACTGAGAAATCCAGAATCAGCTGGGCAATTAACAGCTTTGAGCCCTTTAAATAACCTGGACCAGCCGGCATTACTCATGCAGGGATATAGAAAATGTTGAAGTACTGGCTGGAGAAAATTTATGAAGGCTGTATCAAGTTCGCATATATCCCGTGAAACTGCAAAGCCAATGAACTTGCTAAGAAAGGGACGACATTAATTCTCGAAGAATTTGCATAGATTGGTGCGCCTCTATCCATGAGCTTTGGCTTAAGGAAGAGGCAATACAATGAAAAATGGACAGAAATCGGCACATGTATGGTAGCTAGTCAAATCTGGCCAATATGTGACCTGAGAAGTCAAAATATATCCTCGCACTAAAGAGGGAAAGACTGTCTACGTTATTAGATCAGTCCACTATCATGCGATTCCAACAGGACAACCAATATTTTGGTTGTGGTATACTTCTGCTTCCATGTTGACAACAATCATATTTGGTTGCACCGACTACGAAAATGGTGGCTTAAATTATCTGTTGTAGTTGCCACATCCAACTGTTTTAAAAAATTGGTTGTTCTGACAATTTGTCAGTCATATACTATCGACAATTAATTAAAAACAGTTTTCATTAATTTTTATTTTATTTATTGAACAAAAAACAAAACAATTCATAACAAAATTAAAAATCCTATATTACAAATTCATCACTATTATGAGATGTGGAAATATTTAACACACATTTGACACATACTTTGTGTAACAAACGTTTTCTACAAGACCTAAATATGAATTGGACAAATTAGTGGAGATATTATACCTCCCTGTGGAGTCCCCCTGTTTACAAATCTCGCCAGAGTTGTGGCCCCGATACTTGCTTTTGTGCGTTATCTGGTTAGCAAACACTAAATTAGTCTTTTCAAGATTCAACAGCCGCATCTGAGTGAAAATTGTTAAAAAGCACTTCAAATATCAAGAAAGGCCATCATAGTGAATTCCTTGAAACGTACAGTGGGAGAAATAAAAAAGGGATATAATTAAAGAGATTGCGAAAAAAACTTGGCATGTTTGTATTTATAAGAGGTATTAGAGAAGTTAAGTTTTGAATTTGTGGTATACAGGGGCGAAGCTACCGGGCCTCAAGTTGGCCCACATTGGGTGAACTAAATATTTAAACGCGTGTAACTTTCGTTTTTGCGGTTAACAAAAGACTTTATATACCTAATAGATATCATGCATAACCACCGAGATATTAGCATTTGATTTTTTTTTCACTGATCCTGTCCTAGTTTTTATGAATATCGGAGCTGAATATGCACCGATTTCGTTTAGTTCAACTTTTCTGAATTGGCAACAAAATTTGCTTTATGATGAAAAAAAATTATCCCAAAAATACAAATTTAAATATGTCTTCAAATGCCCAAAACTTCTGTCGCAGCGGGTGTATATAATGGAAATATTTGTGCATTCAATAGAAAATTTTGTTGTCTATCCAGAAAAGATAATGAGAAAGGAAATGGTATATAACCGACTCTAATATATACCAATTCGTAGGAAAGGATAGGGAAAAATTAAAAAACATTTTTTTCAAATAGAGACGGAAGTTTTAAAACCAATTCAAAAATCCCTAAAGTCTGTTATACTAAAATCCGGACTCAAAATTCCTTTTGCAGTTTATGGTGTAACACATTGCTATATAACTGATAAAAGCTTTCATTTTCTAGCTTTTCGATTTTCGAAAATGTGGACAAGTTTTAAAATTTTCGTAAAAAATGGTGTAATTCTGACTCGATCTTTCCTCGAAAACTGTCTCCAGGAATTTTGCAGAAGTTCTTATTTTTGGAGTTACCTTCACGCCCAATTCTCAGAATTGAGTCCCAAAATCATGTATTGTACTGTGTTAAGTTTGTTATTTTTGAGTTTTAAAAACTATACACTGTGCAAATTTTTGAGTAAATACAAGGTGGCGCAAAAGTAACCTTTCGATGTTTTGTGCCAAAGTCACCGACCGATTATTGGTCAAATAAATAGTCAGCAATATTCCGCGTTCTGGAGCAGTGTAGCGTAACATTGTTTATTAACGTGTATTTCGCATGTGTTTACACACAAATGTCAAAACAGAACTGACATTAGGGGCCAATCGCAAAATTTATAGCATTTTCTGATAGGAGGATTACTTTTGCGCCATTTATAGCATTTTCTGATAGGAGGATTACTTTTGCGCCACCTGTTATATGTGTTGAAAATGGTCCCAAAAGGGGCGTGGCAGCTTCGCCCATTTTGCTCGAGGTGATAGTTGCTAATAAACTAATACTATGTGTATAATAATCAATAATTCACTAAATATTAACCCTTTGTGGGAGGTACTAGAAGGAGTGGACAAATGTGGCCCATCTTCGAAGTTAGCCGGATATAGAAAAAAATATTAACACATACCAAATTTTAAGTCAATCGGTTACTGTTTTCTTCGAGAGCTATCGTGCGCACCAGCCAGCAGACAGACAGGCAGTAAGACAGACAGATGGACAGGGTCTTAGGTCACTCCTTCGATATGTTACAAATTTTGTCCGTAGCAAATGATATACACCCTCTACATACCGGCGATCATTAACAAACGGAGCAAAAAACAAGTATGAAAGTTTCAGTCGGGTAAACCGACTAATATATTAATCTCTCAATTTATGTGGGAGGTACAAGAAGGGGCTTAACAAATACCATACTATTAAATTTTGGTATGGTTTGGTCATTTTGTGTGGGAGGTACAAAACGGACGTGGTGATAGGACCCACTTTTCACAGGACTATAGGCACTTTAACAGCATTACACTGTACACAATTTTAAGTATTTGTATGCACTGATATTAAAGTTATAAGCCGTTAACTTTTGATATAAAACGGTCCACTTGTGTGGGAGGTACCAAAAGGGGCTGTACAATAATGCCCATTTTTTACCGGACTATAGGCGATACAAAAACTAAAAAAATACCGTATACCAAATTTGAAGTCAATCGGTTACTTCTTTCGAGAGTTATCGTGCGCCAACAGACAGACGGACGGACATTTCTCATTCGACTTAAAATGACCCAAAACGAATATCCGACGAACATACTTAGGGTATTAGATCACTCCTTCGATGTGTTACACTTTTGACCGTAGCAAATGATATGTACCCTCATATCAATAAAGTGAGGGTATAAAAAATCAACCAGCCGTCAATTTAAGAGAAGGAGTGACGACGTCGACTTTTATTAGTGATAGACACTCATTTATGCAGTTCCAAATCAATGGCAATCAATAACGCGACGTATGCAAAACAAAACGCAAAAAAATTTAAGAGAAACCAAGGGAGATTATTACTCACCAAATACACTTCGGAAACACTGCATGATGAGGTCTCTCCATACTCTGCTTCGTTGTGCTGGAAATCCATAGTGGTCAAAACTACATCACTAATATTTCTTTTTGCTGCATTTTTTCGTTGGTTGGCCTAATAAAAAATAAAACATGTGTGTTTATATAAAATATTTAAATAGGGCAGGCCTAATAAAAAATAAAACATCGGTGTTTATATAGAATATTTAAATAGGGCAAATTAAATTTAAATGATACTTACAATATTTGTTTGTCCCATTGGGATAAACAATATGAAGATACCGAGTAATAATTATTGTGGATTATTCCAATTTAATGTGTATAAACAATAGGTCTGTATTTAGATTTCATTTTCGGGATTGACATCCACACTGTATATGATCGTCTGCATTAGGTGGACTTCGTACTCTGGTGATGATATGTGATCGATGTGATTCACCCCGTGGAATAAGGTGTCACTCCGAACTTTTCAATGTCGACCAAACTTGTGAATTATTGGAAAATGTATGACACAATCCAAAGTTGAGGCAGATTAAGGAATGTTTCTGGATCTTGAAATGCGTACCTTGGGGTGGTCTTCGTTAAAACCAATTTCAGCGAATATTGTTGGTGATAGTGACGGAAATGTTGTCATTAGGCACTTGGCCCAAAAAAATATTGCCGGTTTTACCACAATTCGTTTCTTTGCCACAATGAGTTGTTCGCAGGAACCCCCAATCCGTTTTAGGAATGAAAGTGTATAAACCTTGGGGTACACTGGGATGATTCCGGTCATAAATTATGTTTAACTTTATTCACAATCACTGCATTTTAGAAAGAAATTATAATTTACCTGCGAATTGCGACGTCCACTTAATATTTCGTGGAGATCAGTAATTTAATTTATAATTTACAAAATGCTTGTCCCGATTATTTTTAGCAAATTTACCTAACTTTGTCATTTTAATTGACAATAACTGTAGTTTTACTTGGTTTAAGGTTAAAAAATTAATTTATTAAGTTAAACAACTCTTTTTGGTGTTATACAATGTGGTTTAACGTTTTCAATTTACAGTTTTTCGGATTAAATTTATGTATAGGGTGATCGATTTCGAGGTTCCATACTTTTTAAAGAAAAAAACACAGAAAATTCAAATTGAATGGGGAATGTTTATTATCATTTGAATGAACATTATTTGGCATTTATTTTTTGAAGATTATGTCTATCAAATGTTGGCCGCGGCTACGTCTCAGATGGTCCATCCGTTGAGTACAATTTTCGATGACTCGTTCGAGCATTTCGACTGGTAACTGGCGAATGACACGCGTAAACGAACTTACGTTCAGGCGTAAGTCTTTCCATGATGAAATGCCAAACAATACTTAACAAAAATAACATGACAGCATGACACGACTCACACGTGATCCGTCAAAAAAGGCTATTGAAAAGACTATCTCTACTTGGATCACCCGTTATATTGCCGAATACCAGTTTACGCTGTGAATGTTTGACGAAAACAGAAGGTAAATTATGCTGAGATGTCAAAGCAAACCCCTCCTCTGCAGACCCAAATTCAATTATCTATACAGCGGATAATTTTTTTACTGTGATCTCAAGAATGCGTTGACAGACAGACGGACATGGCTCGACTCAAAAAGTGGTTCTATGCCGATCAGTTTAATAATCAATGGGTCTATCTCTTCTCTTTTTATGCGTTACAAACAAATGCGCAGCCATAATACCCTGTACCACAGTGTGGTGTCGGGTACAAGAAAAGTGTGACCAAAGACCGGTACACACGGTAGCAAGATCTTTCCAATTTTATCAGATTTTTCAAAGTGCTGCCAATGTTCTGACAATGACTGATTGTTAGCAAAATGTGAATTGTTAGTTCAGACTATTGCAAGAAAAATGTGAATTGTTAGTTCAGACGATTGCAAGAAAACCTTAAAATTGTATATGTATATTTATATATATTTTGTAAATATTAATAGACAGGTTTGCCATTAAAAATATTTTGTAGACTGTGTTGCCAATAAAATATTTCCCAGACAATGGCGCCCTTGCCAGTTTGATAAATTTCGCACATCTTACTATGTACTGACACTGTCTTTTCTGTCAACTTTGCAAGACCATAGTTGTAAGTTAACGTTGTTGTAAGAATTTTTTTTTGATATTTTGCTGACAATATTGTATGATCTTATAACTCTGTGTACCAGGCTTAAGTCGTAATGAATCATATATATACTAGCTGGACCCGGTCCACTTCGTTGCCCCAGATTGAGTTTTCCGATCCCGTCCATTCTTGAACCAATCACGAATCCTGCCACCAAATACATATACGTACATGAAATAACACACTCTTGCTAACAAATTGTGCAAGATATCTTAATTTAAAAATGTGGCTTACATGGGCGGTGCCACGCCCATTAGTCTGTTCCGCCCATTTTGCACAAATCATGTAGACTGCCATCAGATACATATAAACAGAACTACAGTACTATCGCTACTAAATTGTGCAAGATATCTCAAATTTAAGTTATATGGGCGGGGCCACTTTGGTCTGATCCCGCTAATTTTTAGATCACGTAGGCTTCCACGACACACATACACAAAATTACAGCACTCTCGCAAACAGATTGTGGAAGATACCTCAATTTGAAAAGTTTGCTTTTATGGGCGAGGCCACGCCCATTGATACATATGCACAAAATTCCAGCACTCTCGCTAACAAATTGTGCAAGATATATCATTTTTAAAATTTGTCTTATATGGGCGATGCCACGTCCATTGGTCCGATCCCGCCCATTTTTGGACCAATCACGTAGACTGCCACCAGATATATATGTACAAAATTACAGCACCCACGCTAACAAATTGTGCAAGATATCTACATTTTAAAACTTGTCTTATGTGGGCGGGGCCACGCCCACTTGATATATCGAAAATGCAAGTACCCTATTTTCACCACGTCCCACACATATACATTCTGTGAAAATTTCAAGAAGATCGGTCCAGGCATTTAGACGTCTATACGGTACAAACACACCAACAAAGAAACAAACCAACAAACAAACACACATTCTTCTTTATATGTATATATTAGGGTTAGGGTTTTAAATCGTATAGTAAAAACTTAAACTACATAAAATTCTAAGAAAATTCTCCGAAGAAACCATGTATCTAAAATAAAATCCTAATCCGCGCCTCTCGACTTGAAAATTTATATGCCCGCCTTGGCCAAAAAAAAATAAATGTTAGAAAAAATAGCTTTTTCCAAAAAGAATTCGAATTTTTGAATACAATTGTTTAGTAAGGTAGTTCCTTTGCACTTTATATCTTTTCTACACTCAAAAGTTTTTTCATTAAAAAAATATTGACCCAAGAAAAAAATTATTAAAAAAAATCATAAAATGATTTGTCCATTTTGTGTGGGAGGTACCAAAAGGGGCGTGGCAACTTCGCCCATTTTTCACTGGATTGTAGATACTATGAAACCATTACACTGTACAAAATTTCAAGTCTTTTTGTGCATAGGTATTCAAGTTATAAGCTGTTAACTTTTGGAGCAAAATGGTCCATATGTGTGGAAGGTACCAAAAGGGGCGAGGTAACTTCGACCATTTTTCTTGAGGTGATAGTGATTATGATGTGTAGAATTTCCGAGGATTCAAATAAGTGGTATAGAAGTTATTAAATAATAAATAATTCATTTAATATTAACACTTTATGGGGGAGGTAATAGAAGGGGTGGGCCAATATGGCCCATCTTCGAACTTAGCCGGAAAAAATATTACCACATACCAAATTTGAAGTCAATCGGTTACTTCTTTCGAGAGTTATCGTGCGCAACAGCAAGCAGACAGATCGACGGACGGACATTGCTCAATTTTCAAGTCGAGAGGCGCGGATAAGGTTTTGATTTTAGACCCAGGGTTTCTTCGGATAATTTTCTTAGAATTTAATGTTGATTACGTTTTTGCTATACGATTTTTAATTTTTTTTCATCCATACAAATCAACCCGCCCTAGTATATATATAAATATTTGAACATGTGAAATGTATATTAAAAATAATATTTGATATTCAAATATAAATATTTTATACCCTTCTGCAATTCAGCCCATTGATATTGCCGCGTTAGAAGTTGCCATCAGAGCAGCATTGCGATTGAACTGTCTATTAATGTGGACCTATAAGAACTACGGCCGCATGAGTATATCGCAATGCACTATGATTAATTTTCCTGATTTTCTGGCCAAAACCCATTTCTTCAAGATAGTCCAAATCCAAAAAAAATTATATGGTTAGAAAGACACCTTGGGGGTAAAAACTGCATATTTTCTTTTTTCGTAAATTGTTTGATCTTTTGTAAATCATCTGTCAAAGTTCAATTCTATTTTTGGTATGTATTAAAAATTACTGTGTCCTTTCCGATTTGAAGCAATTTTTAAACAGTGAATTAAAAAAGAACCAATTAAGCGAAAAAATATTAAAATGGAACGGAAAGCTATACTAATTTCAGGTTTTGTGTTTTTGAATTTTGATAATTATTTATTTCACAACAATTATTGGTTGTGTCTAACCAGTCAGTCGCCGCCTGTCGTAGCGAACGGACGTGTTATCGCAGAGCGGATAGTTTTTAACCTATTACGCAATACCTATTCACCTACCTACTACGCAACCAGGAGGTTTGTTGTTTATAAAGCGTAGGTTGAATTGGATGCATCGGTCTCTGGACAGATATTTCTGAGCTCAGTCTGGAAGGCCTATACCGACGTAACTATTACGGGCTAATACTGGCTATGGGGGTGTCTCCCCCAACCAATTTATGATTAAACCAAAAAAGACGAAGGAGATTACGGCGCAGGGAAGGGAAAACCCAGTGCCGGCGACAAGCGTTGATTCACTCACGAGTCATGTGTCGTCGTTATCGAACAATCGTGAGCAAGCAACTTCTACGAGCTTTGGTGCCTTGGATCCCGTAGTCGAAAATGAAACAAGAGCACATCCAGCCGCAGGCAAAACAAATGATAAGACAGATGAAGCAGAACCCAGCCGGGGCTTTAAGCAACCCCAGCCTTTAAAAGCCATTGGGGACTCTGACTCTGAATCATCAAATGAAAACAATATCACTATTGTTGCTAACTCAAAGAGACTGTCAGGGGCACAAAGAAGGAAACTGAATAAGTTGAACCGACAGAACCTATTACGGGATGAACCTGACAATTCTACCTCCAATACAAACATGGAGGCCGCTAAAAGAGTCAGGTCTCCCGAAGAAAATAGCGCTGTGAAAGTGACTAAGAAGAAAAAGGGCTCGCCGTCTTCCAGTAATTCGGATAAGCCTAACGTAACCACACAAAAGGAGGTCTCTAGTCTGGGTCCTTCGATTGTGGGCGGTAGAGTTGACCCAAAAACGCAGTTCAAGTCAACCAAATCATCCGTTAAGGATGAGGCTTTAACCAAAAAGACTCTACAGACACGGAAAAATCAATTGGCCATAAAGAAGGGTAAGAAGCCACCGTCTTATTCTAATATAGCTAAACAACATTTTCGAGACGATCTATGCTACGCCATAATTGATAGCAGTAGTGCATCTGGCAGAATCCCCGAAGATCAAAAGAGTAACTTCGAAGATTTGGTCTATACGAGGGTAGCGGAATACGTCCTCGAATCTAAGGATGAACCACCAATCGAAGTAATGAGTTGCAAGTTTGAGAGGGGTGTTTTGATGCTAAGGCTGGCATCACAACGCTGCGCTGGTGTCCTCGTAAAACTTGTGTATAGCTTCCCCTCACCTTGGGACGGCGCAAAGCTAAAATTGGCAAGGAAAAGCGACATTCCTGAACTCATAAAAACGACCCTATATGTTAAGGGATGTCCCAGTAAGTTCTCATCAGAGTACATACTCGACATCATTGGCAAACAGAATTCAAAACTTTCCGTGAGAAAGTGGGAAGTCTTCTATAGGAAGGATGATACCGAGGGTACTCTCCTCGTGTTAGGAATAGACCCAGAATCCAAGAACAATCTTGTCATGGCGAAGGGCATGGCGTACTTCTTGATCTGGACAGTCTTTTTCAAAATTGAAAAGGTCCCGATTGGCAGGACAAATGAATCGAGTCCAAATATACTGTCTGAAGAGGCAAACACTGGTATTGAACGGATGGAGACAAGTGAGACACTGCCAAAAACTGATGTGGAAGTAGTCAATAACACCACCAGTTCACCAATAGTACCACCACTTTTGCAGGAAGTTCCCAGCAAAAGTGGTGATCAAAATAAAAAGAGCCACAAAACGATTCAAACCAATGAGGGAGCGACAAAAAATAACACCGCCTCCCAAAATTGTCGACTGGAAGATGGTGTAATAGGTAGTGAACGAAAGGAGGAGAATGACCCACTACCAAATAAAGAGGGGGTGCCACCAGACTCCCAAAAGAAACTTTTACTGGAAGGACAATGATTGAGGTCATCCAGATAAACCTCCACCGGAGCGAGACAGCATCCAACGCTCTGATGGACATCATAAATAAAGGCAGGGTTCATATTGCTTTGATCCAGGAACCATGGACAACTAGCAACAAGGTTACTGGATTAAACCATGTGAACTATAACCTTTTCTACGCTAACACAGGTACTCGTCCAAGGACTTGTATTCTGTGCCATAAAAACTTATGTTTTATTTTCTCTCCAGAGTTGTCAACATCGGACGCAACGGTGCTGAGGCAAGGTAATGGAAATATGTACCTGGCGTCAATATATCTGCCATTCGATGCGCCGACATTGCCACCTACGTCGGAATTACAACGTCTGGTAAGGGAATCCAAACACACAAGTAATGAGTTATTAGCTGGATGTGACGCCAACTCCCATCATATCGCTTGGGGTAGTACTAACACCAATAAAAGCGGACACGCCCTTATCGAATTTTTGAATACAAATGACCTCATAACTCTTAACATAGGAAACACTGCAACCTTTGTTAACAAAATTAGGGAAGAAGTATTAGATATTACGATATGTTCATAAAATCTTATTGATGAGATTCATGAGTGGAGGGTTTCGGATGAACACTCCTATTTAGACCACCGTTATATAAGGTTTAAAATTGCACGGCCACCGCCAAACCCCATAAGTTTCCGTAATAAGGCTAAGACCGACTGGTCTAAATTCGGAAATCTACTTAGAAATCGATTGGGGCAGCCTACACGCGATTATCTATGTGCAGAAGACATTGATATCAATGTTAAGAAGATTACCGAGGCTCTTGTAAAATCATTCGAAGATAGTTGCCCACTTCGAGAAAGGAAATCTGCCTTTGAGAAACCCTGGATGACAGGACAAATTCGCTCGATTGGCAAAGATGTCCGCAGACTTTACAATAGAGCTCGACGTAAAAAACAATCAGTATATTGGGACGACTACCACAGAAGACTCAAAGAATACAATAAAATCGTTAGATCGGCGAAACGTAACTCCTGGAGGCTTTTCTGTGAACAGGTAGACAGCGTTAACAGCATGTCTAAAATGAAAAAGTTCCTCTCAAAAACTCATGTCCAAACCGAAACACTGGTGGATGAAACGGGTAAAAGGATGGAAACTACAGAGGATACCGTAAGGCTCTTGATGAAAACTCATTTTCCGACTGGTAATGCTGGACCAACAGAGGAACAGTTACAGAATGAAAATGTATTGCATCAAGTACCTATTACGGATATAACAGATGGTATGGTTAAAGAAGCGATAAAAAGTTTCTCTCCCTTTAAGGCTGCGGGACCGGATGGAATATTTCCAGCACTTCTGCAGAATGAGGTGGATCTGGTATCAACTCATCTGGCTGGAGTGTTCACTGCATGCCTAACCCATTCGTATACCCCAAAAAACTGGCAGGAATCAAGGGTGGTCTTTATACCAAAGCCTGGCAAGACGAGTTACACGACCCCAAAGGCTTATCGACCCATTAGCCTTACTTCTTTCCTGTTAAAAACAATGGAGCGAATAATTGATGACATGGTCAAAGGTAAAATAGCGGATGACAGGCTAAAATTCAAACAACACGCCTATGTCAAAGGAAGATCAGTGGAAACAGCTCTGCATGAGGTAGTGCACCACATAGAAGAGTCCTTCAGTAAAGAAATGTATACACTTGCTGTTTGCATAGACATTGAGGGCGCATTTAACAATGTACAGACCGATACACTTATCCAGTCCTTAGACGAGTTTCAGGTTGACCGGGCGCTGAAAAACTGGATCAACAATATGCTAAGGAATAGGTGGATTATTTGTGGGTCATATGACGTAAAAATTAGAGACAAGGTAAATCGTGGTATACCTCAGGGGGGCATTTTATCGCCTCTTCTATGGGTTACGACGATACACAGTCTCCTAAAAGCCCTCACCAATGAAGGACTTAAACCAGTCTGTTATGCAGACGACGTTGTAATACTTCTAAGGGGCTTTCATCCAAATCTATTATGCAGAAGAGCTGAAGAGGCACTTAACATAGCATATAACTGGGCACAACCAAGGGGATTAAATGTTAACCCAGACAAAACAGAAATATGTCTATTTACAAGGAAAACGAAGATCCCACGTTTTACCCCGCCTCGATTCCTGAATAAGACAATTGCTATAACTAAAAAGGTAAAATACTTGGGAGTAATCTTGGATCAGAAACTGTACTGGAAAGATCATCTTGAAGAAAGAGTTACAAAGGCACACAGATGTTGGTCGTTGTGCAGAAGAGCTATAGGTTTAAAATGGGGACTACTTCCAAATATGACTCACTGGCTTTACATGAGCGTGATTAGACCAATAATCACCTACGCCTCTGTAGTGTGGTGGACATCAATGGACAAGAAGTGCAACGTAATACCTTTGCAAAAAATTCAACGTATGTGCGGTATAGGCATAAGCGGGGCATTTAGAACTGCACCAACAAACGCGTTGGAGAGTATACTGCACATCCAACCAATAGACATCCGTATAAAGTATGAGGCAGCCCTCACAGCAAGACGTCTACAAGTGATGGGTGAATGGATAAATCGAGACCACAAGTCGTACCATCAGAAGATTTTAGAATATCTAGTTGGTCACATTCAAACGCCAGAAATCTCGGACCGCATTCCTGAAGTGCGGCTTACTGCTACCTGTGATACGTTTGTGCCAGACAGACGCTCCTGGGAAAATGGAACTTTGGCCCATGTGCCAGTGGGAACCAGCTGCTACACGGATGGGTCCAAGCGAGGAGGAAGGACGGGTCTGGGACTTTTTATTGATGAACCAGAAGTCGAACTTCACTTCCGCCTCCCTGACCATAACACGGTATTTCAAGCAGAAGTTCGAGCAATCACGGAGTGTGTGAACTGGCTCAGTAACACGACAATGCCTAAATATACCAACATCTTCACAGATAGCCAAATGGCGATTAAAGCAATAACATCGGAAAGGGTCAAATCCAGAACTGTGTTGGACTGTAAAAGAACGATAAATGATTACTCAGCCCATGGTCAATTGCGTATTTGCTGGGTACCAGGACACAACGGAGTGATTGGAAATGAACGGGCAAACAACTTGGCTTCAAAGAGCAGAGAACTTCGAGTAATAAACTTGAAAAATTGGAAACCTTTCGAAGCCACGAAAAATGAGTTGAAGCACTGGGCAGTGATGACTCATAAAACTATGTGGAATAGCGCAACAGTAGGAGCAACTGCAAAGATACTGTGGGGTGACCCAAATGAAAAGAAAACAAGAAGTCTTCTGAAACTAAACAAGATCGATATTAGTAAGATGATGAGTGTTCTAACGGGACACTCAAGCTTACAAGCACATCTTCATCGCATAGGACTAGCAGGAAACGACGAATGCACGGCATGCAGAGAAAACATCGAAACGATGGAACATTTTCTGTGTCACTGCCCGGCTTTCACACATGCAAGATCCCAACATTTCGGGTCCGACATATTACCAGACTTGACTCATCTCAGAGAATATGACTGGAAGATACTGAGAAAATTCGTGTCTAGTACCGATTTTCTGTAACTCGTGAGGTATAAAAAGATCATAAATAAGGAGCGCACAACAGGCCGAACCACTGGCATAAGTGTATGTCCATGGACATGAGACGTTTAAACGTCTTCTCTCTTCAACCTAACCTAACCTAACCTAACCAATTGTTGTGAAATAAATGTCGGAACAATTTTTTTGAGCCAGACAAAAGGGGGTTTCACCTAATGCGATGCATTTCAATATTTTTATTATTTAAAACATTAAGTTTAAAGAATCCTCCAAAAATATAGGGGTGCAGAATTTTGCTGTTTTTTAATAATTATTTTTTTTCTTAAGTGATTATTGCATCTAATTTATTAATTTGTTTAATATTTTTACAATACATATATTTAATAAGAAATTGTATTAAATATAAGAGCTATACAGGCCAAAACGTCGAATTGATGGGTCATCCGCCGTACAGCCCTGACTTGGCACCCAATACTTCCTTTGTTCCCGCACATCAAGAAAAAAACTGCTTGATCAACGTTTTTCGACGCCTCAAGCAGCTGTTAAAGCGTTCAAAAACCATGTTTTGGAGGTGAATTTTCAAAACACTGTAACCAAAACAATTCGCGCTCAAATGACAAAACGGTCTGAGTGAAGTTATGCTAAAAAATGTCATACTTCCAATGGAAGTTCCAGTTTTCATCTGGCAACACAAGCATTGCCAGGACCAAAATATAAATAGCAACCCTCGTATAGATATTATTTTACTGCAATTTAAAGTTCTACACCTCTAAAAACACCCATTATTCTGAAATCTACGTAAAGTAATGTATCAAACTGTTAAAAATGTTTAACTAGAAGTTCTTAAATACTTCGAGCAAACTTTGGGATGCGGCTGCACAAGTAAACCGATATTAACGGGAGATTGCCTATGAAATGAAAAAAGGAATATCAATCATTTCTGCCGCTTTCTTGGAAAATAGAAAAAGTGAACACAATCGAATGTAATAATATGTAATATAAGCTTCTAGCTTAAAATTCAACATAAATTAGTAGAAAACGATCAGTTAATAATATAATTAACAATTATGTGGTACATTTACGAAGATATGCAGTCGTGCCCCTCCCACCAGAAGAAGAATGCTTTCGTTTCGATGCCAATGGCACCGATATGTAAATTAATGGCATATCGAATGGGTCGTCGTGATGGACATGCATTTCAAATGGTTGTTTGTGAGTGATGGACACATGGCTTAATTTAGTGGTCCCCCAAAGGTCTGGCGAGTAATACGAGTATGATGGCCTATGGCCACAATTACGGACACATATCTTGTAATCTTGGCCACAAACCCGGCACAACACACATATACATACGAACACTTCATATTGTAAATTTGGAGGGATAAGGGATATGGTAGATAATGATGCTTCACGCTTAACTCGATTAATCAACGAAATCTCAGTCAGAGCAGTGAGTGAGTGTATCAGTCAGTATAACATCCAAATGGTCGTGACAACCTATATTTTGGTTCGGATACCTAATATGAATGCGAGTATGTGTGTGTGCGTGTGCTTAGGGTCATAAAACCCGGAGCAATTCACTTGTACGCACCTGTGCGCCAGTGCGTCTTGTGTCTGGCAGTGGAACGTACTTTCACACTTGGCATCACTCGCCGTCCAGTTGAGAATCAACGGAAAAGATTTAATGCTTCTGTTGGGAGCTGTTTTGCGACATCGACACTGTCTGTATTTGAATGCAACAGCAACAACAACAACGCAAACAACAAAAGAAGAAAACTGAGAAGTAAAAAGGATGTTTGTGTGTCGGTTTGTTAGTCTGTTTATGAGCTGAAGTCTGTTGGACTCTTCCTTGATGAATAAAAAGAAAACCTTTTTTTTCAGCCGCAGTGATTACTTTGGGCCTGTCTCAAGCTGTGGGCTCTTATGAGATGACTCTTGGATATAATTTCATTTTGTTGTTGCTGCTGCTACGTGGGGATATGTCGATGTGGGGGAACGGGAGCCATGATGAGAGGCAATGCGATGCGATGTGCGTTGGTATATTTGTGTCGATCTGCTTTAGTGTTTTTTGCGAGAACTGTTTGTTGTTTTTACGTACTTCTGATATGCTGCCGCGCCATCTCCTGGTGCTCCTGCGGCTGCTGTTTGGCCTCCTTCGACGAAGGCGACGTCCAAAGCGCTACATGTGTTTATATACATATATTCGTGGGAATTAATTATGCGATGCCTGATGATTCCCATGCCAAATACACACTTATACTCCCATGCAGACAACAAACATTGGAGAAGCACGGGAGATCCACAACACAAGTGTTTACTACGCCTGTTTTGGTGGCAATGGCGCACAGTACTTTCGTTCCTAAGCAAATGCCAAAAACTTGTGCGAAATCGTAATATATAATATTGGACACACAGAAATATTATAAAGCGGTTTCCAACAAGAGGTGTTATTTTGGTATTCAAAAAAAAAATCAATTTTTTGAGATAAATGATCGGATGTTTATTTCATAATAAAGAGGAGGGTATGCTGTTAATAATGAAAAACAACATCAGTAAAATGGCCACCACGACCACGCTTACAGGACCATATCCTTTTCACGAAATTTTCCATAACCAAATCGCAAATTGGCTGCCCTATGTCCTCGATAGCCTCACGAATTCTATCTTTGAGGTCTTGAATCGACGCTGGGCTGTTGGCGTAGACCTTATCTTTCACGTGTCCCCAAAGGAAGAAGTCGCAAGGTGTTAAATCACAAGATCTCGGTAGCCAATTGTGATCATCTCTTAGAGAGATAACACGGTCCGGAAACTTTTTCCGTAACAGAGCAATGGTTTCGTTGCGTGTGTGCCACGAAGCGCCGTCTTGCTGAAAGTAAACGTTGTCCAGATACCATCCAACTCCGACCATAAAAAATCTTAAATCATATCTCGATAGCGCAATCCGCTCTTGGGTTTTCCGAGCCCCAGATGCGACAATTTTGCTTGTTGACTTAGCCACCGAGGTGGAAATGGGCCTCATTAGTCAAGATAATTGTTCGATGATTTTCGATTTTTCGAATCTTAATAATTTCAATGCGTTGTTGAATCGTGTATCGTTCCATTTAATGGCGTAGTTTCCACTTGTCAAATGTCAAAGAATAAAAGCTTCAAAAGTGACAGCTACCAAAATACCGGGTAATTCAAAATAACGCCTCTTGTTGGAAAACCCTGTATTTTTGGGAGAATGTTGTTATAAACAAATATATTTTTTTTATTTTATTTCCCAAACAAAGATTAATTTGTATTTAAGTATTTTGGAAATGTATCAATGCACACAGAATACAGTTTGGTTGCCTCAACCGAATTATTTGCCAATCGAATTTTGTTGTTCTGTCCACTATCATGAGATTCCATTAGGACAACCAACATTTTGGTTGTGGTATACTTCTGCTTCCTTGTTGACAACAATCATATTGGGTTGCGCCAACTACGAAAATGGTGGCTAAAATTATCTGTTGTGTGTTGCCACAACCAACTGTTTTAAAAAATTGGTTGTTCTGACAAGTTGTAAGTCATAAACTACCGGCAATTAATTAAAAACAGTTTTCATTAATTTTTATGTTATTTATTGAACAAAAAACCAAACAATTCATAACAAAATTGAAAATCCCATATTACAAGTTCATCACTATTATGAGATGTGGATATATTTGACACACATTTTAGTACAAAAAAACACAAAACTTTTATGCAAATATTGCTTAAGCCTGTTCTTTCAATTTCATGATTGTTGCTTTTATTTTTTATTTATGTAAAACATTTTGCACAACATATTCTGCATTCCACACATTACTATCCACACGAGATTATGTTTGACTACACACAATGTTGAAGATTTATTTATGTATAATATGATCTCAGTGTAACCACATAATGACTTTGTAACCATGTTATGGTCGTAATTTCTATGAATATAATGGTCAATATCGACACCTTCATTCCAAAGAATGTTAAGTCGACTCAGAAATGTTTTGAGGGACATTTCATTTATAAATTCTAAATATCCCAATTGATATCCAGTCAAAATTAGGTGTTCATCCGTCAATCCAATCGAAAGTTATTCATAAAACAATACAGGTCGTTCGGTTTGCACTGTAAAGAATTCGATGCAAAAATAGAAATGTCATAAAACTTTGATCGCATCTCCAGAAAAACTACTGTTTTGAACGGAGCATGGTTTGGAATGGAGGTAACGATATATACATAAATGTGCACAATTTCGTTGTAAGATAACACAGTGCAACACATAAAAAGTTGCCTCCGTTTTGACATCAATAAAGTGCTTATCGAAAGTAACAAAATTTCATTTGGGTATTTCTGGTTTAGCTCCAATTCGGATTTTATCGTATCGTGAAGATTTTGGCTGAAACTTGATTTTGAAGATTAGGAAAAAATATGAAAAACAAAGTTGTTTTAAAAAGCGGCGTTCAAAATTGTCGAGACATTGTCAATTTGTTGAGACATTATCGCAATTTGGAAACGATTTGTCCGATTTGGTTGAAATAAATGTAGAAAAATTTATAAAAAAAATTATATTTATAAAATTTATTTTTATTAACTTTGACCACTGCCTACACAAGTTTTTAATCTGATCAATAGTTTCAGAGCTAGCTCCCCCACATTACGGTAATTGTTCGCTCTGTTTTAACAACTCGTAAAAAACGCCCCTAAAAATGGGGAGGGCGGGATAACATCTTTTAATACAATTTTGGCCTTGGAACATTACTGTATTTATCAGAGCACACCAAGAACCAAAACCTAATACCCAAAGAACAGTCAAATTCTGGTCAAATATAATTATAATTTCGTTATTTATATTATTTACTGGTGGTACGGATAACATGCTGCTTTTAACTGCTTTGGCGTATTCTGACATATATAGTTAAATTTCATAGCTTAGATTAAAAACTTGTGTAGGCCCGATTTAAAAAAATGTTCTCTTGTATTAGAACTATGTATTTGACAGACATGGGAAAGTTCTGCGTGACGAACGCTATATAGAACGCGTACGTGTTTTCGTATAGAAATGAATTTTTTCGTCTTTCAAACAAATTTAAAATAAAACAATTTTTTTTAACTAAAAGTTTTTTTGACGCGCCCTACAAAAAGTGGAAGTAACTTTGAAATTTGAAGAGTGTTTTCGTATTTTTTAGCAATTTGCGGATAAATTGAATATAATAGTATTCTAAATTAGGTTTAGGTTTAACTTTAGGTTTGCAGAAAAAAATTGTTTGTGACGCACTTTAATATTTTTATAATAGCATACGAGTACAAATATACACGCTGAAAAAAAATCGCTTCTGTAGTATATTGTCCCAAACATATTCGGCTTGAAACATATATATGTTTATGGTACACTCAAAATACATAATATTTGATACACACCAAAATTATATATTTGGGAAGATGTTGTTCTAAACAAATCTTTGTTTATATCCCAATATATTTTTATTTGGGACCATTATTTCCGAAATAAATATGTATTTGCATTTAAGTATTCAGAAAATACCTAAGTTATGTTAATTTTTTCAGTAATTCAATGTTAGTTTTTTTATAAATTGTTAATGTTTGTGAAATAATTATTGAAATCGTATAATATTGGATAGAATACTCATAAATTGTATTAACATTATTGATTAAGAACAGAAGCTAATGCTGGGAGGATAAACCCGGAACCAAGGAAAAATTTAATCTGGAATTCGAAAAAGTCAACAAAAGTTTTGAAATTTTTTTTTAAATAAAATATATTTAGAGAAATTCCTAAACAATAATTATATTTGTATTTAAACACATATTTTATTTGAGAAATTTTGTTTGCAAATATATTTTGTTGTAATATATTAATATATGCGTTTCAAATATATTTTAAAATATTACATATAAATATACATATAAAATTAGTTTGTTCCATCATCACGCCATAACGGCTGAACGGATTTTCTTAAAGCTTGATAGACCAGTGCCTAGGAACTGCCAAAGGCTACTTTGATTATCGATTTCCCGCCAAGTGATTTTCGACCACTTGACCGCTGAGCTTCCTGTTAGAGCTAGAAAGGTGAAAGTTTTATACGTGTAGACTGGAGAGTTGTATAAACCACTGGCTACTCATGCATCATATTTTAGCCAGTGGTCAGTTCTAGCGCTATCAAAAGTATTAATATTGTTTCTGTCCCTTGATAAGCCTCTTATAAGAAACAAAGCTAAAACTTAGCAAATATGTAGTTCTATAAACGATAAATATATGCACGGAGGAAAAGCGTCATTTTTGATATGTTTGAATTGAAAGAAAATATACTTGGAAATGATTTTTTTAAATATTTAATATTTGTTAACAAATAAATTTTATTTGAAAATAAAGAAATTTTGTTTGGGACGCATATATAAATATATGAGAACATACTTTATTGCAAACTGAATTTCACAAATAAAATATATGTTTACACACAAACAAAGTTATTGTTTAAGAAGTTTTCCAAATATATTTTATTTAAAAAGATTTTTAAAACTTCGCTGACTTATTCGAATTTTAGTTAGTTTTTCCTAGATTTCGTGTTAAACTTTAGAGCTAAAATTTTCTTAATTTATAAATATTCCAATTCATCACTTTTTGTCAATCGATCAATGCAATTTATATTTACGAAAGATTATTCTATTTGAGTTGCTACGAGCCAAAGGTGTAACACGTCGAAGGAGTGACCTGAGACCCTAAGTATGTGCGACGAATATCCGTTTTTGGTCATTTTAAGTAGAATGAGCAATGTCCGTCCGTATGTCTGTCTGCTGGCTGGTGCACACGAAACTTTCGAAAACAGTAACCGATTGACATCAAATTTGGTATGTGGTAATATTTTCTTCTATCTCCGGCTAAGTTCGAAGATGGGCCATATTGGTCCACTCCTCCTAGTACCTTCCCCACACAGGGTTAACATTTAGTGAAGTATTGATAATATAATAACTTCTATACTACTTATTTGAATCCTCTGCAATTCTACACATAGTATTAGTTTATTAGTCACTATTACCTCGAGAAAAATGGGCGAAGATGCCACTCCCCTTTTGGTATCTCCCACACAAATGGACAATTTTGAATCACAAGTTAATAGCTTATAACATTATTACCAGTGCCTACAAAGACCTGCAATTGTGTACAGTGTAATGGTTTAATAGTACCAACATTACAGTGAAAATGGGCATTATTGCCAAGCTCCTTGTGGTACCAATGGGACCATTTTGTACCAAAAGTTACCAGCTTATAACTTTAATACCAGTACATATTATTTGTTTATTTTTTGTTTAAATTTATAATTTTGTTTAAATTTTTAATAATGTCAGTAAGAAATTTTGTTCGAAAGAAATAAGTGCGAGTTTTTGTTTACGTTTGTGAAAAAACTGCTGCACTGTGAAAGGCTTTCGTTTTCGTTTGTAAAAAGTCTCGCAAAAATTCTACTTTTTCAGCAATGTATTAAATCAAAGGGGGCAGCGCTGCCTACAAAACAAGAGGGTGTAGGCGACATTTTTGATATGCTGCTCTCTGATATGACAACATATTTTTTAGAAAAGAAAACACCATTAATTTCTCATTCATATTTTTTTCTCAAGAAGTTGAATTGACCCCATCATGAAACTTTATGGAGGCATTAATGACAATATAAACTTCTGAAAGTTCTCACGCAATAAAGACAAAAGCACTTGTTTTGTGTGGCTCATGGCACCTCGTCTTATTGAAACCACATATTGACCAGTTCATAATCTTCAATTACCAGCCACAAATGTTGGTTATTATACAGCCATATCACTCTGAATTGACGGTAACGGTTCTTTTAACTTTAATTTTTTTCGAAAAAAAAATACAATGACACCTCCAGGCCATAATGCGCCCCAAACAGTTACTTTTCCAGATGCATTGGCTTTTCTCAATTACTTCTGGATTCTCCAAGACCCATATGCGAAAATTTGGCTTGCTGACTTAACCACCGAAATGAGCTGCATCGCTTAAGAAAATCAGCATTTCTACGGCGTTGTGAAAGGTCAGCTGGTTTTGTTATATCCATCCATATTCGTAAATGGCAAACCTTTCACTAAATAAATTATACATATTTAACACACATATTTAACGCCGATTTTTAAATCACGAAATGAATAAACCGTTACTAGTGTTGCATTATACACGATTTTCCAACAAGAGGTGTTATTTTGAATCACCCGGTATTTCGGTAGCTGTCACTTTTGAAGCTTTTATTCTTTGACATTTGACAAAGAATACGCCATTTTTTATGGTCGGAGTTGGATGGTATTGATCTGGACAACGCTTACTTTCAACAAGACGGCGCTACGTGCACACAAGCAACGAAACCTCTGCTCTGTTACGGGAAAAGTTTCCGGACCGTGTCTCTCGAAGTGGTGATCACAATTGGCCACCGAGATCTTGTGATTTAACACCTTGCGACGTCTTTCTTTGGGGCCACGTGAAAGACAAGGTCTACGCCAACAGCCCAGCGTCGATTCAAGACCTCAAAGATATAATTCGTGAGGCTATCGAGGACATAGGACAGCCACTTTGCGATTTAGTTATGGAAAATTTCATGAAAAGGATATGGTCCTGTAAGCGTGGTCGTGGTGGATGTTGCTTTTCATTATTAACGGCATACCTTCCTCTTTATTATGTAATAAACATTCGATCATTTATCTCAAAATGGCATTTTTCTTTGAATACCAAAATAACACCTCTTGTTGGAAAAGCCTTTATTTCCATGATGTAAACATCTTAAAGTGGAAATTGATAGGACATATCTTGAGAAAGCTAAATGAAAGCATAACCAGGATGGCCTTGAAATGGAACCCACAAGAAAGTAGACAACGAGGAAGACCAAAAAACATGAAAGTTATTGTAACAAATAGATTACGTTGGAAATACCTAGTTGAAGCCCTATGTTCCCTAAAGGAAAAAAGGCTTCTTAACTACTTAGTACGATGATAATAACAATACACTCAAGCTTACAATCACATCTGCACTGCATAGGACAACCAAATAACGACAAATGTTCTGAAAGAACAAAAATAATAAAACGACATGTGAATACTTCGTGATTTATACAATCCTTAAGTCCATACTAATGCAAAAATTCAGCTTTCCGCCTTTTACCGGAGCCTAAGTGTCAAAACTCGTTTGGCGTAAAATCTTATCCGTTGGAGATCAGTAGAAACACATAAATTTGCTGGCTCGTAGCTCAACTTTTTAAGTACTGAAAGATTGAAAATGGTTTTTGTAACTGAGCCTCAGCGGTTAAGTGAATAATCAAAATTACTTATTTTAATTCCCGGTCATCGATTGGTTGTTGTTGTTGTTTGTTCACCAAGTTTCAAGAAAACCGTTTCAGGCGTTTAGGGGTGATAGTACCAAAGGCAAACAATCGTCATTATTATACTGATAGGAATAATATTCTGGATGTTTTGTTTATAAATAGAAATAAGAGAAAAAATAAAAATGTCGTACATATTATTAAAACTTTGGAAAAAGGGAAGTTTAAGGATATCTATAAAAGGAACTATGCAGGATTCACTTGATTTGCGTGTTAGGCCACAGAGAACTCCAAAACTGATGAACTTGCATGGCTGGAAACTACCTTATGAGGTCCATGGGAACTGAACTATGTAGGCAATCCTTTAGTAGGTCGCTAGTTCTTCTTGAAAGATAGTGCTATTGGTAACAAATTACAGGTTTCAGTAGTCAATAACAGACTACTTTCCAATCAGATGTAGCCCCGTCTAAACTCCAAACACACCAACGCCCTGTTGTCGTTATGAAGAAGTGACATTTCATTTATCGTGTCTATTATGACGGATTACTGCCTTATTGGATGCAATGCAAAGAGACTGAAGGTCTTGAAAGGAAGTGAAATCAATGGAACACTTTCTGTGCCGCACTCTCTCTAGAAGTCGATAGCATAGCCTAGGCTCTCATTTCTTTGGAGAGTTAGCAAACATGATTGATGTTACAATCCGCCAACTTTATAGCTTTTTAAAGGAAACAAATTGGTTCAAGGAAGGTTAAGTGAGCATAACAAACAAAGTTTTAAAAATGTTTTCTTTAACAAGTAAGAAAGTTTCAGTCGGGTAAACCGACTAAGGTATACCCTCACTTTGTGAGTAATGTAATATATAACATTACACCAATAAATCTGTCAATTTGTGTGGGAGGTACCAGAAGGGGTTTTCCAAATACACATATTTTTCGGTAAACAGTACATTCTTAAATACATTGCATTGTGCTGAACTATAAGCGTTTGTGTGCACTGGTATATTAAAGTTACGAGCTATGTAATTTTGGTATGATTTGGTAATTTTGTGTGGGAGGTACAAAAAGGGGCGGGGTGATAACGCCCACTTTTTACAGGACTATAGGCACTACAACAGCATTACACTGTACAAAATTTCAAGTATTTGTATGCACTGGTATTAAAGTTACAAGCCGTTTACTTTGGTACGAAACGGGCCATTTGTGTGGGAGGTACCAAAAGGGGCTGTACAATAATGCCCATTTTTTACCGGACTATAGGCGCTACAAAAACATTATACTGTAGAAAATTTCAAGCATTTTTATGCACTTGTATTAAAGTTATAAGCAGTTAAATTTTGATGCAAAATGGTCCATTTGTGTGGGAGGTACCAAAAGGGGCATGCCAACTTCACCCATTTTTCTCGAGTTAATAGCGACTAATATACTAATATTATGTGCAGAATTTCAAAAGATTCGAATAAGTAGTATAGAAGTTATTAAAGAATCAATATTTCACTAAATTTTAACCCTTTGTGTGGGAGGTACCAGAAGGAGTAGACCAATATGGCCCATCCTCGAACTCATCCGGAGATAGATCAAAATATTACCACGTACCAAATTTGAAGTCAATCGGTTACTCCTTTCGAGAGTTATCGTGCGCACCAGCCAGCAGACAGACAGACAGACGGACGGACATTGCTCATTCGACTTAAAATGACCCAAAACGGATTTCCTCCGAACATACTTAGGGTTTTAGATCACTCCTTCGATGTGTTATACTTTTTTCCGTAGCAAATGATATATACCCTCGTCACACTAAAGTGAGGGTATAAAAACGGCTAATTTAAAAATTTGAACAAAGGTATGCTACGGGGGTCGGCCTTTATAGGCAGCCTAACAGATCTTTCCAGTACTGATATTCGTACTATCGATAAATTTATATATCAAACAGGTTGGTTTCGATGAGGGGCATTTCAGCCCGTGGTAACACTAGGGACCTAAACTGGTCTATGTGAGCTTGTAAAAAATACGGCTGCCACCCTAACCTAAACCTAAACCTATGCTACGGTTAGTAATTTTATTATTATTTTTCGGAAATTTTAAAAGGTTTGGGTCCTCTCTCGGGATCATGCGAACATCTTCCGAAGTCATGCGATCCTTAATCGAAATCGTGCCATCTTCGTTGACACCAAGCGACTATTAGGATTAGTTCGGATAATGTAAGCCCCTCGTTACTAATTTTTTAGCACTGTTCTGTTGTTCAAATAAGAAACACTTTTACAATATGAAGTGGCTTAAAGTTCTAACCAAAAACGACGGAAACAGAAAAAGTTTCTTTTTTGAACTTGCAATCAACTATGAAGTAAATTTAATAAATGAAAATTGATAAATATATTTACTCGTATATATGGGCAAATATCAAAATTTTTTAACACAGTGGTAATGTATGTTGTTTTATCATTTTCTGGCTTTGTGTACTGATTTCGGTGCATATGTTGATGGAATTAGATCAACCACAAATATGAAAGTTTTTTCCTAAAAAAGTTTGTTATTATCTAAAAAACTTTAGAAGTTATAAGCACATACATTTCAAAATTGTGAAAAAAGTCCTAGAAATGTTCATATATGTATCCATTCTTTTATATGTTGTGGCCAAACTATTTATTCTGAAGTTACTGGTCAGTTACAAAAAACACGAGGGACACATGGAGGAAGAATTTTTCTGGAGGCCTGTTCATGTGAGATCTTTCCGCAAAAAATTATAGCTCATAACTTTTTGAAATGCGATTTCAAGTGTTTTTTGTTTTTTTGACCGAGGTCAGCGCGGCCCGCGATTTAATGAAATAACACTAAATAAGCGGTTATAGCGGCTTGAAATACCTGTTTATCTATATAGGTGTCGCTGATGTGCTCTTAATGGAACCACCGCTAAAGCATCCCAAACCTTTGTTAAACTTGCGTGAATTTTTTTTGATAGTGTATTTCGCGGAGCACATCGACAGTTATTTATAGGTTGAGCTGAATTAATTATCCCAGATGGCTTTTGTCCTGGTGAATCCAAAAATCAGGGGGCCGTAACAAAATAATGCATCGCTGATTCACTTTTTTCAATTTTTGCAAATTTGCAAGTTTTGTCCTTCGCATTTTTAATAGTATAAACGTCTGAAATTCATTTCTATTTTTTTCGGGCGTACTGCTGTGATGCACTTAAAAATCATGTATACTTATTTGAAGATTGAAGTCTTGTACGCGAAGGGGTACAGATATGGCGGAAATGTATATGAAATAAAAGGATTTTTAACGCTCTATTCCAAAATCGGAATGCCGTCATTTTTTTTTGATGATTGTGCAAATTATGCACATTGCAAAAATTATATTTCCACAAAAATAATGTTCGTATGATAATTATACCTGATCGATTTTTAGATTTTTTGGATTCGCTATATTTATCCGAATAATGAAGCTACAGCGAATATTTTGTCATAGGCTGATAGAAATGCTAATGTTCCATGATTGTAATTTTAGTTTTCCGAATTCCGCTGATAATTGTATTGTATAACATTTTTTTTAAATTTAAATTTTTAACCGCCATAACTTTCGCGGCCTTTGATGTAATTTATTCACAACAATGGTTTTTGCATGTTTATATTTTTATCTTCGTCTGTTGTAAAAGCCGTTGATGTGCTCGCCAAAAAAATCTTGAAACAAAATTTACTTCAAAATTAAAAAATTTTGATATTTGCCCATATATATCAGTGAAAATTTATATTATCGAAAAAACTTTAAAATAGTTCCAAATGCAGCGGCAGCAGATTAGGTTTATATTGTGGAAAAATATTATTATTTTATTTGCAGTAATTTTCTTATCTTCTGCAGCACTTGTATGAATTCAAAGCACTGTGCGTTGACGGCAGTAATGTTTGTTGGTGCACTTGTTTTGCTGCCGGTTTGTTCGCCCTGAACAAGTGTAGCCACCGCATCTGGCTTCAGTTTATTTCATCTTCGAGTCAACTCTGAATGGGCTGTGGATGTGGTGGCATGCATGATATTCTCAACGGTGAGGGGTGGGGAGTCGACTTGGCATTTGGTTGTTGGTGAACTGATGGATGGATGGCTGTAGGACTGGATGACTGACTGAATGTTGTGCGGCTCAATTGGTGGTGTTGTTACAGCAGAAAGTGCCACATTGCAGTGGCGGAGATGGCGGTGGTGGCGATGATGATGACGATGGTAATGGTTGTAGTGGTAGTTGAAGCTTCTGTTAAATGCGTCTTTTTGACACTTTACAACAAATTACAACAATTTGACATTTCCATTTGGATTTACATGTGCGTCTCTCTCCCTGTCTATCTATCTGTAGGTCCACTCGTCCACATCTTTGTTTCAACTCGAAAGAGAACAACCCTCGAAGCGTTGCCAAACAATGATGTTCACAAATGTCTTTTATTGTTCCAGATCATAACTTTATTTCGGACAACATTTATGATTTTTAATAATGGATTTATATGGCGCTTTCCTCCAACTCTGTGGGGATGGATGGGTATTCGATGTTCGTACACTCAAGCAGATATCCATCCATCCGCGCTCTGCTGTAGACGCTTTCGTTCGAATTCTGCGTCAAGTGTCGCCGCTGTTATGATTACTAGAACATCCATTTGAGCGTGAACATACACTGTAAATATCTCAAGTGCAGCATTAAATAGTTTTAATTTCCCTCCCTTTGTAACCCTTTCATTATACGTACTTATGTATTGCATCTGATGAACAGTGGCTTCGAAGAGAGTAGTCAATAATCAAAACTTTTTATTCACTTGTTTCGATCGCTGTTGCTTATAATATGTTGAAATCGGTCGGGTCGGGATATAGAATTTCAAATTTATAATGACTATTATCGTTTTTATAATTCAATATTTCTAAATAGTGGATCGAATTGTAGGTATTTATAACCACACATAATAACATAGTTAAAGAAACATTCTGATCAGTTTCTTGCTAATCTGCAAAAGCAATGGCGTTGCATAGATAAGGGGGCTTGGGGCTTTCGTGGAAAGCACAGTAAGAACTTGTTACAAAATGTCAGTAACGTAATATAGAATCTTCAACAGAGTATATCCCTGTAGATAATGGACTTTCCTTTGCATATTCCGACGTTCTTCAGGAGATTCCGGGCCCACCTCCATGTTGTAATAGACGTAGGCTACACCGCTGCGCTTTGAAGATGATTGGAGAGATCTGGCATGATTATGTACAGTATTTTGACAACAATGATGACCTCACGTCTCGGTCCAGGGCAAATGCTTGTATTTCGGTAATACTATCTGATGCGGAAGTCATGATTAAGCTGAATCTCTGTCCCTTCTTCCGAGCATCTAGATGATACTGACTACGAGGCACTCATAACGGTGTTTGTGAAACCTGACAATGGTCCCGTTCTTACAAATAAACCTCCACCACTATAAGGCAGCATCAGTTGCCTTTAAAGACCTCCTGATGCAAGTAGGGACTTCCTGGTCCTAATCTAGGAACCATGGTTGAATGAAGATATGCCTTCTGGGCTTAGCACGCCTGGGTTTAAGCTGCTACAAGGTACTGGCAATGGAAGACGTAGAGCCTGTATACTTGCCAAGAACGTCCTTTTTCCTTCGTCCTTGTTTTAAAGGAGAAGACAAAGTATCAGCCAGCCTTGAGATAGACAATTCTCATGTTTGGTTGGCCTCCGTTTATATGGCACTGAGACGCCACCTTGTGCATTGAAATCACTGGTAGGAGCGGCAAACGAGAAGAACACGGACCTAATTGTGTGTAGTGATGTCAATGCACACCATCATTTGTCGGGAAGTACTGACATCAACGACAGGGGAGAATTACTTATCGAATATATTATTAGTAGTAACCTTGTGATTTGTAATAGGGGCATGAGCTTACAGTCATTATTAGAAACAGGCAGGAGATGCTCGATGTCAGCTTTGTCTCCGAGAATTTAAGTGGAAGGATTTATGATTGGAAAGTTTTGGACACTCATAGCTTTACCGACTATAGATATATGAGCTTCTGCGTGAATGCGATATCTATTCTTAGGAGATGACTGATAGCGTCTTCCCGCCCAATATTAAGAAGGCTTATTGCAAAAAATTTAGGCACATATTCAAAAGGTCTTTTCCAAAAAGTCCTGAAATGAAAATGCAAACTGTCCTGCATATAGAAGAAATGATTTTTGTTGCACCTGTGAAGAGGTAGTGAATACTTCAACTGGGCATTCTATTGAAGTGCAGAAAATGCAGCTCGTCAGGCTTTAAACCTTTTAGGACGCCAGAACAAGACAGTGTCTCGCCGGCGAAGCTACAGGCAGTGTCTGATCCCGAGTGTCCAATTCGGCCATTCTATACGGAGCCCCGGTCTGGGGAAAACATATAAAATGTGTCAGCAAAGATGTAATTTCTATATTCCGAAGAACCTGTCTCCGAATCTGCAGCGGATACCGCACGATATCCCTAGACGCAGCTAGCGTAGTCGCTGAGTTATACCTATAGATATAGCAGTTAGAGATATGTCCAATATATATGAAAGTACGATAAGCCACCCGGAGATTTCAAGGAAGACCTTAAGACAGATGAAAAGGACGAAATCTCTGGCGAGATGACAGACCAGATGGAGTAACTCGACCAAGGGAAGGTGGACATACCTGCTTATCCCCAATATAATCAAGTGGATAGACAGGAGACATGGGGAGGTGAATTACCACCTTACCCAATTCTTAACAGGCCATGGAGGCTACAGGGCCTATTTATATAGGTTGGGACTAGATGACTTCCCAACATGAAAAAACTGTCCGAATGAGGACGAAACTGCGGGACATGTCATCCTTTGTTGTGGGAGATTACACGCAAAGAGATCAAGAACAGAAGAAGATCTGGGACTAAGCGTCACAGCTGAGAACGTGGTTGACACTATGCTTAGGTCTGAACGCGATTGGGAGATACTCAGCAACTTCATCACTTTTGTTAGCATGAGGTTGAGAGAAGAGGAAGAAATTCGAAAAGCAGCGAGAATCACGCCGCTTTCAGCAATCGAATAGGAGCAAAAAAGTAACCAGAAAGGCACATCAAGAGAAGTAATACTTGATGGCAGTGCCGTGGGGAAAGGGGCTGGCGATGGAGGTGGTTTTAGTCGGTAAGAATCCGACATACCCATTTGATGTGGGTCCTTATGAAGGTTTCCACCTCCAGCTAAAAAAAAAAAACAGTGTCTGATATAATTGATCCCTAGCTGAGATATCTATACTTGTTGTATCAATGAGGCCAACGATCCAAGGTTGTTTCCATTCCAGTACGCGACCTAAGCATTTTCGGCCGATAAGTTTGTCGTTCTTTCTCCACAAATCCCTGGATACATTAATAGATAGTTAATATTGGAATATAATTTATTACAGCCCACTATCCATGATTCTAACAAGGGCAAATCTACCAAAACCCTCATGCATGTTCTTGTCAGTTTTATTGCAGTATCTCTCTCTCCCAAGGAATATACTGTGGCTGCTTTCTTATAGTGATTCCAGAAAATTATTTGCCCTTTTTAGGTGGAACTGATATAGTCCCTCGAATTCGCCTTAGCTCTTATTACAAAATTCCAAAATGTGGCCTAAAAGTCCAGTTTTCGGAAAAAGGGCACATGTTGCACTTTTTTGCAGAAATGAAATCGCCATTAGATATAGAGGGGACCTTCAATAACATAAATCCTGCCGGTATAGTCACGGCTCTAACCACCCTGGGGGTAGAAAGCATTATACGAAGGTTCATTCAAACCTTTCTGATTATGTTAGTTTCAAAAGATGATGCAGATTTATTCCGCCTCATGTCCTTGTATAGCGTGATCCATTTCGAGGTTCCCTACTTTTTTAAAGAAAAAACACAGAAAATTCAAATTGAATGGGGAGTGTTTATTATCATTTGAAAGAACATTCTTTTGGATTTATTTTTTGAAGATTATGTCTATCAACTGTTGGCCGCGGCTACGTCTCAGATGGTCCATCCGTTGAGTCAAATTTTCGATGGCTCGTTCGAGCATTTCGACTGTTAACTGGCGAATGACACGGGTGATGTTTTGCTCCAATGAATCGAAGCGGGTTTGTCCGCATAAACTTTAGACTTTACATATCCCCATAGGCGAAAGTCTAACGGTGTGTTATCACACGATCTTGGTGGCCAATCGACCGGCCCAAAACGTGAAATTATCTGCTCACCGAAGTGTTCTCTCAATAAATCCATTGATTGATGCGATGTGTGAGAAGTGCCGCCGTCTTGTTGAAACCAAATGTCGCCGAGATCACGAGCTTCAATTTCAGGCATCAAATAGTCGGTTACGGTTACGTTCTCACCGGCATCATTTTTGAAGAAGTATGGACCGATCGGGAATCGGTCAACGGCAAAAAGATAGCTCTTAACGAGAGCTAAAATATTGCTCATGGGTGTCAAGGTCGTGGGTCGACTGGAAAGTGTTTTTTTTTGATTTAAACAAATGGACTTTGCGCAATTTTTTTTCCAATTCATTACATTTTTTATTGAATCTTTCATTATTACACAATGAAAATAACAATAAGTGGACAAATCTTAACCTAAAATACTATTCTTTGGGTTATTGCCATTGCGAATAAACCATTGAGACTTTACACGATTTTTTACTTTAACAAAAGGTTAACATTTCAAATTTAAGAATTCATAATTTCAGTTTTGTTTTTGATTGCGCAATTGGCGAACGATTATTTTGATAATAAAAATGAATAATTTGTAAACGTTGTTCAGGCGTAACCCAGCAAAAAATAAAAGAAGTACTTCCTAAAGAATAACATTATAAGTACTTCCAAATCATAAGAATGAAAATTTGTTCGGCATTTAATGAAGTTCTTCTAAATAACTAACCAAAATGTAATTTCGGAATATAAATTATTAAGCCTAGAATGCATAATTTCAAAACGATTGGATGTAAAATAAGGCTTCTGAAGTGATAAAAGTCCAGATCGGAATGAAATATATGTAAAATACTGCTTCTATAGTGCTAAAGGGCAAAATCGGAAGAAATATATATTTTTATGGCGGCTATATAAGAATTAGTGAATGGTTCTGGAAGCTAGTCGACTTTTTCATCAACCAAATTTCGTTTCAGTCCACTATGTCGATTAATCGGTCCTAAAAGTCGACTTTTTTTATAGTCGATTAAAATAACATAATGTCATTTTAAAGTATGCTGATTTTCTTCGAAATATGTTAAATTGTGGAACTGTAGTACATTGGATTGCGATAAAAACTGAATTTATTAATAACACATTATCCTTTCCAAAAAGGACTTTATCCTTTCGCCGTAGACGAAAGAAAATAAGTTACAGAAACAGGCCATATATCAAAATACAGGTTGTCTTTCAATTTCAATACGAATTGTCTTGTCCCAAAATAAAGATATGTGCAAAATTTCTTTGAGATAGGACTATATTAGTGGCCTGCACATTGATTACAAGAATACATGCACAGACTGACACAGGTAAATCGGTTCAGAAAGTGATTCAAGTCGATCGATATAATAAACAATGGTTCTATATATCGCTCCTCTTTTTGGGTGTTAGAAACAAATGCATAAAATTATAATAAATTGTACCACAGTGTGGTGTAGGTTATAATTAAAAAAATTTAAAAGAAATTATGGGTATTAAATGTACCATACCATACTTACTGTATCACACTGTGGTACTTTGCTACTCCCTGAACCGGGGTTACAGAAAATACATAGCGCCGCACAAATGTGCTATGTATTACAGTGTAAAATAACAAGTAAGAAAGTTTCAGTCGGGTAAACCGACTAAGGTATACCCTCACTTTGTGAGTAATGTAATATTGAATATTATACAAATTATTCTGTCAATTTTTGTGGGAGGTACCAGAAGGGGTTTAAGAAATACACCTATATTTCGCTGAACAGTAGATACTTTAAATACATTGCACTGTGCCGAATTGTAACCGTTTATATGGAGTGGTATATTAACGTTGAGATATTAAATTGTGGTATAATTTGGCCATTTTGTGTGGGAGGTACAAAAAGGGGCGTGGTGATAACGCTCATTTTTCACTGGACTATAGGCATTATAAAAGCATTACACTGTACAAAATTTCAAGTAATTGTATACAAAGATATTAATGTTATAAACTGTTAACTTTTGGTGCAAAATGGTACCTTTGTGGGAGAGGTACCAAAAGGGGCATGACAATAACGCCAATTTTTCAATGGACTGTAGGCACTATAAAAACATTACGCTGTACAAAATTTCAAGTATTTTTATACACTGGTATTAATGTTATAAGCTGTTAACTTTTGGTGCAAAATGGTGCATTTGTGTGGGAGGTACCAAAAGGGGCGCGGCAATAACGCCCATTTTTCACTGGGCTGTAGGCACTATAAAAGCATTACACTGTACAAAATTTCAAGTATTTCTAAACACTGGTATTAATGTTATAAGCTTTTAACTTTTAGTGCAAAATGGTGCATTTGTGTGGGAGGTACCAAAAGGGGCGTGGCAATTTCGCCCATTTTCCTCGAGCTGATAGCGACTAACAAACTAATACTATGTGTGGAATTTCAGAAGATTCGAATACGTATAATAGCAGTTATTAAAGAATCAATATTTCACAACATTTTAACCCTTTGTGGGGGAGGTACCAGAAGGGGTGGATCAATATGGCCCATCTTCGAACTTAGCCGGAGATAGAAAAAAATATTACCACATTCGAAATTTGAAGTCAATCGGTTACTCCTTTCGAGAGTTATCGTGCGCACCAGCCAGCAGACACACAGACAGACAGACAGACAGACAGACAGACGGACGGACATTGCTCATTCGACTTAAAATGACCCAAAACGGATTTCCGCCGAACATACTTGGGGTCTTAGGTCACTCCTTCGATGTGTTACACTTTTTTCCGTAGCAAATGATATATACCCTCGTCACACTAAAGTGAGGGTATAAAAAATAATTTTTTATAAGTGAGATCATTTGCAAAAATCTTACTAGAAGTTACACTATGGGGTCATTCGGTTACACTTTTCAAGAGCCAGCTACACCATACAGATAACAAACATCTTCAAATGTCCTAAACATACATATATATGGTCGTTGATTTCTTTGGCCAATAGTATAACTCTGGACCCAAAGATGTTAATAAGAACGACATACATTCATGAAATACATAAAACACCAAAAAAGCAAATCTTACAGTGCTTTAAAAGGAGTTGTACAAAAGTAGTGACAAAGAAGTACTTCCCCGGCGCGACAACGCCTTGTTAAATTCATTGGTGAAAATACAAATTAGAACAACTTCCGAATCATAAGTTGGGGATTTTTATTGCATCTTTGGATGCTCTTTTTTTGCTGGGAAGTATTTCTGTATTGAAATGACAAACAATACTTAACAAAAATAACATGACAGCATGACACGACTCACACGTGATTTGTCAAAAAATGGCTATTGAAAAAAGTATCTCTACTTAGATCACCCGTTATATACACATAAGCCAGAAGTTGGCTTGTTGTTCTCTCTAATTATGTTATGGTCTTGCATTGGGAGATTTTTTTAGGAGCTATGTCCCCTAATTTGGGTCAAGTTAGGCAAAGAGTCATCTCCTATGAATCGAGATCTATTTTTTGCGATAGCTGGACTAGGAAAATCTTGTATACATATTTTCGTCCGTCCCTATAATAACGCAATGGACTACATGGTATAAGCGAGCCTGACATGCAGGCTGCCACTTTAACCATATGTACCTATTATGGACCGATCTGTATTAACGGAATTAGTCGGCATCGTATGAGCTATAACTAATATGGCATATAGTCAAACGTACTATATTCCGAAAATTTAATGTTTTTTTTTGTTTATAGTACTACGTTTATTTCAACACGAACATTTTACGTTCGTAGCCCACTTCATATTAAGGGATTAAACTAAGCGGATTTTTTATTGGAGACACTGTGTGTTCTTTGTGGCGTTTTTTTTTGCATATTCGTGAAAGTGAATACTCGTATACGCGAGTGGCAGTTCCAGCGGCAGTTCGAGTGCGTTTTTTCTCATTAACCGAACGAGCGACCGACCCCTTTTTTGTGCAACCACAACAACATATGTTAACATTGCAACAACATCATGTTGACGTTGTATGGGATGTATTTGTATGTAGTGGTTATGGATGAGATGTTGGATGTTGCACAAAAGACGTCATCGAAGAACAACCGAAATTACCGGCCGACCACAAACATTTAAATTATTATGATAAATGTTTTAAAATGTTGTAATTACAACAACCATCAACAACAACAACAATATTTACGATTCTGCTCATCTCTTTAACACAAACAACCATTCATCCATCCAATGGAATATACGTACGAGTATGTCTGTCGATTGGAGGGACATTATGGCGGTCTTTTGGTCTGATTCTTTCAATCATTGAAAGCCGTCGCCCCAGTTAAACTGCGACAATTTTGAAATGTTTTTTTGGTTGTTACAATTGAACTTTTTCCTTTTGGGCCTTTTTATCGTCTAACGATGTGAACACTGATGACACAGATAAACTTTGCAGCTCCGCTACTTATGATTCTAATGGTTTGTGGCTCTATTGAATAATGACTCCGTAATGAGTTAATGTCATTTACAAACTGAGTAAGTATTAAGCGAGGAACTTCTTTCTTTCTTCCGTCATCCAACGGTTGGGGTGACCTCTTCAAAGAAATTTGTTTAAATTATGTACTTCGAACAAATCTTAATTGAATTTTCTAATTGTTTTATGTTAATTCGAAATTCTGTGTCTCATAATACTTGTTAGAATAAGGGGTTGAATATAGAGGGAGAGGGACGATAAAATAAAATTCTCACGCAATTCTGGGTCAAAGTATATGTTTTAAATTTGATGCACCCTGACAGCCATGGATGACATTCACTTGAGTTTTTTTGGTTTTAAATTGTCATTGTCTGGCAGATTGATCGATCATTGTGACACTGGGTCGAGCATTATATTTCAATAATTTTTCGTTCCTACAATGTTTTATAGTTCGGTGTACAGTAGTAGTTTTTTTCAACAAATGGTACTACCGTTTGCCTCGATGAGAGCAACAGCTCCATGTTAAACGAAAATTTGGCCTCAGTGGAGCAATAATTTTCACAACTTCTCTATTAAATAGGTGTAGAAATTTTCAAAAACAACATTAGTGTTTATTCTAGGATTACTTCTTATGTATGTATCTATTAATACCACGTCTTCGGTGACCCCCCGTAAAATGGAAGGGAAATCTAGTTTTTCATAAAAAAGGACGTAGAACACCCCTAAAATCTTAATAATATCATTAAACCGGTGGACATATTCAGTCGCCGCCAGTCGTAGCAAACGGAGGTTTTATGGCAGAGCGGATTGTTTTAAACCTATTACGCACCTACCTCGTACGCAACCACGTGGCTTGTTTATTTTAAAGCCTAGGTTGAATTGGTTGCATCGGTCTCTGGACAGAAATTTCTGAGCTTAGTCTGGAAGGCCTACATCGCCGTACCTATTACTGGTTAATACTGGCAAAGGGGGTGTCTCCTCCAAAAAGTTTATGATTATAAAGGGTCCGCCATCTAACGTTTTTTCAACTAGTGCTTATTTCGTGAATGGTAAGACTTAGCTCATGTCTGATTTGACAGATAATTAGTTTTATCCTTCCGCTGAACGAATATGGTTGTGTATATGCTTGAACTTTGAAAAATACGCTTGAATGCGATCGACTTACAGAAGATGCCGATTTTGCCAAAAAAAATCATCTTTTCATATGAAGCTCATTTTGATCTTGGCGGGTATGTAAACAAGCAAAATTGTCGCATTTGAGGCACAGAAAACCCGCACGCATACATTGAAAAGCCTATACACCCAAAACGAGTCACTGTTTGTTGCTGGTTTTGGTCCAGAGGCATAATTGGGCCATGAGCAAGGAGTGGCCGTTACAGTCAATCGCGATCGTTATCGGGCCATGTTGAACGAATTTTTGTTCACAAAAATTGAAGAGAATGATATTGGCAACATTTGGTTTCAACAGGACGGCGCTACGTGCCACACAGCCAAAGCTACACTCGATGTTTTGCGCGATGTTTTCAAAAAAAAAAGTTATTTGGCGGACCCTATACCAAAAAATACAAAGGAGATTACCGCGCAGGAAAAAGAAAACCCAATGCCGGCGACAAGCGTTGATTCACTCACGAGTCATGTGTCGTCGTTATCGAACAATCGTGAAACAATTCTACCTCCAACACATACATTGAGGCCGCTTTAAGAACATAGCCCTGTGAAAGTGACTAAGTTGAAAAGGATTTGCCGTCTTCCAGCAACTCGGAGAATCCTTACGTGACCAGAAAAAAGAAAGACTCTAGTCGGGGTCCATCGATCGTGGGCGTTAAAGTTGATCCGGTAACGCAGATCAAGTCAACCAAATCATCGGTTAAGGATGAGGCTTTAAACAATAAAACTCTGCAGACACGGAAAATCAATTTGCAATAAAGAATGGTAAGAACCATCTCATTCTAAACTAGCTAAACAAAATTTCTGAGACGATCTATACTATGCCATAGTTGATAGCGTAACTGATTTGGTCTATATGAGGATAGCGGAGTACGTCCTCGAATGTAGGGATAAACCACCGATCGAAGTAATGAGGTGCAAGTTTGAGAGGGGTGTTTGGATGCTAAGGCTGGCATCACAACGCTTGAACTCATAAAAATGACTCTATATGTCAAGGGATGTCCCAGTAAGTTCTCATCAGAGTACACACTCGGCATCATTGGTACACAGAATTCAAAACTATCCGTGAGAAAGTGGGAAGTCTTCTATAGGAAGGATGATAACGAGGGTATTCTCCTTGTCTTGTGCATATACCCAGAATCCAAGAACAATCTTGTCATGGCGAAGGACATGGCGTACATCTTGATCTGGATAGTCTTTTTCAAAATTGGAAAGGTCCCGATTGGCAGGACAGATGAATCGAGTCCAAATATACTGTCTGAAGAGGCAAACACTGGTACTGAACGGGTGGAGACAAGTAGGACACTGCCAAATACTGATGTGGAAGTAGTCGATAACAACACCAATGTACCAATGTACCACCACTTTTGCAGGAAGTTCCCAGCAAAGGTGGTGATCAAAATAAAACGGGCCACAAAACGATTCAAAACAATGAGGGAGCGACAAAAAATTACACCGCCTCCCAAAATTGTCTACTGGAAGATGGTGTAATAGGTAGTGAATGAAAGGAGGAGAATGACCCACTACCAAATAATGAGGGAGTGCCACCAGACAGGATAGATTCCCAAAAGAAACTTTTACTGATAAGACAATGATTGAGGTCATCCAGATAAACCTCCACCGAAGCGAGATTGCATACAACGCTCTGGTGGGCATCATAAATAAAGGCAGGGTTCATATTGCTTTGATCCAGGAACCATGGACAACTAGCAACAAGGTTGCTGGATTAACTCATGTGAACTACAACCTTTTCTACGCTAACACAGGTACTCGCCCACGGACTTGTATTTTGTTCCATAAAAACTTATATTTTCTTTTCTATCCAGAGTTGTCAACATCGGACGCAACTGTGCTTAGGCAAGGCAATGGATATATGTACCTGTCTTCAGTATATCTGCCATTCGATCCGCCGACATTGCCGCCTATGTCGGAATTACAACGTCTCACGAGGGAATCCAAACATACAAGTAATGAGTAATTAGTTGGTTATGACGCCAACTCCCATCATATCGCTTGGGTAGTACTAACACCAACAGAAGGGGACACGCCCGTATATAATTTTTGAATACAAATGACATCTTACTCTTAACATAGGAAACAAGGCAACCTTTGTCAAGAAAATTAGGGAAGAAGTATTAGATATAACGATATCCACGAGTGGAGGGTTTCGGATGAACACTCCTATTCGGACCACTGTTATGTGGATGACAGGGCAAATTTGCACGATTGGCAAGGATGTCCACAGACTTTACAACAAAGCTCGACGTAAAAAGCTACCAGTATATTGGGACGACTACCACAGATGACTCAAAGAATAGGAGGATTACGGAGGCTCTTGTAAAATCATTCGAAGATAGTTGCCCGCTTCGAGAAAAGCAATCTACCTTCGAAAAACCCTGGATGACAGCGAAAATTTGCTCGATTGGCAAGGATGTCCGCAGAATTTACAACAGAGCTCGACGTAAAAAGCTACCAGTATATTGGGACGACTACCACAGAAGACTCAATGAATACAATAAAATCATTAGATTGGCGAAACGTAACTGCTGGAGGATTTCTGTGAGCAGGTAGACAGCGTTAACAGCATGTCTAACATAAAAAAGTTCAAGCCCAAAAACTCATATCCAAACCGAAACACTGATGGATGTTACGGGTAAAGAGATGGAAACTATAGAGGATACCGTAAGGCTCTTGATGAAAACTCATGTTCCCACTGGTAATACTGGGCCTACAGAGGAACTGTTACAGAACTAAAATTTGATGCATCAAGTACCTATTACGGATATAACATATACTATGGTTAAAGAATCAATCAATCAAAGCTTTTCTCCTTTCAAGGTTGCGGGACCGGCCGGAATATTTCTAGCGCTTCTTCATAATGCGGTGGATCTGGTATCTACTCATTTGGCTGGAGTTTTCACTGCATGCCTAACTCATGCAAATACCCCAAAAAAATGGAAGGAATCAATGGCGGTCCTCATACCCAAGCCTGACGAGGCTAGTTATACTATTCAAAAGGCTTATCGAACTGTTAGTCTCATTTCTTTCCTGTTAAAAAATGGAGCGTATAATTGACGACATGGTCAAAAGTATGATAGCAGATGACGATACCCAGGAGAGGCGAGGTATATCGCCTCTCCTATGGGTTATGACGATACCCAGTCTCCTTAAAGCCCTCAGAATGAAGGACTTAAACCAGTCTGTTATGCAGCCGACGTTGTAATACTTCTACGGAGCATACATCCAAACCAATTATGCAGAAGTGCTGAGGAGGCACTTAACATAGCATATAACTGGCCACAACCAAGGGAATTAAACGTTAACCCAGACAAAACATAGATATGTATATATACAAGGATAACGAAGATCCATTGTTTTACCGTGCCTCGATTCCTGACTCAGGCATTTGCTATATCTAAAAAGGTAAAATACTTGGGATTAATCTTGGATCAGAAACTGAATTGGAAAGATCATCATGAAGAAAGAGTTACCAAGGTCCACAGATGTTGGTCGTTGTGCAGAAGAGCTTTAGGTTAATGGGGACTATGTGTCCAAATATGACACACTGGCTTTACATGAGCGTGAGAAAACCAAGAATAACCTACGCCTCAGTTCTCGCGCTATTAAATTCTTCAATATTATTTATGTACTTCAGAAGCATCTTTACTGATACAAGGATAAAATAGTACGTAGTACTATACTTATACAAGGGAAATACAATATGAATTATAATAATGTGTTCAGTTTAGCAGTGGCCAAAGCTCATTTTTATTCTCTCACTCCATTTTAAAATTCATTAAGAGCTACACATCTACAATTTGATGTTAATCTTAAAGGAAACGAGAAAATAATTATCAAATGTCCAGTCGGACATTTGGGACGAGGTAGTTTCATCTTCTGATAATACACCACTCTTATCTAGTAGCTTATCTTGCAAATCCTTTGCATTACCACTCTTGAACAAATTTTCCGTATTTCTGCTGAACCCGTACCTCACTGGGTCATCGGATTTGACGAAGAAATATGAAAAACGTAAACTCTGTCCATATACTTATAAATGGCGCTCTTGTTCGATGTAATTTAATGCGGTATTCGCCATAATGTTTTCGTCCCTCTTTCCCGAATTTGAAAATTCACTTAATTTCGATGAGAACATAAATTCAAAAAACTTGACACAGTCAAGAGAGATTGCAGCTAGTGGTTTCATTAATTAATTCTATTTATTAGCATAATTATATATTTTATTTATTTATTAGCATTAAAGCCTAATAGCCAATGATAAATATCTTTCAAATTAAAATGCTCGTTTACGCGTTCAGCTTAGGAATTTTTGAAACTTTTGTATAAAATTTAAAACGATATGCAAATATTTTCAATTAGGATTATAGTTTTATTTACGGACATATCTATTGTAGAACGTGCCAGCCTCTTAACCATAGATGTTTAATTATTGAAGAGAACAACAAATTTAAATGTATCACATATTGTAATGTTGGGCACTTCGTTATTCTTCAAAAAAAAATAAAAAGGTAGACTGGACGACAATATGCAATTATTCTGCTCAATTCTGATGAATTCGAAACTTTTATGATATATCTTACTTTTATGAATGATGATGATTGGCCATAAAGCACTCCTTCCACAGTTGGGTCTGTGTAATGTCCACGTATGTGTCCCATATTGCAATACTGGTAGTATCAAGGTCAAGTAGATGGCTACTTTAGATTTCCATGTTATACGTATGTATCGAGAACAATTAGTACATGAACAGACAGCGATTCTAATTTGTAATCTTTTTCCGTACTTACGCTTGCATGTAATTGAAGATTTAACATTAGCACTGAGATATGAAATTCGTCCACTCTTTTGAATTCATATATGCCGACTGGCTGCAGGTACCTAGTAGTCTGTGAGCAATGTCCAGACTTAGTTCTGTACTCCGAAGCGAACCTTTTCATCAAGCTTCGAACCATCCGTATAGAACTGTAGATGGTTTCTATTACTTGGTATTGTTCTTGGTAGTTCTTGTACCTTCACATTAATATGAAGTTTAATCTTGATACCGCTCTGTTTGCAACTTCTCTCGCCACTATATGAATCGAAAGTATACGGAGTTGGGCTTGTAGAGGCTCTGTCGCTGTAGTCCTTAAAGCTCCGCATATGTTTAGGCAAAGTTCTCTAAACTTTTGATAGTAGCACACGACAATGCCTTATAACAGTATTGGTCGAACTACTGCTATATATATCCAGTGGACGATTTTAGAAGAGAGGCCCCACCGCGAACCTACAGCCATTTTGCAGGAATATAAGGCGGCGTTGGCCTTCCTTACACGTTCCAATACGTTAAGTCTAAATAACAGTTTTCTATTTAGAATTATTCCTAAAAATTTTGCACTTTCAGAAAAGACTAGATCTGTTCCATTTATCCGAGGTGGAGGGTCCACATGTGGGACATTATTCATCCTAGTAAAGATAACCAATTCTGTCTTGTTTGGGTTTACGCCAAAACCGCTGCTTCTTGCCCATCTAGCCAATTTGTTCAGAGCCACCTGTAGGATGTCTCTGAGGACGTTTACGAATTTGCTACTCACTGCGACTGGCACGTCGTCCGTGTATGCCACGACTTTGCAACCACAACGTTTTAGATCTAGCAGACTTTCATTCACCGATAGATTCCAAATTTGCGGAGATAGTACCCCTCCTTTGAATTAGTCTAATCAAGCTTGAGTTCACCTATAAATGTGACAGGGCCGCAATTACCGCATCTGAGTGTATGTCACGAAATGCCACCATAGTGAACTCATTAAAATGTAAGAACGATTCGATAGTGCTCACAATTTCGAACAGGGCAGATTCTTTAGACTTTGTATTAAGCATTTTGCTTCCCCGACAGGAGTTTTATATCCATGTTTTCCCTAATGAAAGAATCTACAAGTCTTTCTAGACATTTCAATAGGAAGGAGGATATGCTAATTGGTCTGAAGTTTTTTGGCCTAGTGTGCGATATCTTTCCCGCTTTAGGTATGAATACCTCTTCGGTATCCCTGCATCGATTCGGGATGTATGAAAGCCTGATACAGCATATATCATTTTCGTCCAACCAGGGGATAATGTGCTTCAACATTTTCGGCATTTCTGTTGGAGCGATGCCGTCTGGTTCAGGTGATTTGAAGGCCACAAAGCTTATTCTAGGTTTTCTCAGTCAACAAGTTAGCGATGTTGACAGTCCACTCGCTGATCCTCGGTAATTTTGGTGAGTTCCACTGGAAATGTGCACCAAGCAGTACATTTAGCGCTGTTTTTTGTCCAGTTGCCTCATCCTGCAAACAACCCGCTGTACTGTACTGGGTGTAGTAGATAATAACTTATGCAGGCTTGTGGTATCCGAGACCTATTCCACATCTCCACAGAAAGTGTGCCAAGAACGCCTTTGTGCCATTGTAAGCTCCTACTTATAGATTTGTGTTGCTCTTTATATGCATCCCAATCATTAGTGACCCCACCATTGTACCTTAGTTTTGGACAGGCTTTTTCAAGAGAACTATTGAATGATACAGTGATATGCTCGACCAGATTATCCATACCGGCTTTGTCATTCGGTTCGTTCAGAAGTTTAGAGTTGAGGACTTTTTTGAAATGCTTCTCATACAGGTGCCACTTTGTCTTGCTCATATTTCAGTGAACGGCAGTTTTAGGTGCTTTTACTACTCGTCCAATATCTTCTGCTTCAGCATCGATCTTAAGGAATAATTTGGCTACGATGCTTTTTGTTCTGCCAATTATGTCAATATCATCTAAGTATCCCAGAATTTGTGTGGTCTTTTGGAAAAATTGTGCCTCTTGTGTCCACTTCTGCGAGTCTTGTGACCTGTTTTAGAACTATATTAAAAAATACACATGATAGTGCGCCTCGGAAGCCGATATTCGTCATAAACGTCCTCGTGAGATTTCCATTGATTGCAACTGATGTATATGTTTCCAGTAGTGTCTTTTGACACAATCGTATGAATATTGCTGACACTTCAAATTCTACTATGGCTTGATAGAATTTTTCGCTATAGATAGAGTCATAAGCCGACATGAAATCGATAAAAAAAGGTCATGTGTATCAATTTGGAACTCATGTATTTTCTCTAAAATTTGTCATTTGTCTAAAGCCGCACTGATAGTTTCCAATTATCTTTTCAGAGCATTGTTTGAGTCGCTTACATTCATACCCATCCTAGTGAATTACGATTAACATTTTCCATTGCTTACTTCTATCAGGACTTCAAAGGACAAAGTAATAAAATAACTAAAAAATGTATACTCATCTTGTGATGTTGAAGTTGGTGGCAAATAAAAAAACGGAATTGTTTTTATATTACAACATCGTAACTTTTTACGAATGTGGTCTATATTTTTCGTATATTATTATATAGGAACTTCATAAGTAGGTTCAGCTCATAATCAGCTTTTCTTGTTCTTTTTCGAATTAGAAGAATAGTTTTTTGAATAATGCGTTGCTTTAATTATAAAGATTATATTGATCAAATTATTTCAATGCTTGACACAGAGACACACTGCGTATTAAAGAACGGAATTTAGAAATCGGTTTTCCCAGACTATAAAATATCCTTTTGCGATGCTTTATTTGCTGACAATAGTACACAACAAAATTTACAGTGAAATTTTCATCTAGACAACATTTGTTATTTGTTGTTAGAGTTGACCTAAGTTGACTCCAAAAACGGCTAATGAGGTTTTTTCAGAAGCATTCCCCTACTCAACTTTGAAGAGATCTAAATCAGATTTGTTTCCCTTCTCGAATTATCGCTAAAACAGTATTTTTATCCAAAGAGACAAACTTAATTACATTGTTTTGTAAAGCATATCTCCGAAATTTAGAAATTATAAACAATTTCCGTTTTTGACATCAATCTAGGTCAACTTTCGACAGCTTAAGGCACGCTGTGTGAATGATTAAAATAATTTTTCAACAAATCATGGCTCTATATGGCCCAGCAATGATTTAGGGTAAAATAAACTACAACGTGATCGGTAGTATAATGAAGCTTTCAGAACGCGAATAAATAAATCCAGAAGGTACCGTTATATGCTACATCTATATCAAATAAGAACCGATTTGACCAATATTTTCATATAAATTAATTACGAACTTTATTGTCCAAAAGATATAAAGCCTACACCACAGCCCAATTTTTTGTGTTTGGAACCGTCTGAATATAAATTCAAGAATGTCCTACTTCCTGGGAAAGTATTATTCCATTCTGATCTACCAGGTATAAGGGTAAGAAACTAGTTGTCACAAGTGATTCAGACGTAGTGTAATCAACAATGACTGGAAGGTCGTGCAGTTGGTACCTTATATCTCGTGCTGAAAAGGTCTACCTTCGTCATGGTCGGTTTCATACAATCGGAAGCCTTTTTTGAGGTGGTATGGAGGGCCTACTGTAGGATGTCTCGAAGTGGGATGTACTCAAAGGGGCATCGCAAAAATTCCCTTTTTTACCGGACTGTATGTACGTAAAGTTCATACACTGCGTTGCTATGCATGTGCTAGTATTAAATGTGTAAGCAGTTAACTTTTTATTTACAAAATTGTCCATTTGTATAGGAGGTACCGAAGGGGGCGGGGCCACTTAGCCAATTATTTTCAAAGTTCTATCGATCACTTTGTATGGAATTAAAAAGGATTCGGATTGGTACTGTAGGTAGTACAGAAGTGATTACAGAATCAATATTTCTATAAAGGTTAACTATTTTTGGGGGAGGTACTAGAAGGAGGAATTATCAATATGGTCTATCTTCGAATCTGAGATAGAAAGAAATAAATGACTTAAAATGCTCCAATATCCAAATGAGTGTTGCAAATGAAGGATAATTATAAGAACATTTTAAGAATAGTTTAGGTTTAAAAGAGAATGCATAATTATTTTATTGTCTCAGGAATAAAGTAACAAAATCACATCTCTGTATAACAGAAGGAAACTTTTTTCAAGAAAAGTGTTTGATTTATTATACTTATGTTTAAAATCACATAAAATTTAAATTAGAAATCGTTAATGTTGGTTTCATTGTTATTTCATAGTTCTATGTTACCATTGTTTTTGGTTTTTGTTATTCGATCTGTTGTGACTTTTCATAGTTTTGTTTTTGACTATTGAGTTCGAGATCGATGTTTTTGTGTTCTGTTAAACAGAAAAACAAACCTTCTTTAAAAAAGAAGAATAAGAAATGTGTGAAATGTATTAAGGGTGGTCACTGGTAGGTGGATGATATCGTTTCGGAAGCTACCAAGCAACCTCATCGGCACCTTGGATAAAAAAATACCCTGTCAATAATTGGCACAATATGAGAGCAGCTCAATATGAAATAATTGAGAACTGACTTAAAAGTCCCATATCTCCAAAACATTGCAGACAGTATTTCTCAACCTTAATACATCAACACACTTCTTATTTGGTTTTTTTTACGGCCGAACGTTTGTTGTCGCTGTAAGAAGCGACAATAACAACAAATCGTGTGCCTTCCCAGAAAATTGCAGGGACACACAAAAAAACCAAACAAGAAGTGTGGGGATGTATTAAGGTTGGGAAATACTGTCTGCAATGTTTTGGAGATATGGGACTTTGAAGTCAGTTCTCAATTATTTCATATTGAGCTGCTCTCATATTGTGCCAATTATTGACAGGGTATTTTTTTATCCAAGGTGCCGATGAGGTTGCTTGGTAGCTTCCGAAAGGATATGGTCCACCAACCAGTGACCGCCCTTAATACATGTCACACATTTCTTATTTTTCTTTTTTAAAGAAAGTTTGTTTTTCTGTTTAACAGAAAACAAAAAACAACGGTTCTATATTACCTCAAAAGTTAATTATTATTCGGAATTGCCAATAAATGTCTTATGATTATTCTCTGGACAGGAAGAAACGTCGTTATGATTCTGCTCAAGTATTCACTCGTGCAGGGACAATTAATAACCATAGCATTAAGTACTCACACATTAAACCTGCCAGGAATACCTGTTTAGTTCCGTCACATAAACACTTGATCTCCACGCATTAATGTTTTTAATTAGTCCACGAATATATTCCGCCTTTACAATTTATGAGGACGTTTCCTTCTGGGAAATGCTCCTATTTGTGATTTCCCATGATGTCAAGTCATGTGTTCCATGGCAACCTAAGTACATTTACAAATATAAATAAATTCGAGTACATACGTCACTACGTTGTTGTGAACTCGTAGACTTAAGTCAAAGATACAGAGAGACAGGAAGTTAAGTAGAATAATTCGCCAAACATGCATTCACCGCCATCTAAATTGAAAAGCAAATTAGTCCAATCTCTCGGAAGTGAAGCCAGAAGAAAAATTGGGGGGAAAATTCAACAAATAAATGCTACAAATGTTCACATGGCAATAGTCACGCAAACGTAGTTACAAACAACTAATCTCATAACTTTACCAAAAATATAAGAAGACCAACCAAAAGTGACACAAACTCCCCTGAGCCAAGAAGAGAGGTGTGTTCAATTGCAGACAAAAGCATAGAGCAAAAAAAAATTTTATTATGTCTGGACAGAAAGTTAAATGATTTTCCACCTCTCAAAGAATGAATGAACAAAATCAGATCTATTGCAAACCGGTTTTCAGTTCGTAATGTTAGTATTTATAATTTACTGCGACTATTTGAATGTTATTTCATTAATTTCAATCCATTTTCAAAGCAAATTGGACTTTACCAGAATACTGATACGGAGGACGAATAGAACACTAGTTTGGAAATATTAAAGTCTGAAGGGCCAAAACCGATATCGTCAACATTGCAAATGTAGCTTCTATAACTTCTGAAATGTGTCAAAGTCAAAAATGTTAAATTTGCCTTCACATTTCATCATGTGCTTGGCATCATGACTTACAAACGAACAACGCACAGTGAGAGTAATAAAAAAAAGGAATTATTCGGCCGTTTCTTATCCAGCTAACCTATCGCAACACAACTTGGCATGCTTGTAGAAGAGGTGTTAGAGAAGTTAGGTTTTGAATTTTTCCTCCTATCGTATACAGGGACGGAGCTACAGAGCCTCAAAGTTGGCCATCTCGGATGAACAAAATGTTTAAACGCGTATAACTTTAGTCTTAATCGTCTGATTCATAACATTACGAGGTATACAAAATACTTTTAAACATAAGAGTTATCTCTTATATAGTTAGTGGGACATCTGCAATTGAAAATTAAATTTTTATTTTTCCCGAAGATTTTCAAGTATTTTGTGAATATCGGAACAGAATATGCACAGATTTCTTTCACAACAACTTTTCTAAATAGGCAACAAAATTTGCTATATGACGGGAAATTTTATTTTTTTCCCGATCCTTTCCTACGAATCGGTAGATATTAGATCCGTATTCCTTTCTAAATATCTATTCTGGACAGACAACAACATTTGCTTTTTTATGAAAAAATGTTGTCAATTGATATACCCGCTGAGACAAATGATATTTATACTTACCATTTGACTTTTTGGAATGTGTACTTCTAGACACTAGAAATCGAGACTAGTCCTGACATTATTATATTTGTAAAAGAACCCATAATTTCCAAAAAATGTGAAATTCCCCAAAAACGTTTTTTTAGTTTTTCCCCTAAAATCCGGGCTCAAAATTCCAATGGCTGTTAGTGTGGCAACAATTTTTGACCCATTAATTTTTCGAAAACTCCAAATCCAGGAAGCTTCCTTTAAGAAGTACATAAATATGTTATGCTTTCTTTTTATAATTTCCTCTACTAAATTTACCTCCAAAATAATAAATATACCTTTTACCAATAAAAGACAAAAATTACAAATTTTTTGAAAACATTAACTTGATATGGCCATAACTTTTCTCTCATTGGGCAAATTTTATTGTCAATTCAGAAAAGTTAAAGAAATCAGTATTAATTAACAAAATGCTAGGACAGGTTCAGTAAAAAAATAAATAATCATTTTGCAATGTATACAGAAATGTAATAATGACTTACGGCCTTATTTATAAAAAAATATACATTTTAACGTTGAAAATCAGCCCAATAAACCTTCCATAACTTTTTATGAATACGGCCGTTAAAATATATACAAAATATTATTTTGCATGAAATATTTTGTAGTGTGTAGGTATATAAAAATAGTAAAGGTTTTTCATATTTTAGCTTTGTGATTAGAGAAAATATGACTTAATTTTGAAATTTTCGTAAAAAATGGTGTACATTGAAGAAGCTTGGCAACAATACCGGTTAATAATTTTTATCCGTACTTTCTTCAGGAACATTCTCTAGGAAGTTTCATTTAAAATTATTGGTATCAAAGTGCTAGAGAAGCATTATTTTCCATCCGATCAACATAAAATTCAGCGGAGTAGATTTTCTTGGTACACAAAAATCTCAAGCAAGATTTAAGAAAGTAGCGTTATATAACTTTTATTTTACTTGTGTTCATTATAAAATTTGACTTCAAAGTTTTAAGAAAATAGGTCAACGTTTAGATGCGTTTATAACCATTTTGTTTTACGTTTAAATGTTTTAATTATTTATAGTAAATCCAATTGTTCACGATTTTTTTAAATCCAGGTAACTTACTGAAATTGTATGAAACGATCGTAACATTCATTTAGCGCTAAAGAAAATAAATAAGCTCTTTATTTTCTTGCTTTTTTATTTCCTTGGCAATATCTTTACAAGTTGAAATACAAATGTGTACAAAATAAAGATATTAATATAGTGTATAGGCATGTTGTAATAAATCAAGTGTATGTTGCCCTTAAACCAAGTTCGTGATATACTTAAATAATGTATTAAAATCCGATATTTTTAAAAATATGCAAGGAGAAGTTATTTGTTCCAAGGAAAGAACTCGTATTTTCATTCGATAAATATGAAATTTCGTAGATAAGTATCTTGGCCCACGAATAAATACTACTAACTTTGAACGAAAATCCAAGAATGAAAATTGCGACTTTTTAGGTAATCATTTCACTATATCTGCGCTTATTATGCTACAACAAGGGTATCATATTAATCGTTCGGTGCAATTTATTACTATCCATGAAACTAACTGTTGAGATCGTAAAATATAAATGAATTCTAGAAACTATTAATAGGGCATTTATCAGGGCACATGGAGTTCAACAGATTTTTCGTACCGGGCATTACTAATATGGCGTTTACGGATTTTTTGTTGGACAGATAAACCAATATGCGGATTTTCAACCACTTGACACAGAAGCTCCTTCAAGAGATAGAAAAATAAAAATTTTGTACGAGTATATCCAGGATCGTTGTATGACAAACGGACAGTTCAGACCAAAAAAAATCTTTAAAAAAAAACTCATTTGTGTATAAGTTTAGGAATGAAAACGACATTCTTTCTATGACAATTTAGTTTCAAATTCAATGATATGAAAATATCGTACATTAATGGCATTTGGACTTTAAAAGTATGACATGAAAATTTATCTAATTACAAGTAAGTTTTCGTTAAAATTGTTGAGATGTTTACTTAAATTAATAACACTTGTCCACAGATAAATGTTATTTTCAATAATTCAAAGAAATATCTTTAAAGTCAACATGTACACAATATTATATACAACTAAGCATTTAAGCAAACATAATTTCTTTGAATGAAAAATAATTTCATTGAAATCAAGTACATTTTCATTATTTCACTGAAAATTGAGAGATGGTGTTGTCTTCAGTTTTACAATTTTTTTTCGCTGTTGAAATCCATTGAAAATGCACAACAGCGATCGAAATTTTGATTTGAGATGAAAAGTTCCCCTCCGATTTGAGTTGTTTCATCCTACAAATATAAAGCATATTTGACAACCAATGCGGATAAAATTCGGCAGTTTATATTTTTTTTTGCCTTTTACTATTTCTTGCAAAAATGGGTTCACATCAGCTATGTTTTGATATAGGCCTTCATATAAAAGTACCGTTGGATTTGATTTAACGATGGCCTGGAGATAATTTTTTTTAATAATACTGAGGGTCATTCCCACTAGTAATATTAAGAGGCACTACACTTCTTAATGGCCTATTATGACTTTACATTTTATTTTTTCAAATACCACTCCTATTAAAAATAGGCTATTTCGGCTCATTATCCCCTCACCTTTCAGGGAGCTGGGTAAATATCATTTGCTTCGAGCCAAAAGTGTAACACATCGAAGGAGTGACCTAAGACCCAGAGTATGTGCGGCGGAAATCCGTTTTAGGACACTTGAACAATTTCCGTCCGTCTGTACGATAACTCTCGAAGGAAGTATAGGATTAAATTCGAATTTGGTACGTGATAATATTTTCAATCTCAGGCTAAGTTAGACGATGGGCCATATTGGTCCACTCCTTATAGTACCTCCCTCACAAAGGGTCAAATTTAGTTAAATATTGATTCTATAATAACTTCTATACTACTTATCCGAATCATCTGAAATTCATCACATCGTACAAATATATAACTTTTGTACAAATATATAAGTGTTTAAATATTCGCTTATTTCGTGAATGGTAACACTTAGCTCATGTCTGATTTGACAGATAATTAGTTTTATTCTTCCGCTGAACGAATATGGTTGTGTACATATGGGCAAATATCAAAATTTTTTAATTTTGAAGTACATTTTTTTTTCAAGGTTTTTTTGGCGAGCTTTTACAACAGACGAAGATAAAAATATAAACATGCAAAAACCGTTGTTGTGAATACATTTCATCAAAGGCCGCGAAAGTTATGGCGGTTCCAAATTTAAATTAAAACCAGTAAGGAAAGGCTAAAGTCGGGCGGTGCCGACTATATAATACCCTACACCACTCTCGTAATATTGAATAACTCTGATATATAAATTTTGTAATTCATGTATAAATTAAATAGATTGCAAATAAAGAATCTCGAAAAAAAAAATGTATAAATTAAATAATACTAAGATCTAAAGAGCCAAATCGGATGTAACATATATATGGGAGCTATAGCTAAATCTTTACCGATTTTCTTCAAATTCGGCAATGTTGGTTCATGAATCAAGAAACTCTACCATTCTAAATTTCAAAACGATTGGATGTAAAATATAGCTTCTATAGAACTAAAGGGCCAAATCGGACGAAACATATATATGGGAGCTATAGCTAAATCTTAACCGATTTTCTTCAAATTCGGTAGTGTTGGTTCCTGGATCAAGAAACTCTACCATTCTAAATTTCAAAACGATTGGATGTAAAATACAGCTTTTATAGGTCTAAAGGGCCAAATCGGACGAAACATATATATGGGAGCTATGGCTAAATCTTAACCGATTTCCTTCAAATTCGGCAGTGTTGGTTCATGGATCAAGAAACTCTACCATTCTACATTTCAAAATGATTGGATGTAAAATACAGCTTCTACAGGACTAAAGGGCCAAATCGGACGAAACATGTATATGGGAGATATAGCTAAATCTTAACCGATTTTCTTCAAATTCGGTAGTGTTGGTTCATGGATCAATAAACTTTACCATTCTAAATTTCAAAACGATTGGATGTAAAATACAGCTTCTATAGAACTAAAGGGCCAAATCGGACGAAACATGTATATGGGAGTTATAGCTAAATCTTAACCGATTTTCTTCAAATTCGGTAGTGTTGGTTCATGGATCAAGAAACTCTACCATTCTAAATTTCAAAATGATTGGATGTAAAATACAGCTTCTACAGGACTAAAGAGCAAAATCGGACGAAACATATATATGGGAGCTATAGCTAAATCTTAACCGATTTTCTTCAAATTCGGCAATGTTGGTTCATGGATCAAGAAACTCTACCATTCTAAATTTCAAAACGATCTGTTGTAAAATACAGCTTCTATGGGACTAAAGGGCCAAATCGGACGAAACATATATATTGGAGCTATAGCTAAATCTTAACCGATTTTCTTCAAATTCGGCAATGTTGGTTCATGGATCAAGAAACTCTACCATTCTAAATTTCAAAACGATTGGATGTAAAATACAGATTCTATAGAACTAAAGGGCCAAATCGGACGAAACATGTATATGGGAGTTGTAGCTAAATCTTAACCGATTTTCTTCAAATTCGGCAATGTTGGTTCATGGATCAAGAAACTCTACCATTCTAAATTTCAAAACGATTGGATGTAAAATATAGCTTCTATAGGACTAAAGGGCCAAATCGGACGAAAGATATATATGGGAGCTATATCTAAATCTGAACCGATTTCAACCAAATTCAATAGCGATCTTAACAGCCGCGAAATACTCTAAACTGCAAAATTTCAGAAAGATCGGAGTGAAATTGCGACCTGTAGTCGACGAACAACTTTACATGGACAGACGGACGGACGGACATTGTTAAATCGACTCAGCTAGTGATTCTGGGTCGATCGGTATACTTTAAGGTGGGTCTAGCTGTGTTATTTTCAGGTGTTACAAACATCTGCCGTGAAACAAACTTATAATACCCTGTACCACAGTGTGGTGTAGGGTATAAAAAATTTTATAAAATGCAATTTTCAGCGGAATTCGGAAAACTAAAATTACAATCATAGAACATTAGCATTTCTATCAGCCTATGACAAAATATTCGCTGTAGCTTCATTATTCGGATAAATATAAAGAATAAAAATAATTTTTAATTGAAAAATGATGTAATATATCGAATTCCGCGAAATATGAAAATCGGAAAAATATAAATCTAATTTTCATGATTATATGAGGCAATTTTCTGTGGCCTACATAAGGAACGAGGATAATATCGCTATTAGTTCAAAAGTTATGTTTGTTCCAAAAGTCGAAGTTCACATCATATGTGTTTTATTTTAGTGAAAAAATTTATGATTTCATCGTTATCATACGAACATTATTTTTGTGGAAATATAATTTTTGTAATGTGCATAATTTGCACAATCATCAAAATAAAATGACGGCCCTCCGATTTCGGAATAGAGCGTTAAAAATCCTTTTATTTCATATACACTTCGGCCATATCTATAACCCGCACTGGGTGTGCCTCGACGATCATTGCTGAGACAAAAGTGTAACATTCTTCGCGTACAAGACTTCAATCTTCAAATAAGTATCTATGATTGTTAAGTGCACCACAGCAGTACGTCCGAAGAACATAGAAATGAATTTCAGACGTTTAAACTATTAAAAATGCCAAGGAAAAAATTTGCAATTTTTGCAAAAATTGAAAAAGTGAATAAAATTTCAGCGATTCATTATTTTGTTACGGCCCCCTGATTTTTGGATTCACCAGTTCAGAAGCCATCTGGGATAATTAATTCAGCTCAACCTATACATAACTGTCGATGTGCTCCGCGAAATACACTATCAAAAAATAATTCACGCAATTTTAACAAATGTTTGGGAAGCTATAGCGGAGGTTCCATTAAGAGCACATCAACGACACCTATATATTTATAGGCATTTCAAGCCGCTACAACCGCTTCTTTAATGTTATTTCAATAAATCGCGCGCCGCGATGACCGCGGTCAATAAACAAAAAACACTTGAAATCGCATTTCAAAAATTATGAGCTATATTTTTTTGCGGAAAGATCTCACATGAACAGTGCTCACGAAAAATTCTTCCTCCATGTGCCCCTCGTGTTTTTTGTAACTGACCAGTTACTTCAGAATAAATAGTTTGGCCACAACTTATAAAAGAATGGATGCAGATATGAACATTTCTGGGACTTTTTCCACAATTTTGAAATGTATGTGCTTATAACTTCTAAAGTTTTTTAGATAATAACAAACTTTTTTGGGAAACAACTTTTATGTTTGTGGTTTATCTAATTCCATTAACTCATGCGCCGAAATCTGTACACGAAGCGAGAAAAGGGTAAAACAACATACATTACCTCTGTGTTAAAAAATTTTGATATTTGCCCATATACGCTTGAACAACGCTGGGAAATATTGCGACATTACTTTGAGAAATTTTGATTTTCAATTTTTTTTTCATTTTTGATTTTTATTTCATTTTGATTTTTTCATTTTGATCTTGGCGGGTATGTAAACAAGCAAAATTGTCGCATTTGGGGCACAGAAAACCCGCACGCATACATTGAAAAGCCTATATACCCAAAACGAGTCACTGTTTGGTGCGGATTTTGGTCCAGAGGCATAATTGGGCCATTTTTCTTCGAAAATGAGCAAGGAGTGGCCGTTACAGTCAATGGCGATCGTTATCGGGCCATGTTGAACGAATTTTTGTTCACAAAAATTGAAGAGGAGGATATTGACAACATTTGGTTTCAACAGGACGGCGCTACGTGCCACACAGCCGAAGCTACACTCGATGTTTTGCGCCCTGTTTTTGAAGATCGCATTATCAGCCGCAGAGCTGATGTCGTTTGGCCACCTCGGAGCTGCGATTTGACACCGTTAGACTATTATTTGTGGGGTGCCCTCAAAGATAAGTGTTACGCCGACAAGCCAGAGACAACTGACGCTTTAAAGGACAATATTCGTGAAGCCATTGGTGAAATACAGCTGCACACAATCGATAATGTGCTTAAAAATTGGACCGATCGTGTAGGCTACTGCATGGCCAGCCGAGGCAGCCATTTGAATGAAATTATTTTCCATTATTAACCGGAAGGATTGTACTTTCAAATAAAAAAGAAATTTGAGAAAATATTCAGTAGTTTTTTTATAGCATTTTCAAAAAAAAAAGTTATTTTTCGGACCCTTTAGTATCTAGTCCAATGAAAAGAGGGCGTTATTGGCACTCCCATTTTGGTACCTTCCATTTTGCACCAAAAGTTAACTTTTCATAACGTTAATACCAGTGCACACAATTAATTTATGTTCAGTGTAATGCTTTTATAGGGCCTAAAGTCGAGTGAAAAAAGGGCGTCATTCCCACGCCCGTTTTGGTACCTCCCGCACAAATGGACTATTTTGCAAAAAAATAAATATATTACATTATATTTTGGGACTTAAGGTGGGGGGATTCGTAAGTCGGTTTACCCAACTGAACCTTCTTACTTGTTTTTGATATAACTCGCCATATAAGTCCCACCCGATTTTATTTTTGCTGCTCTAAGTGCCACATTTTTTAATTGATCTGTCTGAAATTAGGAAACGTTAACTAAACTGTACCAGTAATAATTCCTATTAATTATGGTTTGTGGTCGCTATATAAAGGTTGCTCCTTATATCATGTACGATTTACGCCTAAGCAAACACATGTTATGTGTATAGCTTGACAAGTGGTGATATAGGGTATTATAGATTCGATTCTGTTCGACTTTAGTATTTCCTTATCTGTCTTTAACTAAATTTGTATGAAACAATTTAAAATTTTTGTTGCAGATTGTTTTTGACTAGAAACGTATATGTATAACCGGTACAGCGGTTTTAGGTTCTGACCGCCATAATACACAAACTGCCACAGAAAATAAATACGAGATACGAGACATAATTGTATTTGTTTCTATGTTTATTTGAATGAATCGTTGACATACGAATCCGGAGTTATGAGGACCAATAGAAAGAAAGTAATTATATGATTAATCCCCCGTAGTTTATGAGTGCGACGTTAACAAAAACGTGCTTATATTAGCCATATACATCTACATCTATATACTCGTATGTTTGTATTTACTGTGCACATGTATTGTATAAACGTGTTTGATGACCGAACTTATACTATTGAGACATAGAATAGCACGAAATCTGCCATTATTCCTTGCATTAACAAATAATGACATCTCATTATTCGCTGCATTACTTTCGGCTTATTAATAATGAATTGCCAATAATATTAGAAATAAGAGATTTTTTGTTATCAAAATAATTTTGACAAATTTTAATATAATGCAATTTTGGCTATATATGGGTTATTTTACGAGATTTATTTATTTTTCAACATGTTTTCACATAAAACGTGCAGATTTGAATGAAAATACCATAAATATTTACGTATATCGTATGATGTTAGACCATTGAAGAATTTTTCATTGGGGGTTTGGGTTCAGAAATTCTAATCTGGCATGAGGAAATTGTTTGTTTCGAGAAATACGCGTCAATATGCAAAAAATCACTTGAAATGGCCATTTCTACGTACCTACCATATCTACTACTTATTTTATAACATAGTGGTAATGCATTATTAACGTACTTAAAATCGTGAAAATAGAATCACATATTTATGAGGTATGCCCATGCTACAAATAAGTACTTATTGTGCTACTTTATTGTATGCTTTTGGGAAGTACTTTCCTCCAATGACATCCCCATGCTAAAATAATGAGAAAAGTGGCTTAATAATAAGTACTTACCATTATCGAACTTTACTTACTTGTCGGATTATTTGGTAATGAGAAATTTCGATTGTGTGAACGAACATGGAACGATGTACCACATTTCACTAGTGATACAGGGTATTCTAACATTGCATTTGTTTGTAACACATGTATTCATGTATTCTTGTAATCAAAGTACAAATCGCAATTATTGTCTGATCGTGATGAAAGTTGGCACATAGAACTTTTTTGGCCTAGGGACGAACCTTATTGAAACTGGTGAAAATCGGTTCAGATTTAGATACATATATATTAGGCCGGGTCGATTTGTGGGGAGGCAAAAAAGTCGCCATTGCTCAGTGAAAATCGTATTCTAGGGATCAAAATAAGAAACTTTGCCGAAGGAACCATACCTCTAAAACGAATTCTGATGTCCCGGAATTTGGGTCGAACTTTTGGGTAGGGGCAAATTTTGAAAAATCCCACTTTGACCTATTTAGAGTGCTCCAATCGAGTCCAAATGTATGACCGACCCCCACTAACTTTGGAGGCCCGACCCACCCATGCCAGTGGCACACCCCCTCGACTCTATTGGAGCACTCTAAATGGGTCAAAGTGGGATTTTTTCCGGGACATCAGAATTCGTTTTAGAGGTATGGTTCCTTCGGCAAAGTTTCTTATTTTGATCCCTAGAATACGATTTTCACTGAGCACTTCACTGAGTGAGGGTCGGTCATACATTTGGACTCGATTGGAGCACTCTAAATGGGTTAAAGTGGGATTTTTTCCGGGACATCAGAATTCGTTTTAGAGGTATGGTTCCTTCGGCAAAGTTTCTTATTTTGATCCCTAGAATACGATTTTCACTGAGCAATGGGCGATTTTTAAATCGACTCGCCCTAATATATATGTTCCGTCCGATGTGGCATCAAAGAGCTACAGAAGTTGTATTTTATATTCGATCATTACGAAATTTAGCAGAAAGATGTTTCTTATTATACGAATGAACACTGGCAAATTTGTGGGAAATCGGTTCAGATTTAGCGCTATAGAAACTGTATTTTATAGCCGATCAGTACGAAGTTCGGCATAGACAGCTTTTCTATGACGCAAATAAACACTGCCGAATTTGGGTAAAATCGGTTCAGATTTACATATAGCCCCCATATATATGTTACTCCCGATTTGACATGTGTAATCAAATCGGTTAAGATTTAGATAAAGCATCCATATACATATATGTTAATTTCGATGGTGTCAAAGCGATATAGAAGTTGCACTTTACTTTCGATCATTACAAAATTTGGCAGAAAGAAGTTTTTTAACTTAAAAGCGAATAATGCTTAATTTTGGGAAACTCGGTTCAGATTTAGAATTAGACCTATTTAGTATTTAAACTCTTGAAAATGTATTTTTTGTCCGATCTGTGAGGTTTTTGATCCAAGCTGATGAAAATCTGTTTTGATTATATATAGTCCCATCTATTTGTTCTTTCCGATACTTGATATATGATAAATTGCTGCCCATTTTAACGTTATCGTTTCAGATCTACTTTATTATGATCAATATCTCAACTTCTGTTTGGAATAATCATGGATGAGGAGGTGCAGCTAAGTACTTTATTAACCGAGACAAAACCAATTATTCCAAATTATTATCTAAATGCCCCTTTGCGCATTGCTAGGGAGGTGTAGGGTATTGTATAGTCGGCCCTGTCCGACTTTCTGTCTTTCCTTACTGGTTTTTGCATTGAGAAAATGTAAATTACAATGAGAAAACAGAAATTCATATTAAGAAATAAATGTAAATTCGTAATGAGAACATATAAATTTTTAATAGGTTAGGTTAAGTGTGGAAGCGTATAAAACAGACTCGCTTAGACTATTGTGTTACCACAGGGACGTAAGGGAAACCATAAATCATCTCTAGCCCCTCCCGTTGAACCAATTTGATTGCTTTAAAAAGCTCAAACGGTGCCGAATTCTAATATCAGCCAAGTTATTTAATTCCCCAAAGAAATGAGAGCCTAAGTCTGCATGCCTGCTTCTAGAGAGAGCGGGGCACGGACATTTGGAGTTTAGGCAGGGTTAGGTTTAGGTTAGGGTGGCAGCCGTATTTTTTTTTACAAGCTCACATAGACCAGTTTAGGTCCCTAGTGTTACCACGGGCTGAAATGCCCCTCATCGAAACCAACCTGTTTGATATATAAATTGATCGATAGTACGAATATCAGTACTGGAAAGATCTGTTAGGCTGCCTAAAAAGGCCGACCCAGTATGTCCAGTCGTCGTTTACTCAAAGCGGGACAGTCGCAAAGCAAGTGCTCAATGCTCTCCACTTCTTCCTCATCTCCACAGCTTCGGCAGAAGTCATTGGAGTCAATACCCAATCTTTTGGCGTGTTCGCCGATCAAGCAGTGTCCCGTCAGAACCTGTACTAACGTAGACAATAGTTTCCTCTCTAGTGCGAGGAGATATTTTGACCTTCTCAGGTCATACCTTGGCCAGATTTGTCTAGCTACCCTGCAGGTGCCGATTTCTGTCCATCTTTCGTTGGACTGCCTGATTGCCTCTTGCCTAAGCCAAAGCTTGCACGTGGATAGTGGCGCACCAATATATGCAAATTCTTCGAGAATTTGTAATGTCGTCCCTTTCCTAGCAAGTTCATCGGCTTTGCAGTTCCCCGGGATATCCCTATGCCCAGGCACCCATATGAGGTGTATATTAAACTGCTCAGCCATCTCGTTAAGAGATCTGCGGCAGTCGAGGGCTGTTTGTGAATTTAGGGATGTTGCCTCCAGAGAATTGATGGCAGCCTGGCTGTCCGAGTAAATTACAACGCCAGTGTTGGTTACTATGTTGCGACTCAGCCACTTGGCGACTTCCCATATTGCCATTATTTCGGCTTGATAGACACTGCAGGTATCTGGTAGTCTGTGAGCTATATCCAGACTGAGTTCTTCACAGTGTACTCCGAAGCCAACCTTTTCATCAAGCTTCGAACCATCCGTGTAAAAGTGGAGATGGTTTCTATTACCTGGTATTCTGCCGACCCATTCATCTCTGGCGGGAATCATAGTGATGTAATTTCTCTCGAAGGTGTACACAGTTGGTATATAGTCCACTCGGTCGGTTACCATAGCACTACACTTTGATATCCTCATGTGACCATAGTTTTTGTACGTCCACATTGATAGGCAGTTTAATCTTATTGCCGCTTTGGTTGCAACTTCTCTCGCCACAATATTAATCGGCAGTATATGGAGTAGGGCTTGTAGAGACTCGGTCGCTGTAGGCAGGCTGTTCTCTGAACCTTTGTTAGTAGGTTGGTAATGGTTAGTTTGTCAGTTGCCGTCCACCATACCACAATACCGTATAACAGTATTGGACGAACTACTGCTATATATATCCAGTGGACGATTTTAGGAGAGAGTCCCCACCGCGACCCTACAGCCTTTTTGCAGGAATATAAGGCGACGTTGGCCTTCCTTACACGTTCCAATACGTTAAGTCTAAATAACATTTTCCTATCTAGAATTATTCCTAAAAATTTTGCACTTTCAGAAAAGACTAGATCTGTTCCATTTATCCGAGGTGGAGGGTCCACATGTGGGACATTATTCATCCTAGTAAAGAGAACCAATTCTGTCTTGTTGGGGTTAACGCCCAAACCGCTGCTTCTTGCCCATCTAGCCAACTTGTTCAGAGCCACCTGTAGGATGTCTCTGAGGACGTTTACGAATTTGCCACTCACTGCGATTGCCACGTCGTCCGCATATGCCACGACCTTGCAGCCACAACGTTCTAGATCTAGCAGGATTTCATTCACCGCTAGGTTCCAAATTAGTGGAGACAGTACTCCTCCTTGTGGGGTCCCTCTGTTTACATACCTTGTTAGAGTTGTGGACCCTAGACATGCTGTTATGCGTCTTCTGGTGAGCAGACTTTGAATTAGTCTAATCAAACTAGTGTTAACTTTTAGATGTGAGAGTGCCGCAATTACCGCATCTGAGTGAATGTTGTTAAAAGCCCCTTCTATGTCAAGAAATGCCACCATGGTGAATTCCTTGAAATGCAGGGACGATTCGATAGTGCTCACAAGTTCGTGCAGGGCTGATTCTGTAGACTTGCCCTTATTGTAAGCATGTTGGTTCCCCGACAGGAGTTTTGTATCCAGGTTTTCCCTAATGAAATGATCTAAAAGCCTTTCCAGACCTTTCAATAGGAAGGAGGATAGGCTAATTGGTCTGAAGTCTTTTGGCCTAGTGTGTGATATCTTTCCCGCTTTAGGTATGAATACCACTTTGGTATCCCTCCATCGATTCGGGACGTATGAAAGCCTGATACAGCCTACATAAATTTTCTCCAGCCAGGGGATAATGTACTTTAACATTTTCTGCATTTCTGCTGGAGTGATGCCATCTGGTCCAGGTGACTTGAAGGGCTCAAAGCTGTTAATAGCCCAGCTTATTCTGGATCTCTCAGTCAAGAAGCTAGCGACGCTCGCAGTCCACTCGCACTCTTGTTGGTCCTGCTGATCCTCGGGTTCTGTTACAGAGTTCCCCGGGAAATGTGTGTCGAGCAGTACATTGAGCGACTGCTCGCTGTTTTTGGTCCAGTTATTTGCCTCATCCTGTAAATATCCCACTGTACATGTAGGGTTACATCAGCCTGGAATGTATGCAGTTCTTGACTAGTGACCACCTGTAATTTGTTGCCGTAAGGGCATTATCTCTCAAGAAGAGCTTGCAGGTTGCTAGAGACATGTCTACATATTCCAGTTCCCCTAGAGCGTGTAAGGTAATTCCTAGTCTTGCAAGTTCATGTGATTTGCAGTTCCCTGACATGTCCCTGCGTTGCGCGGCTCCCATATCAGGCTGAATATTGAACTGTTTAGTCATCTCGTTTTGAATTGAGGAATGTAGTTTCCAGAGACTTGATAGCAGATAAAATATTAATACCGGTCAGAAAATTTATTTTCAGCCATTCCGCTACCTCTCTAATAGTAAAGATTGTTGCCTGGAAAACACAACAGTGATCAGGCAGCTTTTTTGCAATGGATAGCTTGAGTTTCTCAGAATAGACACCAAAGTCCACTTAGTTGTTGAGTTGGAATCTTGTATAGAAGTTAACAAATCTCCAATCCACTCCACTCCTTCTAACCCCCACAAAGGGTTAACATTTAGTGATATATTGATTATTTAATAACTTCTATACTACTTATTTCAATCCTCTGAAATGCTATACATAGTATTAGTTTATTAGTCACTTTTACCTCGCGAAAAATTGGCGAAGTTGTCTTGCCCCTTTTGGTACCTCCCACAGAAATGTAAAAGGTCCACCAAATTACTTTTTTTTTGAAATTGCTATAAGAAAAAACTACTGAATATTTTCTCAAATTTCTTTTTTATATTTGAAAGTACAATCCTTCCGGTTAATAATGGAAAATAATTTCATTCAAATGGCTGCCTCGGCTGGCCATGCAGTAGCCTACACGATCGGTCCAATTTTTAAGCACATTATCGATTGTGTGCAGCTGTATTTCACCAATGGCTTCACGAATATTGTCCTTTAAAGCGTCAGTTGTCTCTGGCTTGTCGGCGTAACATTATCTTTGAGGGCACCCCACAAATAATAGTCCAACGGTGTCAAATCGCAGCTCCGAGGTGGCCAAACGACATCAGCTCTGCGGCTGATAATGCGATCTTCAAAAACAGGGCGCAAAACGTCGAGTGTAGCTTCGGCTTGTGGCACGTAGCGCCGTCCTGTTGAAACCAAATGTTGCCAATATCCTCCTCTTCAATTTTTGTGAACAAAAATTCGATCAACATGGCCCGATAACGATCGCCATTGACTGTAACGACCACTCGCTAAGTGCCGTCCTGTTGAAACCCTTTAGTATCTGGCGGACCCTTTAGTATCTGGTGCCCGGAGATATATGGGCGTTATTGGCGCGCTCCTTTTGGTACCTCCTACACAAATGGACCTTTTTGTACCAAAAGTTAACAGCTTTTATCTTTAATAACAGTGCATAGAAATACTTGAAATTTTGTACAGTGCAATGATTTGATAGTACCAAGAGTCCAGAGAAAAATGGGCGTTATTGGCACGTACCTTTTGGTACCTCCCACCAGGGCTGTGGAGTCGAAGTCTGCTTTCATGAAATTATACTTTCCAATAAATACATTCTATATTTTTAAAACATTTTGTACAAATATATGAATGGACACACATATGAATGAATATGTTTAGTCCGAAATTGATTCAGTACGTTTTGTAAAATCGATCTCGGAGTCGACTCCTAGATGGTCGACCCCGAGAGGAATTTTGCGAAATTATCTAATTCAAATATTTTCGCGATCAAAAATTTCGATTGATATGTATGTACACAAACATATTTATACCAAATAAGCAAAAAATTATAAAATTTATGCATTTGAAAGTATAATTTCATGAAATTTGCAAAAACAACGCCGACTCCGACTCCACAGCCATGCCTCCCACACAAATAGACAAAAGTTAACAGCTTTTACTTTAATACCAGTGCATACAAATATTTGAAATTTCGTACAGTGCAATGCTTTTATAGTACCTAGATTCCCACACAAATGGACCAAATTACACCAAAAGTTAATAGCTTATAACTTTTATACCAGTGCATATAAATACTAGAAATTTTGTACAGTGTAATGCTTTTATAGTACCTAGAGTCCAGATAAAAGTGACCGTTATTGGGATGCCCCATTTGGTACTTCCCACACAAATGGACCATTTTGTACCAAAAGTAAACAGCTGCCTACTGCGTTATCACCTCGAGAAAAATGGGCGAAGTTTTGTACAGTGTAATGCTTCTATAGTACCTAAAGTCCAGCGAAAAGTGGGCGTTATTGGCTCGCCCCCTTGGTACCTTCCACACAAAAGGACTATTTTGCACAAAATTTAAGAGGTTACAACTATAATACCAGTGCATACAAATACCTGAAATTTTGTACAGTGTAATGGCTTTATAGTACCTACAGTACACTGAAAATTAACTTTATTGACATGCCCCTTTTGGTACCTCCAACACAAAGGTACAATTATGTACTAAAAGTAAAGTAAAAGCTTATAACTTTAAGGCTAATGCATACAAATATGTACAATTTGTATAGTGTAATATTTTTATATTACCAACAGTCTGTGAAAAATGGGCGTTATTATCACAGCCCTTTTGGTACCTCCTATACAAACGTACCATTTTGTACAAAAAGTTAACAGCTTATATCGTGAATACCACTGCATATAAATATTTACAATTTTTCACAGTGTAAAGTTTTTAAATTTTCTACAGTCCTGTTAAAAATGGGAGTCATCACCACACCCGTTTTTGTACCTCCATACAAAAGAGCCAAAAATACCGAAATTAAATAGCTCATAATATTAGTACCACGATTAATACCATTGTATATTTGCATTGCTCACAAAGTGAGGATAACCTTAGTGGGTTTACCCGATTGAAATTTCTTACTTGTTTTACATTCTCTCAATACAAAATTATAATTTCAATACAACAGTTGTAGTGAAATATAAAGTAAAGTCAAATATTATTTATTTTTTCAATATTTCGATCCTCGTTGTGGATCATCTTCAGGAAATAGAAAATTAAATAAACAAAAACTTAAAATATACAACTGCATGTCGACCTTCCTTCATCTCATCTGGTTTGACTCGAGGATCGAAATATTAAAAAAATAAATAAAATTTAACAAACAAATCCCTTTGACCTCGAGCTCAATTAATAAAACATCCAACATGTTAATAAACAGAAAGGTCGAATATTAAAAACAACAGTAACAACTAAAGTAAAGTATTGAAGAGGAATTTAATTAGGGCGATTTTCGTAAAAATTGGCGGAAGAGTGTAGCTTCTACAGACTTACATACGAATGATTTAAGGCATGTAGGAGACATATCTAAATCTGAAGGATTTTTTTTTTAAAAATTTACCACGTTCGTGCTTGGTTCAAGAAGCTGTTAACCTGCTAAATTTAATAAATGTATGTTGAGAAATTCGGATTTAACAGATTAAATCGAAATAAGTAAAAAAATAAATAAGGGATTAATGATAGCGTTTCAAAACATGAACAGATTTTCTTTTTAAAATTTTTTAATATTTGGTATTGTCTAAAATAAATGTTATCTGCCAAATTTTGTAAAGATTTTGTAAAAAATACGGACAGTGTAGCGTTTATATGCAAAAACAGGATATAGGTATGTATGGAAGAAGCCGTCTCCTATAAATTTAAAGAAAATACTGTAATGATCTTATGTTAGTGAGCAAATACAAAACATTTCAATAAAAAAACATTTATAGAACAAGTAAAAAAGTTTCAGTCGGGTAAATCGAATGTAATGTAGTATAGATTATTACACGAATTTTTATGTAAATTTTTGTGGGAGGTACCAGAAAGGGGTTTAGCAGAATAAACTTTAAATACATTGCACTGTGCCGAATTATAAGCGTTTATGTGCACTGGTGTATCAATTTTGATACGATTTCGCAATTTTGGTAAAAAATGGAGGTACAAAAATGGTGATAACGCCCATTTTTCACAGAGCTATAGGTAGTACATTGAAAGCGTTACACTGTGCATAGTTGTTATGTATTTTCTTTCATTGGTACTAACACCGTAAGCTCTTATCTTTTTGTGCAAAATGGTAACTTCGTGTGGAAGGTACAAAAAGGGCGTGGAAAAAACGTTCATTTTTCCCTGAACTGTAGGCACTATAAAATAATTACTATTTACAAATTTTCAAGTTTTTGTATACACTGGTATTAATGTTATAAGAAATTAACTTTTGGTGCGAAATGGAACCTTTGTGTGAGAGGTGCCAAAAGGGGTGTGGAAATAACGCCAATTTTTCACCGGACTGTAGGTACCATAATGGCATTACACTGGACAAAAGTCGATCGGTTACTCCTTTCGAGAGTTATCGTACGCACCAGCCAGCAGACAGACAGACGGACGGGCGGACCAGGGACGTATACAGAGGGGGGGGAAGGGCGGGACCCCCCCCGCAATTTTTTAAACATAGGCATAAACTGTTTACAGTTTTCAAAATCACTCAAAAAAACACGAAAAATATGTGGAAGGCCGTTAAAAAAAATACAAAAGCGTAAAAACTGGTATCAGTAAAAGTAATAACAACTAAAAATAAGAAAAGTACATGGTTTCCTCGCAAAAACTTTTTAAATTATGCATCGATTTTCTTCGGAACGGTCTCAATTTATTCATAACCTTTCAGAGTTTACGATATAATCACAAAAATAAGACAATTATGCATTTCTAGATGTTTTTATGAGGCTTTTATTTAAAAATTATTAACATTTTCTCAAAAAATATGAATTTTTGCAATACTTTGTAAGATATTGTCGAAACCGCTGAACGGATGGAAAATTGTATTGTGCAAAGTTGAAGGCTACTTAATTCTGAAGTTTGTAAAGCTTACCTGAACCAATTCGGATGAATGGTTCTCTAGTTATGTCATAATATGTGGTTCAACCTCTCTTTTTTCTTAGCCTAAAGGGTTGTCTCTTTAAAATCTCGCGATAAGCTGTGATATGGAAAGAAATTAGTGGTTGAACCACATATAGTGGCATAACTCGAGAACCATTTATCCGATTTGGTTGAGGAAAGTTTCAAAGAATTAAATATTAAGTAGCCTACAACTTCATATAATACCATATTCCATCCGTTCAGCGGTTTCGACGATATGCGAGTATTACAAAATATTGCAAAAAATTTGATTTTTTGATAAAATTTTAATATAAAAAAAATGAACAAATGTTATATTTTTATGATTTTATCGTAAAGTCTGTTCGTGAATTAAACGAGCCCATTCCGAAGAAAATCGATGCATAATTTAAAAAGTTATAGCTAATTTAGTAAGGTTTAACTCTAAAACTTTCTTATCGATGTAAAATTTACAAAAACAAACTTTAAAAGCTAAGATTGGAGATTTTGACGTTTTTTGACGTCTAGAATCAGAATCTATGCATTAAAACAGAAACCCAAGAAAAATGTTGTTTTTGTCGACCGGTGTAATTATTGGTTGGCTTTAAATTTATGATAACCAGATATGGCGAAAATTAAGTTAAAATTACATTTATGATTTCTTATCTATCTAGCTTTTTAACATGTTTGGTTGCAGTGATGGAATGAGTTTGCACAACCGTGTATGTAAATTTGACTTTTTATTGGGTGTGGTAATAAGTAGTAGAAGAATGTACGAAACTTGCAAGAAGTTTTGGAATAGAAGCTGCACTACCTAGAAGAGTAGGCACTCAAAAGTATAGGGCTAATATTCCTGGTTCAGATGCAAAGGCGTATTTTAGGACAACATTGTTCATACCATATCTGGACGATGTAATATCACATTTAAATAATAGATTTTCCGAACAGGAAGCTATAATTACAAGTCTGTTTAATATCGTTCCGATACGAGTTGTAAATATAATAAAGGAAGATTTCGAAGAAGTCACACTTTTTTACCAAAACTGTTTTAGCTGAAATAAGTATATGGATTGATTATTGGAAGCAGAAGAATGATAAGCCATCAAATGTATTAGATGCTATTTCAGTTTGTGATGAGGACATGCTCCCAAGCGTTTTTACCCTTTTGCAGATACTGGCCACAGTACCTGTGACAACGGCATCTGCTGAGCGAAGTTTCTCGGCGTTAAGAAGAATAAAAGCTTATCTCCGGAACAGAATGGAAGGAGAAAGGCTATATTATCTGGCTTTGATGTCTATATACAAAGATGAAGTCAAAATCTATGAAATAATTGATATATTTCTTTCAAAAAATCGAAGATTACATGTTTAACTCTTACGTATTTTATTATAAAAAGTTTTACTGATCTCGTACTAAAGTACACATTTATATTTAAAAATAAAAAACTAAGGAACTTAACTTCCATTACCTAAACAATAAACGCAATTTTTTAATTGTTTATCTTTGTTATGGAAAAAAGGTTGCCCCCCCCCCCCCGAACCAAAATCCTGGATACGTCCCTGGGGCGGACATTGCTCATTCGACTTAAAATGGCCGAAAACGAATATGCGCCGAACATACTCAGGGTCATAGGTCACTCCTTCGATGTGTTACACTTTTAGTGCGTAGCAAATGATATATACCCTCCTATCACAAAAGTGGGGGTATATCGGTATATCGACACACTTTATAAATCGTGAGGTATTCTTTTTCAACTTGCAAAACTGTGTAAATGATTTTCTACTAATTTTTGGGGCTTTTGTGGCTCGACTTCGACTAAATTGCACATAGATTTTACAAACAACCGCCACCTAGTGCGAGTATATCAGAGTGTATTGTGCTATTTTAATAATCTCAGATGTTGGCAGATAGCATTATTAATCCGCTATAAATGTGCTCTCATACATATGACACTTAATATGTGACTTTTCTCTGAAATGAAATCCAGCCATAAAAACAAACTTAATCGTTGTCGAGAAGAAAAAAACTGAACAGAGCGAACTCAACTAATCTGTTCGTATGAACATTAGGGTGCCACTTATATTGCCAACTCGGCATTTCTGGACACATGTTCATAATGTTATGTAGTTTATGCATGTAGGAGCCACTGACCTGAAGTAAGGGGGTGATGTTTCGACCATTTTAGTTAAACATTTCTAATAAATTCGATTGGATTTAATTTAATGAATAATCAACAATAGTGGTATGTACTATACTTAGGCAACTTGCAACGGTGGAGAAAATTAAATGTACTTATTCTACGGCATCCGATATGGAAAACATATTAAGCAAATGTATTCCGAGGGCAGTTAGACAAATCCCTGACTTTTTGAATAAAACTTGTTTTTTTTTGGACTATCGAAACACATTTTATTTCTTTCTCTACATAGTCTTCTTTTAGCTCAAAACATATAGCTTGTCGTTTCTCCAATTTTGTAATTTCCCTCACACAATAGATTTTCTTAAGGCCCTAAAAATAGTCCTTTGTTGCAGACCCACATCTCTTATACCCGAGTCATTTCCTCAGATTGAAATATAAAACAAGTAAGACATTTCAGGCAGGTAAACCAACTTAGGTATACTCTCACTTTGTGAACAATGTAAATATATGCACTGATATTATGAGCTATTTAATTTTTGTATGTCTTGGCCCTTTTTGTATGGGAAGTACTAAAACGGGTGTGGTCATAACTCCCATTTTTAACAGGACTGTAGGAATTTTAAAAACTATACACTGTAACAATTTTGAGTATTTATATGCATTGGCATTCACGATATAAGCGTTTCACTTTTTGTACAATATGGTACGTTTGTGAGGGAGGTACCAAAAGGGGCGTGATAATAACAAAAATTTTCGACTACTGTAGGTACTCGTGCTATAAAAACATTACATTGTGCAAAATTATAAGTATTTGTAGGCACTGGTATTAAAATTTTAAACTGTTAACTTTTCGTAAAAAATTGTACCTTTGTGTGGAAGGTACAAAAAAGGCATGGCAATAATGCCCATTTTCTACAGGATTATAGGTACTATAAAACCATTACACTGCACAAAATTTCAACTATTTATTTGCACTGGTATTAAAGTTATTAACGGTTAACTTTTGGTGCAAAATAGTTGATTTGTGTAGTAGGTACCAAAAGGAGCGTTCCAAATACGCCCACTTTTCACTGAACTTTAGGTACTGCATTACACTGTCCATAATTTCAAATATTTGCATGAAGCGATATTAAAGCTATACGAAGTTGACTTTTGGTGCAAAATGGTCCATTTTTGTGGGTGGTACCAAAAGAGGCGTTACAACTTCGTCAATTTTTCTCGTTGTGATAGTGACTGATAAATTAATACTACACTGATAGAAAAAGCTTCGTCATTCGTCAAAAGTCAGCTAACGTACGGATAATCCTATTGATGAATTTGTTCGTCGCCCTGACGAATCTCTGTTTAATCTCTGGAAACTATAGTTTCGAGGGTTGTCGTTCGCTCCGGTCAGGCTTACGGATGGACGGACATAAGTAAAATGACTTAATGTGTTCTACAACGGATTTCCTCCGCATAAACTTAGGGTCTTAGGCCACTCCTTTGATGAGTTACCCTTTTTCTATATGTTATATATACACTTATTGATATTTGTATTATAAATCAAATAAATCCCCATATTTATCCCCTCACCTTAGAGAGGAGGGTATATATCATTTTTTTATTTATGAGCACGATTCATCGTAGGGGTGATATGTAATCACCCTGTGAGGTTTTTTTTATACCACTAAATAGTTCTTGTTCTAGTATACTTAAACAGAGATTCGTCATGGCGACGAACAAATTCATAGATAGGATTATCCGTACGTTAGCTGACTTTTGACGAATGACGAAGCTTTTTCTATCAGTGTATGTGTAAAATTTCAGAAGATTCAAATAAGTAGTATAGATGTTAATAAATAATCAATATTTCGCTAAATATTAACCCTTAGTGGGGGAATTACTAGAAAGTGTGGACCAATATGGCCCAAAAAATATTATCACATACCAAATTTGAAGTCAATAAGTTAGTCGATTCGAGAGTAAGAAATTTCAGCCAATTTCAAACCAATTAAAGTGTGCTCTCCAGAGCGTCAAGAAATGATATCGGCGGGGGGTCTTTATATGGGGGGATATATCAAAACATGGACCGATGTGGCCCATTTTTTACTAGGTACAATGTTGTACAATATCAATTATAAATGCTTAAATTTTTGACTGATAAATTGAAAAATGTGTTCTCCAAAGCGTCAAGTAAAATCGATGTGAACCTTTATATGGAGTTTATATCAAAATATAGATCGATGTGCCTCATTTTCAATAGGGCTCGTCCCTATTCAAGAGTTGCTTCTGTACCAATTTTCGTAAAGATTGCTTTCTATTTGCGACCTGTATTTTGTTCACAAGAAGACATGGAGTCATGGGCATGGCTAAATCGACTCAAAAAGTGATTCTATGCCGATCGGTACAATAAACAATGGCGTTACAAACAAATGCACCAAGCCATAATACCCTGTAACGCAGTGTGGTGTCGGGTATAAATACAATAATAAACCAGTAAGGAAAGGCTAAAGTCGGGCGGTGCCGACTATATAATACCCTACACCACTCTCGTAATATTGAATAACTCTGATATATAAATTTTGTAATTCATGTATAAATTGTTTACATAAATTTACTTTTGGGACATTTTATACTTAAATAATACCCTGTACCACAGTGTGGTGTAGGGTATAAAAACGATTGGATCTAAAGAGCACAATCGGATGAAACATATATATGGGAGCTATAGCTAAATCTTAAGCGATTTTCTTCAAATTCGGTAGTGTTGGTTCATGGATTAAGAAACTCTACCATTCTAAATTTCAACACGATTGGATGTAAAATACAGCTTTTTAGGACTAAAGACCAAATCGGACGAAACATATATATTGGAGCTATAGCTAAATCTTAACCGATTTTCTTCAAATTCGGCAATGTTGGTTCATGGATCAAGAAACTCTACCATTCTAATCTTCAAAACGATCGGATATAAAATTCAGCTTCTATAGGACTAAAGGACCAAATCGGACGAAAGATATATATGGGAGCTATATTTAAATCTGCACCGATTTTCTTCACATTCAGCAATGTTGGTTCATGGATCAAGAAACTCTACCATTCTAAATTTCAAAACGATCGGATGTAAAATACAGCTTCTATAGGACTAAAGGACCAAATCGGACGAAAGATATATATGGGAGCTATATCTAAATCTGAACCGATTTTCTTCAAATTCGGCAATGTTGGTTCATGGATCAAGAAACTCTACCATTCTGAATTTCAAAACGATCGGATGTAAAATACAGCTTCTATAGGACTAAAGGGCCAAATCGGACGAAACATATATATGGGAGCTATAGCTAAATCTTAACCGATTTTCTTCAAATTCAGCAATGTTGGTTCATGGATCAAGAAACTCTACCATTCAAAATTTCAAAACGATCGGATGTAAAATACAGCTTCTATAGGACTAAAGGGCCAAATCGGACGAAAGATGTATATGGGAGCTATATCTAAATCTGAACCGATTTCAACCAATTTCAATAGCGATCTTAATAGCCGCGAAATACTCTAAACTGCAAAATTTCAGAACGATCGGAGTGAAATTGCGACCTGTAGTCGACGAACAACTTTACATGGACGGACGGACGGACGGACGGACATCGTTAAATGGACTCAGCTAGGGATTCTGAGTCGATCGGTATACTTTAAGGTGGGTCTAGCTGTGTTATTTTGAGATGTTACAAACATCTGCCGTGAAACAAACTTATAATACCCTGTACCACAGTGTGGTGTAGGGTATAACAATCTCTGAGAGAAAAAACCATCAAAGAGCAAAATTTACTTTCTCGACCACTCTTTTTTATTGTATAGGCCGGTGGACTTCAGTCTCTGACAAAGCTGTTTAAAAATGTAACCTACGGGCACGTTCTCACATCGACTAAGCGAAATAATTTTTTATGCGTTTCTACAGTTACTTTTAAAAATATATAATTTTAAAATTTTTGGAAAATATGTTGTAAACTTTAGAAAATGTCGAATTTTTGCAATAACAATTATTATTGCAATTTTTTGCTCAACGAAGTGTTATTCGTTTTGGGGCGATATGAAAAGCAAAATCTATATTGAAAGAGCTAGGGTCGTGAAAATTGGAGTTGAAGAAAGTTTTGTAGTTAATATAATTAAATTAAATTCTAAGTTTATGAGTATTCGAAAGAACACGATTTAATTTATAGGACTGTCTCGACTGGCTTCGCAGTAGCTCATCCTATCAACACAAGGCCCTATTGACGTTTTCTGACTTGTACGATATTCGGTTTTAGGGCCTGAATCGTAAATGGATTATTTGTCTAACATCGGTGACTGTGAAAAATAACATATGATCGAAAAAGTAACCGCTAAGTGCACCGCCCCATTCCCAAACGACCTTCCCCGAACCAATGAGATAGGCCAATTAGTATTTGGAAAATATTATAGGCATACAAGTTAGGATTGTTACTGTAATTTAAACAAACCATGGTATCTGTATGTTTGAGGAACATTTTGGAATTATTTTTAAACCAGTAAGGAAAGACTAAAGTCGAGCGGGGCGATTATATGATACCCTTTACCACCTTGTTACCAAAAAATCGGAAGGATCTTATATGTGGGGACTCTATCTTAACCCATTTCTTTCAAATTAGACAGTGTTCATTCTTAGACTGCTTGATGCCAACATTTTTAATGCTCAGATGTAAAATACAATTTCTGTAGCGCTTAGATGCCAAATCGGTGGTAAATATATATTCTTAAAAGACGGAAATTTTCTTTTGTGTAAAAAAATCCTCCTTTGCTAAATTTTATCATTATAAAATCGGATATAAAATAAAGCTTCTCTGACATGTTGATACCAAATCGGAAAGAAAGTATACATGGGAGCTATAAATCTGAACCGATTTCCTTCAAATTTGAATGTGTTCATTCTTGAAGCAATGATCTTTTTTATGCCGAATTTGGTAATGATCAGATGTAAACCAGTAAGGAAAGACTAAACACGTGCGGGGCCGACTGTATAATACCCTCCACTATTGTTTGAGGGTATACTTATCACGGACCGATATACCCCATTTTCACTAGAGAAGATTTAATTCATTATAAAATACAAAAGCTTACATTTCCGCATGACACTTTGTTGTCAAATTGGTTCAGACGGTATTTGATCTCAATGTGAGCTCATTTTGACCACATTTCATACGTTTTTTCTATGAGTATGGTGATATCTATCGCCTTCACCATGATTCCAAAAAGTGATCTATTCCAACTTGTTTAATTACCGATTCACACTTCACAAATTGTGCGCCATAGATACAAAAATAAACATACGAGTACTTCATTCAATCGTCCTTTTTCGTTCATGGGGCGAGGGTGAGTGAACGCGACAAAGTGACAGCCTAATGTACATATGTATACGGCTGTATTTACACATTAGTCTGCTGTGAAAGTAATAAAAATTCGCTGTAGGCAATTAAATTGAATTACAGCAATAATGTACCCCACGGATCAAATCAGGAATATGAGCATTCCCATTATGTTTATGGAAGCTGAATTTACAAACATAGACACACACTGACATTTATGTCTGGCTGTGTGTCTGCTTATAAGGAATTAATATGTTTACACGGGTATATCAATGAGTACCCTGCAGCGAAGCAGACCAGTTTATAAATAGTTCTAGACTGGTCCATGAGAATGTATGAACTAGTTCTACATAATACCCTTTGCCCAGCAAGCAACAGTTTCTTTTTACATGGGCTTGTCCTAGGAAGAATCAATTGTCTCTAGCTGCATTTGTTTGGAAAAGTTCTGATATAGTTCAGAATGGAATAGTTTAGAATTAATTCTAGGGAACTATCTCTGATATAGTTCTTCAGGAATATATCAAAACTACTCCAGAACTGTTCCAAACGAATGCACCCGAAGAAAAATTGATTATTCCTAGGACAAGCCCATGTAAAAAAGAAACAGTTTCTTGCTGGAAAAAAGATATTTTGTATAATTAGCTCATGCTCTCTTGGTTATGGACCAGTCTCGAACCACTTTTCAGCTTGCCTTAGTTATAAAATAAAATTTAAAAAAAAAAGAAAATATATATTGAGTGGTTTTTAGTTTTCTAATATTTAAAAAATTAAATTCAAATATATTTATTCCCCTAGAAAAGGGAAACTTGAAATAGTTATAATTATTATTATCATTATTACGTCTTACTTGTTCAAATGTCCACCTAACAATGAACACAATACTGAAATGACAATAAATTCCTAACGGTAAACACTTAGAATTATTTCAATGCAGACGAAAAAACGCAAAGAAATGTTCACGATGTACAAAATGAAACAAAAGCAGCGCTGTCTAGGCAGACTTCTTTGAATCCTCTTGTTTTTTTGCGCTCAACTATTTCTTACTGCATTGCTTTTGCTCTAGTCTGGATCTAGTTCATTTTGGACCAGCTCAGAAGCGGTCCTTTTCAGAGACCTTTTTCCAATTTCTCTGCAGGGTATGTACGAGTACATTTAAACAAACGTGTACTTTCGCTCCTGTACATTCTATTTGATAAACAAATAAGGCGTAAAGTAGCTGTCATCTAAGAGGTCTTCTCTGCATTTTAACTGCAAATTGACTAACCCGCAAACAGATCGATATGAATAAATAAAGGCCCAGTTAGGCAAACTTAACCGTAACGCCCCCGTAGCGTAACGAATCAGCTGATTCAATTTGTCAAATGGAAGTCGGTGTAAACGATTAGCCAACGGAAACGAAAGGTAAACGGACGGCTGAATCTGTTGAAATTAGAATTGGACGTTTCGTTTACGTACAATTTGACAACAGCTGATACTACATGTTGTTTACAATTACAATTGTATGTTCACCGAGAAAGGCAAAGAAAATAATTTATTAATTATTTGTTGTTTAAAAGTGCAAATAAACATGAAAGATGAAGATTTGATTTCATTGGTGCAGTTGCACGAGCATTTATACAATAAATATAATCCAGCATATAGGATATCTGAAAAAAAGCGAGAAGCTTGAAAGCAAATTGGCAAGGAGCTGGGCGTCACAGGTGAGTTTTATGAAGATCGCGGCTGATTCCATTAAAAATTAAATTTATAATCTGTTTCAGGATTCTTTTGGCGACAGTACGAGACAATCATTGCGCCAATCTTCTTCATTGTGGGTGAATTTGACAGCAATATAAGCGTCTCTACAAACGTGGACTTATTTATAGATAGAGATTGGATTGGATTTGGCTGAGTCCCTCTTCAATGGAAATAGACATAAGTAAAAGTATTAATAAAACACAGAATATTTAAGATATTGAGTTCAAATTTATTCCAGGTGTAGTGCAAATGTTACATTTTAAGAATGAAATTCAATTTCGGTCATATGACTACCACGAGCCCGTCAACAGCGACATTTCGACCGGAACGTTGGCAATTTCGCGTTGGGTGTTGTCTCTGAGCTCGTCTATAGTTGTTGACTTAGACCAAGGATATTCCTCAGGGCAAACGCCGCATCGCCAATAAAAAAATGAGGAAAGGCTTCAGAGGATGCTGACGATAATGGTTTACTAGGAGGTACAGGTACTGTACCTAAAATAACTGATTGGCCAAACGGAGAGTACTGGAATATAGCTGAATTTAATTTAAATTAAGAAATGGAAATTGTTTGTATTAAAATAGATTATAAGTTCAATGGACATACCCCCATCGTGTTGGCTGCCATAACATCCAACATTAACTAATATGAATGTATAGTTAGCATCGCAGATTCCCACACAATTCGGCATATCCCACATTCGTTGAAAATCATTGGAAATGTGTTTGTACTGCTGAGTAGTTGGTTCACTTAAATAAATCGGCGAAAGCAAGCGCCACAAAACTTCATTGCATTCTAAAATAATATTTCGAATTGTTGTTTTCCCCAGCCTGTGACTCCATGCAATCGATTGTATGGAACAACCGTGACCCAAATATCTACAATTTTAAAGAATAGAATGTTAATATTTCCCAACTTGGAATAATGGATAAAGCAATATTTGACATACAGTGGTGTTATTGTTATATCTCTGTCGGTCTAATCCGTTGCTTTGGCGTAGTTAACTCAGTCATTGTTTATAGGACGTCCACCCCATCTTCTTATCCGACGATATTTTCTTGATTTACTTTAATTGTAAATTCTGCACAGATTTAAAAACACAAATTTATAAACAATCTTTTTAACTTCATTTTTAATAAACCTAAACAAAAAGAAATCGCGGCTTTTTTGTTTACTTATGTGTTGTTGTTGTCAGAACATATGACTCGTTATCTCAACGTTGGCTAATCGCTCAAACGGGCAACGTTACGGCAACGGTAAAGATAAATTACGGTTACGTATGCCTAACCCGGCCTTAAATAGGCTATAGAATACTTCACACTCTCACGCAATAACACTCACACACATGAACACCTCCCGCTACTTCCAACAATATACTGTACTGTTTATACAGTGAGCGAAATAAAATTAAGTTCAAACTAGTAAGAAAAGAGAAAAAGTCGGCCGGGGCCGCTATATAATACCCTACACCTCCTTAACAATGCGAACATGGGCATTGCGATAAGAATTTGGCAGTGTTCATTAGGGTGATGACTTTTATATAACCTCGTTTCCCTGTATCATATTTAGATGAGTTTTTATTTAAGATTAGATAAAATCTTACATATAAGGTGATTCGATAAAAAAACCACACGCACAAAATGATTTAAAAAATGTATTTATCAGCATTTTGGGCAATTTTTTAATATTTTTTTTCAATTTTTTCAAAACTTTCAAAATAATGACCGCTCATAAATGTGGTTTCTGGAAAAAAATCAGAAGAAACGAGAATCATAAAAAAGTCGTCAACGTTTTTTCCAAAGAGATACATTCGATTCAAATGAGATACCTTCACTTAATTGTAAATAAAAACGAAAGATGTTCATCGATTTCTATGATCAATGTCTCATTTTGTTCATAGGTTATGTGGCTTTTCGTGAAAGTTATAAGACTTGACACTTTTTTCCGTTTTGGATTTATATGATTTAAAAAAAAGACAAAATTTAAATTTTTTCACAAAAATATCATTTCAAAGTGGTTTGTGTGTGACCTTTTTCAATACTTAAATGGAATAATCGTTATTTTAGTCATTAATAGACAAATGCTCATTCATTCTTGCAACAGGAAATAATTAAAAAAAAAATCAAAAAGTCATCACTATGTAATAAGAAAACTGTCTCTGCCGAATTTCGCACTGATCGGATATTAAATACGATTTCTGCAGCGCTTACATGTCAAATCGGGTGAAACATATATATGGGGGCTATACCTACTTCCGAACGGATTTTCTCCGAATTTGGTAGTGTCCATTCACGTAATAAGAAAACTCTCTCTGTCGAATTTCGTACAGATCGGATGTAAAATACAGTTTCTACAGAGCTTACATGTCAAATCGGGGGCTACATATATATGTAGCCCCCTATATCTAAATCTGAACCGATTTTCTCCAATTTTGGCAGTATTCCTTCGAGTAATAAGATACCTCTTTCTACCGAATTTTGCACTGATCGGATATAAAATACAGTTTCATAAACCGATTTTTTCCGAATTTGGCAGTATTCCTTCATGTAGAAAGAAACCTCTTACTGCCAAATTTCGCAATGATCGGATATAAAATAAAATTTTTATAGTGCTTACATGTCATATCGGGTGTAAGGTATATATGGGGGCTATATCTAAATCTGAACCGTTTTTAACCAAATTCAATAGGGATCGTCCTTGGGCCAAAAAAAGATATGTGTAAAGTTTCGTCAAGATCGGACCACAATTACGACCTGTACTTTGATTACAAGAATACATGCACAGACAGACGGACATAGCAGGTTGCTTGGGGTAAAATCTGATCCGTAAATTAGTAGGATCATAGCCCAGAAGGGACTTTAAAAGTACAAAAAGAGTGAAAATTGCTTTGGGGAACTTTTGTATGGCATCATTGACACACTACTGATATAAAAGATAGAGGAGATGAATTGATTTCGAGTAATACTTTTAATGCTGATGGTATACTATGTCGCGCATGCGAAGCAGCTGGTACTTTCTAGTTATAGCCTACACCACACTGTGATACTGGGTATTATGAATGTGTGCATTTGTTTGTAACAACCAAAAGAAGAAGAGACAGACCCATTATTTATTATACCCATCGACTTGGAATTACTGTCTGAATCGATTTAGCTATACCCTACTGTCTATAGATGTAACAGGGCGGTCCCAAAATAAACCGACCAAAAATAGAAATTGTAAACAATATGCGAAATTTTTCTTTATTTCTCAATATAATCTCCTTTTAGATTGATACACTTTTTCCAGCGATTTTCAATAGCTTCGACGCCTTGTTTATAGTACAAACTTTCTAGATCCTGAAAATAGGCATCTACGCAAACTTCTCCATTGCTGGCAAATATTTTTTTGCCGATGTTTTTTTTACGTTTGGAAACAAAAAATAATTCGCGGGAGCTAAATCTGGGGAATAAGGTGACCGCTGAAGCAATTCCAATTTTAATTCATTGATTTGGACTATCGCAATAGTGGATGTGTTAACTGGTGCTTTGTCCTAATTGTGAACAAACGCAGCACCTACACTCAGAAAAGTGACAATCATTTATGTGAGTAAAATCTATACATTAGTTTAGTTCACGATTTTTACCAATTTTTATTTAAATTTTCCTCAAAACTAGGAAATTTTACTTGCAATGGGTAAATTGAACTAAAATAAAAGATATATGAAATTGGTCGATTTTTTGGAAATAGGAAATGAATTAACTCACTTAAAATTCCATCCACAAAGTAAAAATGTCCTATTACTTGGTAAATTCTCACTTTTACTGAGGAATTATTTCTTAATGTCGAAGAAACCTTTCCTATATTCAAGTAAAATTTAACTTGATTTGACAAAAATTTTAAAAATTGAACCTAGTTTTAGTACAAAATTTACTTGTTTTTATTAAAATTGTCCTAATTTTTAGTACACATTTATTGAGTTCATGTAAAAATTAACTAGATTTTTCCTAATTTCAAGTAACTTTTTCCTTGAACTGAGTTCATTTTTCCTTTATATGAGTTCAACTGAACTAGGTTTAAAGGAATATTAACTAGTATCAGTTAGTATTAACTATAATTAAGTTCAAAACATTTACTACTATTAAGGAAAAATGTGAACTTGATTTGAGAAAATTGCTTTAGCGCCATGTGAACTTTAATTTTCCTAAAGTTGAGTTCATTTTAACTTATTTTTGGGTTAATTTTTTTCTGAGTGTATCTTGCGCACAGCTTTCTCATCACAAAATTCTCCGTCAATATACGATGTATAGCACTTTGACTTCAGCTAGCCCACGAACCTTCAACCGACGGCCATATTGTGGATTTTTAACCACTTCTGTCGATGACACCTAGATGTTCGTCATGGCAGCACGTACGGCTCCGAATAAACTCTACCTCCCAATATTTTATAGTTGTAAACGAAGGAGCAGACTACCCCAAAGTAGAATCTAGCTCAGTTCTAATATAGGTTGGTCTAAGACCTTTCAAATATAAGTATTGTATTACATTGCATTGACAATTTGTTCCATGTTTACAAATTCACTGAGATCATTTACTTTTGAGTGCCCAAAAAAGCCTAAACAACGTGGCGGTTTGGAACTTAAAACATATTTTCAGTAAGTTTGTTACAACCTCCCTTCTCGGGCTATTTGCTTGTATTGACCGTTTCGCTATTCCTTGACCAATCCTAAATTTTCCTCCACAGTGTCACTTCTTAAGCCACTACGAACTCATTGAGCCCAAAATCATGAAATTCGAACGATCCGTTCTTGAGTGATGCGTGTTCACACGTACGGCATTGTGTTATATATATATGGAGATACTGTCGAGTTTAAAAAAATCAATTCAGATTTAGATATAGCTCTCACATATATCTTCATTCCGATTTGCATATAAGCGGTATTGATACTGTATTTTGCATTCGATCATTATAGAATTTGTCAGAGACATGTATCGTGAAATGAATAACTTTAAATGTGAAGAAAATCGGATCAGATATATGTTCCTTCCGGTTAGGCGTTTAGATGCCTAATAAAGGTACAATTTTGAATCTAATCATGTTGACATTTTTTGTAGAAGAATTGAAGGAAATCGGTTCAGATTTAGAAATAGTCCCTATAGATATTTACCTCAGATTTGGCATCTGTGCGCTATAGAAGTCGTATTTTACTTCCGAGCATTACTAAATATGGCAGAAATGAACACTGTCAGGTTGGAAAAAATCGTTTTAGATTTAGATACAGTTTTCAACGCTTCGAGTTTAAATGTAATCCTTTCAGATATTATAACCAGGTGGTGTAGGGTATCATATATAATATTGCTCCGACAGGCTTTGGCCTTTCCTTTGAGTAATGGTTTTTTTTCTAATTGATGATTTCAAAGGAAATTAATCAAAAGACAAACATTTTAAAAATTACCTCTTTCAATTTTAATTAGTCCCACCAATTGAACCCAAATTTTGTGATTCTCTTTCACACTAAATTACACTATACACGTTTAATGTCTAAAAATAACATCACTCTTGTTGCTATATCTTTTAGGTCTACTAAGGATCCATTTAGTGTCATAACAGATTGGCACTTTAGTACCACAAAATTAAGGGACTGAATTAATATTTTTCCAGGATACGCATGGGTTAGGGATGTTTTCTATATTTTGATCGGAAGATGCAACAAGGATATAAATATTTGATTCCACTGCTGTGAAGCGGAGTAGCAGAACTTTTTATTGATATTAATATATTAAACATATGAAAAGCGATTCAGAAAATATGATAATTTTAGAAAATGGTAATTTTGAGAATAATCCCTAAGGTGGGTAACGTTGGAGATCTGTATTACAGAAACTACAATGAATTTTGAAAAACTAATATATAATACGTACCTACATACTTGAAGACTTATTGTGTACATTTTTATTAAAATCGAAAGGGGTAATTTTTTGCTGTTCGAACTGCTTTGGAATTACCCAAATACCGTACCTGAACTATTTTCGGCCACTGTAAATGCAATAATGGGTTCAAATACGGTGAGAGCAAGAGTGTTGGCATTTTGAAAATTGACAAAATGTTTGTTTGCTTCCCAACACCGAGGATATCATGTCGAATGTAAACATCGAACACTTCATTGTGACGACACCACCACACATGATGGTCACATGGGGTACTGAAACTCGTACTCGAATTCGAACGCGTACATGGATATCATATGTGGCGGCAGTTACATAGTTTTCAATTGACTGACTAATGTCTTTCTGATTCTGAAGTTGATGCTGATTACAAATAATTTCAATTTATTTACACGCGTGTGCATGCACCCACGGGCGGCGAATTGATGCCTTCCTTCAGTGACTGCCATCGGCTGCAGAAACGGTGTGTGTGTGTGATGGGTGCGAAGTCAAGGCAATGCAACGGAAAGCAAATAACGCCAGCCACAACGCGAGCATTGCACTGAGAAGAAGACACCCTGCTGAGAATGCTCATAAACATGTGCCATGCCCGAACGACCAACCGACCGACCCCCGGCACACAAGCACAGCACAGCACAAGAGCTCTATAATTAGGATGCCTGCATCTTGCAAGGTCAAACAGGCGATCTTCCCACAAGAGACGATGCATGCGAAGCGCAGGAGCAGAGAAGTAGAGTAGTCCAGGGAAACGTCGTTTGTTTGAATTATGACGAGTGCGGACAGTTTCCTGGTGCGTTGTTTGTCGTTTGCTGGTTACTGCCCATGACAACGACGGCCGCCACCGCTATTCTCTGGTAATTGTAGACGATGTACGACAACGCGTTGATGTGATGTGTTTACCACCGGTTGCCGGAGGAAATGTAAAATGTCTAGCCTTCTGTCATATGTATACTCTGTGCTGTAATGTCCTTTTTCGGTGTGGCTTCCGAGTTAGCCAATGAAAATGTCAATATTGGCACTTGATGGCGGCGCCGTACTTGTCAAACTGTATGACAATGGCTATGCAATTGACAAGGCGCGTCAGAGTTTATTGACAGTTCGAAGGCAACAAACACCGTCAAGTGGTCAGCGCTGAAATGTGGTCTGGAACTAAACACTCCTAATCACTGACACACCCCCATTTTCACAATTAAGAAAAATTGTGCGTGAAATGGACACGGCGACATATGTATATAATCATTGACGACCGTTTTATTTTTCCATCCACAATTGGACAGGCGGTATAAATTGAAAGCGTGGAAACCATAAAATGTTGGATACACATTAACCGTATCTTATCACAAAAGAGGGCCGGTCATCATTATACTATGTTTGTTTTTGTGGATGTCGTTTACAACCGTATTGATCGAAAATAAATTAACTCAGCGGTACGCTTACGCTTTCTGCAAATTGGCAAGGGTGAAGGATTCCTGTGCTAATTGAAATAGATCAGTCAGGTTTGGTGTCGCTTCTATGAGAATGTACGGCAGAAGGTGTAAACCTAACATTTGCTAATCGGAAAGTCATTATGAAGTGTCGTCCTTGAGAAGGCAATGCAAATTTATTTTGGATACCAGAAAGTTTTCCGAAGTATCTCTTTGAAGTCAAGGTAAAATTGCGTCTGATGAGTGTCGTACAATAGGATTTCGGAATCAAAGTTTCCCGTTGGAACTGATTTGATTTTAAGTTGAGATTTTCCATCTGAAACTGTCTATTACATACTTTTGATGCGAATGATTTCTTTAAACGTTTATTTATTCCTCTTGGGTACATTACTCTATCAAGACATATTAATTTTAGGTGAGTAAATGAAGTATTAAGTTTTTCAGTTTCCAGCGCCAACGTTCGGGAATGTGTTCCTCGGTTGTCGAAGTTTGCGGCTGCTCTGTAAATTCCATTCTATGGCATATCATGTGATGTTGGGAATATATAACGTATGCGGAATGAAATCGCAACAAAATAATATTCTTCATATTTTTTTAAACAAAAAAGTTATTTCAATTTTTATTGCGGATAATACATTGTATTAGTTTAATGTAAAAATATATTTGGTCCCATTCGAGCAGCTTTTCGGCAATTTTGAGGAACTTTCTCCATGGCTGTTGAAAATGTCGATGTTGGGATGTTTTTTTAGCTCCCTTCGAATTTTTTGAATCAAATTTTTGGTGGTTTTGGGTCTGAAGTTGTTTGCATATACCTTTCGTTTTAAATTTGCCCAAAAATCCTCAATTGGATGTAAGTGGGGGACATTGGGTGGATTTTCTTCTTTGCATACATATGGAATCTGAAGTGTGTCCATGGCTTCCAACGTGTTCTTGGCATAATCACTTGATGCTAAGTCGGGCCAAAATAGGCATGTTTTCGTTACAAGCTAGCACTTTTAGTTTAGCACTTTGCAACGAAAACAACTGACTTCCACTAACTGGCACATAAGCAATAAGTGGCGGATTTTCACTATCTGGTAGCAATGGTGTCATGAGTTGCGAAGAAAGAACAGTGCGAAACAGACAAAAAATTGGTGAAAAGTATTTATAAAACATATATTTACTATTCTATGTTCAATTGTTTACACTCTTTTGCAAATATTAAAATAATTTCCCATTTTTGTTCTTCTTCTTCCCGTTAATTCACAATAATTGATAAAATCTCTCCAAAAATGGGATGCCATATTGCTAAATATGGGGTGCCCAATCTGGCAACATCATACTCGATTAAGACATGAATACAAGCACCAAACTTCATCGGGAACTAATAGTGCTTAAAAGTGCTTAGCTCCCCATACAAATTAAGCACTTATGGTGTAACGAAAACACGCCTAATATTACATTAAAGTTTCTATGCTTCATACTTATAAATTCTTTAAATTTTGGTAAACAGTAGTTGATATATCTTTCGGAATTAACGGCCAAACCAGACTCAAAAAATACTGGTTCTGACATTCCATGCTGACTGATTGCAAGCCACAACAAATCTTTTTTAGGGAACTTTGTATGCTCCACAAACTTTACTCCTTCGTCTACGGGCTTTTTTCCTTCAAAAAAAAGTTTTCCTTGCCATTCATTTCCATCCAACGTGAAATATGACTCGTCGTCCATGACGCATACAATGTCCGTCTTGGCCTTGAATGTATTTTTTACCAAACTTTTATGTCGAGATTTTTGGGTCACTTCTTGAGCTTCTGACGCTCTTGTTCTTCCTGGACTTTCTCTGAATTCCCAAAACACTCAGATACTTTTAAACCGTTTTTCCGTCACATTGAAACTTTTTCCCAAGCTCCCTATACGATTTAGCAACTTTACCATCGGTAATTTTTCGAAGTCGACATCTCATTGATGAGTCGCTCAGACTGCACTTTTTTCCAGAACCGCGTTTTCTTTCTGTTGTTTTTCTTTTCTCATATATAGCCAGTGTTCTATATACTGAACTTCGATTTTGTCCCTGCTCTACAAAATGAGAAACGAAGTCGGATTTCCTCCTATCAGGATGATTGTCGAAAAAATTGCAAATGGTTTTTCGACGTTGTTCTTCATTTATCGACATTGCGGACAAAATAAATGACCAATTTCAACCAAAATCAACTAGCACTATCACAAGACACGTGGTAAACGAAAAATAACGGTACCTTGTTGGCAGATGTAATATTTGATTGCACCCAGCGTTGTAAAATTTGTTGCGATTTCATTCCGCAAACGTCATATGTATGCCTGAAAACAATACATATTTTGTTTATGATCACCATCTTCAATTCCTCCTTGGAATAAGAATTAATGTGGCGGTGGAGCTAAGTACTTTCTTAACTAAAACGAAACAAACGCATGCTGGGGAGGTGTAGGGTATTATGTAGTCGGTGCCGCCGAACTTTCTGTCTTTCCATCTGGTTTAATGATTGTATTTGACATTATGTTGCGAATAATACTTAAATATAAACTTACGATTTCTGCAGAAATTGTCGTGTTGTCGTTCCTGAACTTTACTAAATCAAAACACAACATGTTTTTCATTCAAGTTTTTCTTAGCTCCTCAAAGCATAAAAAATGTAGTATTTTAACATCAGACAAGTTTGCTAACTCCCAAAAAAATAAAATATCGGGGTGGCATGCCTATTATTCTATTGATTCCTCCTCCTCTCCGCAGTTTCTGCAGATGTCATTTCGCATCAGCTTCAATCTCTCTTGGAGCGTTTGAAGTGTGAAAAGGGTCACATCCGCCTGGAATGTATGCAGTTCCTGGTTAGTGACCTGGAGCGTATAAGGCTTGCAGTTACAAGGTAGGTCCCTGTGGCTCGGTGCCCAAATTAATGTATGTACCTGCGACAGTCGAGGCTAGGGCTGCGGAGTCGGGAAAATTATGGTCGAATCCAACTTCGAGATGAACAGGTGAGCCTTAAAACTCGTTAAAATGGATATTCGCACTTTAATGAAGGAAGATTTGGTCAAATCAATTTTTTTAAAACGTTCAACTAAATTTAATTTGTAAACAAGTTCCCTAGAAAAGACACTGAACCCCTTTTGGTTGTTGTCTTTTGAACTGTCTGTATTGAATCTCCTATATCCCGGGATACGATATAGGTATCCCGGGATACGATATATTATATAATTCTTGCCAATATGTGATTCAGACATAGTGTAATTAACAATGTCTGGAAGGTCAGGTACTAAATCTAATAGTAGTTGATGCGAAATATTGCCATGCCAAACGCCTAGCCGGAATTAAATGTAATATAACATTTAGCGCCGCAGTCAATGTCACACAGTGAAAGGAATTCCAAAAATGGGAAATAATTCGTCAGTTTCTTAACCAGTCAACCGATTGCAACACAACTTTGGTGCCCTATGGTATACGGGAGCGCAGCTACAGGTCCTCAAAGTAGGCCACCTCGGGTGTAAGTAACTTTTGTCATCTTCGTCAGATTCATAGAATCTTTTGTGTGCGCCTTATACGTATAGTTACCGAGATATATGCAATTGGAAATTTAATTTTTTCCCGACGTTGCCATAGTATTTGTGAATATCGGAGTAGCAAAATTATTAGCTATATGGTGAAAAATTCGATCATGTCTCATTCTAGTATACAAAATAAGGACAAAAGATATGGCCATTTGAATTTATACTTTACAAAATAGAATATTTTTTGTAAAGTATAAATTTAAATGATCATATATTTTGTCTCAGCGTGTATATCTGATGGCAATTTTTTCGTCAAATATCTAATTTTGTTGTCCATCCAGAAAATATATGAGAAAGGAATCGGTATATATCCGGCTCTAATCTATACCGATTTGTAGGAAAGGGTCATGGAAAGGTTAAAAAAGAAAATGTCCTCAAACCCAAACGGAAATTTTATAAACCCTTAAAATACTCGTATTTAATAATAAATATATTTCAATAAAATTATTATATTTATAAAGGAGAATCCTACAATTCCCAAAATAAATACGAAAACCCCAAAAACTATACTAAAAGACGGGCTTTAATTCCTTTTTCAGATTACCACGTTACATATTCCTACATAGAAAAATTGTAAAAGTTTTCATATTCTAGCTGTACGATTGTCGACAATGTGGCCAGGATTTGAAATTTCTCGAAAACATTCTCTGGGAAGCTTCCGTTAAGACGAATAATAAATGTTATACTTTTTTTTTAATTGCATCTATATCTACTACATATGGGCATTTCTCCAATGTCGAATGCGACATTCGAAGCCATCAAAGTAAAACATATGCCAAAACAGTATTTCATTTTGACAAAAGGCGAAACTTATAGCTCTTGATTTGCACTATAATTGGTGCTAAGGTTGATTTTGGCCAATTGTTCGTTTTCAAAATAATTACAAAAAACCAACCCATTCGCACGCGACAAAAACAGAAGTCGCTTTCAAAGCGAAGGAATATTTTAATGCGACTAATTTTAAAATGTCAAGGATTCATGTATCTTAATAATATTTTTTATTTTATTAATAAATATAAGGTAGTTTATTTTTGTTGTTTAATTTTAATCACATTCGCACGCGACTTTTCGTATGCGAAATTTTATTCCATCGTTCTTTTTATGTTTAATTTTTTACTTTTTATGCAACTAGACATCCAAAGGTTGATTATAAATGATTTTTAATATATTCAATATATTTATTTTCACAACGAAATTTTTTTTCTTGTACCCTTAAATATAAATCAAGATTTAAAAGAGAGCCCATTAATCCGAACTTAATATGTTTAAAACATACATTTTGCAATTATTCGAATTTGCACTCAAATATTTTAAAATGTGTTAAGGTAAGTACAGACGATTTGTGAATTTACAACCGTGTGAACATAAATGTAGTTTTTGGGGAAATTGGTCAAAGTTGATAGATTCCCCATAAAAAATAGTAAAACAACAGACATACTTTTATAGACTTTAAATTTTTTGGCTGCGGTTGACATCTCGTTGGAAATGCCCATATACCTTTTCGCAATAGAATACAAATTTTACCTATTTCTTGAAAATATAAATGGATATGGCAACAACTTTTGTCTCAGTGTGTACATCTGACCGACATTTTTTACATCATATTGCAAAGTTGGCTGTCAATTCAGAAAAAATTATGTGCGAGAAATCGGTTTATATTTTGCACTGATATTAACAAAATGGTAAGACATGGTCAGGAAAAAAATTAACAAATCAAATTTCTAATACAGACAGAAATCAGATAACGCCATAAAATATTTATTTTAGTTTGTAGGTCTTGACATCACATATCCTTATAAAGGGTGGTTAAATTGTAAGGGCCGATGTTGAATGTGAACCACACCTAAACGTCAAGTTTTTTTCGGCACCTCATTTGACATTTCTCAATTTCAGACTAACTCAATTTGAACCATGGAAATATACCCAATCGAGCAACGCGTTAAAGTTTTTTTAAGCCTTTTACGAAAATGGGCGTTAAAATCAAAATGCATTTCGTGCACTTCGTGATGTTTTTTTGATCAGCATAATCGACCAAATGTGTCAAAAATCGGGAGAATTGTGCCCAAATTTCAGCAAACCGGGTCTGTAGGAGATGTGAAAACACCTGTGAATGCTCGCTCAGTTCGGTTGGTGCGGCTTATGCGCTGGCGACGTCATCGGGCTATACTTTATCGAAATGAGGCCGTTCAGGCAGTTACTGTGAATGGTGTTCGCTATCGTGAGATGATAACGAAGTTTTTATGGCCCGAATTGGAAGATATGGATGTGGACAATATGTAGTTTCAACAGGATGGTGTCTCTTGCCACACAGCTAACGAAACAATGGCTCTTTTGCGAAACAAATTCAATGGCCGTGTTATCTCACTTCAAATGGGATTTTTTGCATATTCGCCTATATCGAATATACTAAATGCCGGGCTCCTTATTCCCATTGCAGTTCAACGTTTAACACCATAACACATACAAAAATACTAAAGGTTTCAATACTTTGGCTTTGCGATTGGAGAAAGTGTGGCTTACTTTTGAAATTTGTGTAAAATCAAGGAATATTTTTGAACAGTTCTTTCTTCGAAAACATTCTCTTGGAAGTTTTCTTTAAGATGAATACGAGTACAAATACGTATACGAGTATGTTATATTTTTTTAAAATAAATTATTCTATAACTTCAAATACGAAATATTCTTTGTTTATAAAAAAATTACAAAAAAACAAATTTTATGAAAATATAAATTGAAATGCCATACATTTTATCTTATTGGGAATATCGGATACATTTTTTTGAATTTCTGCCACTATTGATAGGTTGGAGGTATATACTAATTTAAAATATTGATCTGAGACCCTAAAAAGTGACGGTTCTTCGAATAAGAGGCTTCCTTTTGACATCTGACAAAAAGAACGAGCATTTTTTGAGGGAAATCATCGAATTTTATTTCATTGTTAAGAAGAGGGTATGTCATTAATCATGGAAAACAATATCAGTCAGGACCATATTCTTTATCCCCTCGTCTAACAGAGGAGGAGTGTAACACATCGAAGGAGTGACCTAAGACCCTATGTATGTTTGGTGGAAATTCGATTTGGTAATTTTAAGTCACTTGAGCAATGTCCGCCCGTCTTTTTGCTGGCTGGAAAGAAGTAACCGATTGAAATGGAAGGGGCTTCCAACATTCAGTCTTATGCTGTAATTGCGGCACTGTCACATCTAAAAGATAACTCTAGTTTGATTAGACGAATTCAAAGTCTGCTCAACAGAAGGCGCATAACAGCATGTTTAGGGTCCACAACTCTAACAAAGTTTGTAAACATAGGGAGACAGGAGTACTGTCTCCACTAATTTGGAACCTAGCGGTGAATGAAATCCTGCTAGATCTAGAACGTTGTGGCTGAAAGGTCGTGGCATATGCGGACGACGTGGCAATCGCAGTGAGTGGAAAATCCGTAAACGTCCTCAGAGACATCCTACTGATGGCTCTGAACAAATTGACTAGATGGGCCAGAAGCAGCGGTTTGGGCTTTAACCCAAACAAGACAGAATTGGTTATCTTTACTAGGATGAATAATGTCCCACATGTGGACCCTCCGCCTCGGATAAATGGAACAAATCTAGTATTTTCTGAATAGGAATATTTATTATATTTATAGGAATATAAAATTTATAGGAATATTTCTAGATAGGAAACTGTTCTTTAGACTTAAAGTACTGGAACGTGTAAGGAAGGCCAACGTCGCCTTATATTTCTGCAAAAAGGCTGTAGGGTCGCAGTGGGGCCTCTCTCCTAAAATCGTCCACTGGACGTTTATAGCAGTAGTTCGTCCAATACTGTTATATGGCATTGTGGTATGGTGGACGGCAACTGACAAACTAACCATCACCAACCTACTAACAAAGGTTCGGAGATCTGCCTGCCTGAGCATAAGCGGAGCCTTAAGGACTACAGCGACTGAGTCTCTACAAGCCCTACTCCATATATTGCCAATTAATATTGTGGCGAGAGAAGCTGCAACCAAAGCGACAATAAGATTAAACTGCCTATCAATGTGGAGGTACAAAAACTAAGGTCAAATGAGGATATCAAAGTGTAGTGCTTTGGTAACCGACCGAGTGGACTATATACCAACGGTGCACACCTTCGAGAGAAATTACATCACTATGATTCCCGCCAGAGATGAATGGGACGGCAGAATACCAGCTAATATAAACCATCTCCACTTTTACACGGATGGTTCGAAGCTTGATGAAAAGGTTGGCTTCGGAGTTCACTGTGAAGAACTTAGTTTGGATATAGCTCACAGACTACCAGATACCTGCAGTGTCTATCAAGCCGAAATAATGACAATATGGGAAGCCGCCAAGTGGCTGAGTCGCAACATAGTAACCAACACTGGCGTTGTCATTTACTCGGACAGCCAGTCTGCTATCAATTCTCTGGAGGCAACATGCCTAAATTCACAAATAGCCCTCGACTGCCGCAGATCTCTTAACGAGACGGCTGAGCAGTTTAATATACACCTCTTATGGGTATCTGGGCATAGGGATATCCCGGGGAACTGCAAAGCCGATGAACTTGCTAGGAAAGGGACGACCTTACAAATTCTCGAAGAATTTGCATATATTGGTGCGCCACTATCCACGTGCAAGCTTTGGCTTAGGCAAGAGGCAATCAGGCTGTCCAACGAAAGATGGACAGAAATCGGCACCTGAAGGGTAGCTAGGCAAATCTGGCCAAGGTATGAGCTGAGAAGATCAAAATATCTCCTCGCACTAGAGAGGCAAAATTGTCTACGTTAGTATCAGTTCTGACGGGACACTGCTTGATTGGCGAACACGCCAAATTATTGGGTATTGACTCCAATGATTTCTGCTGAAGCTGTGGAGATGAGGATGAAGTGGAGAGCATTGAGCACTTGCTATGCGACTGCCCCGCTCTGAGTAAACGACAACTGGACATACTGGGGTCGGCCTTTCCAGACCGCCTAACAGATCTATACAGTACTGATATTCTTACTATCGATAAATTTGTATATCAAACAGGTTGGTTTCGATGAGGGGCATTTCAGCCCGTGGTAACACTAGGGTACCTAAACTGGTCTTTGTGGGCTAGTAAAAAAAATACGGCTGCTACCCTAACCTAACCTAAGACACTGTCTCCACTAATTTGAAAAATAGCGGTGAATGGAATCTTGTTTGATCTAGAACGTTGTGGCTGCAAGGTCATGACATATGCAGACAACGTCGCAATCGAAGTAACTGACGTTCAGCGTCCTCAGCGACATTATATAGGTGGCTCTGCACAAATTGCCTAGATGGGCCAGAAGCAGCGGCTTGGGCGGTAAACTAAACAAGAAAGAATTGGTTCCCTTTATCAGGAAGAATAAGGTCTCACATGTGGGCACTCCTCGGATAAATGGAACATATCTAGCCTTTTCGGCAAGTGCAAAATTTCTAGGAATAATTTTAGATAGGAAACTGTTATTGAGACTTAAACTTAGTCTTATATACTTGCAGGAAGGCTAAAGCGTCGCGATGGGGCCTCTCTCCTAAAATCGTCCATTGGATATATATAGCAGTAGTTGTCCTATACTGTTGTACAAGATGTACAAGAACTCCGGCCACAAGAGGATATCAAAGTGTAGTGCTATGGTAACTGACCGAGTGGACTGTATACCAACGGTGTACACCCTAGAGAGAAACTACATCACCAGCCAGATATTAATGGGATGGCTGAATACCATGTAATAGAAACCATCTCAAATTATATACGGATGGTTCGAAGCTTGATAATTTATATATAATTTAGTCTTGATATAGGTCACATACTAACAGGTAGCTGTAGTGTCTATCAAGCAGAAATAATGACAATATGTGAATTCGCCAATTAGCTGAGTTGCAAAATAGTGACCAACACTTGCGTCGTCATTTACTCGGGCAGGGATATCCCTATGCCCATAGGGATATCCCTATGCCCATGCATTCATAGGAGGAGTTCTATCTTAAATTGCTCAGCCTGTTTTTTATTGTAAATTTAGGGATCTGCACTCCAGAGAATTGATGGCAGCCTGGCTGCCCGAGTAAATGACGACGCAAGTGTTGGTCACTATTTTGCAACTCAGCTAATTGGCGAATTCACATATTGTCATTATTTCGGCTTGATAGACACTACAGCTACCTGTTAGTATGTGAGCTATATCAAGACTAAATTATATATAAATTATCAAGCTTCGAACCATCCGTATATAATTTGAGATGGTTTCTATTACATGGTATTCAGCCATCCCATTAATATCTGGCTGGTGATGTAGTTTCTCTCTAGGGTGTACACCGTTGGTATACAGTCCACTCGGTCAGTTACCATAGCACTACACTTTGATATCCTCTTGTGGCCGGAGTTCTTGTACATCTTGTACAACAGTATAGGACAACTACTGCTATATATATCCAATGGACGATTTTAGGAGCGAGGCCCCATCGCGACGCTTTAGCCTTCCTGCAAGTATATAAGACTAAGTTTAAGTCTCAATAACAGTTTCCTATCTAAAATTATTCCTAGAAATTTTGCACTTGCCGAAAAGGCTAGATATGTTCCATTTATTCGAGGAGTGCCCACATGTGAGACCTTATTCTTCCTGATAAAGGGAACCAATTCTTTCTTGTTTAGTTTACCGCCCAAGCCGCTGCTTCTGGCCCATATAGGCAATTTGTGCAGAGCCACCTATATAATGTCGCTGAGGACGCTGAACGTCAGTTACTTCGATTGCGACGTTGTCTGCATATGTCATGACCTTGCAGCCACAACGTTCTAGATCAAACAGGATTAAATTCACCGCTATTTTTCAAATTAGTGGAGACAGTGTCTTAGGTTAGGTTAGGGTAGCAGCCGTATTTTTTTTACTAGCCCACAAAGACCAGTTTAGGTACCCTAGTGTTACCACGGGCTGAAATGCCCCTCATCGAAACCAACCTGTTTGATATACAAATTTATCGATAGTAAGAATATCAGTACTGTATAGATCTGTTAGGCGGTCTGGAAAGGCCGACCCCAGTATGTCCAGTTGTCGTTTACTCAGAGCGCGGCAGTCGCATAGCAAGTGCTCAATGCTCTCCACTTCATCCTCATCTCCACAGCTTCAGCAGAAATCATTGGAGTCAATACCCAATAATTTGGCGTGTTCGCCAATCAAGCAGTGTCCCGTCAGAACTGATACTAACGTAGACAATTTTGCCTCTCTAGTGCGAGGAGATATTTTGATCTTCTCAGCTCATACCTTGGCCAGATTTGCCTAGCTACCCTTCAGGTGCCGATTTCTGTCCATCTTTCGTTGGACAGCCTGATTGCCTCTTGCCTAAGCCAAAGCTTGCACGTGGATAGTGGCGCACCAATATATGCAAATCCTTCGAGAATTTGTAAGGTCGTCCCTTTCCTAGCAAGTTCATCGGCTTTGCAGTTCCCCGGGATATCCCTATGCCCAGATACCCATAAGAGGTGTATATTAAACTGCTCAGCCGTCTCGTTAAGAGATCTGCGGCAGTCGAGGGCTATTTGTGAATTTAGGCATGTTGCCTCCAGAGAATTGATAGCAGACTGGCTGTCCGAGTAAATGACAACGCCAGTGTTGGTTACTATGTTGCGACTCAGCCACTTGGCGGCTTCCCATATTGTCATTATTTCGGCTTGATAGACACTGCAGGTATCTGCTAGTCTGTGAGCTATATCCAAACTAAGTTCTTCACAGTGAACTCCGAAGCCAACCTTTTCATCAAGCTTCGAACCATCCGTGTAAAAGTGGAGATGGTTTATATTAGCTGGTATTCTGCCGTCCCATTCATCTCTGGCGGGAATCATAGTGATGTAATTTCTCTCGAAGGTGTGCACCGTTGGTATATAGTCCACTCGGTCGGTTACCAAAGCACTACACTTTGATATCCTCATGTGACCTTAGTTTTTGTACCTCCACATTGATAGGCAGTTTAATCTTATTGTCGCTTTGGTTGCAGCTTCTCTCGCCACAATATTAATTGGCAATATATGGAGTAGGGCTTGTAGAGACTCAGTCGCTGTAGTCCTTAAGGCTCCGCTTATGCTCAGGCAGGCAGTTCTCCGAACCTTTGTTAGTAGGTTGGTGATGGTTAGTTTGTCAGTTGCCGTCCACCATACCACAATGCCATATAACAGTATTGGACGAACTACTGCTATAAACGTCCAGTGGACGATTTTAGGAGAGAGGCCCCACTGCGACCCTACAGCCTTTTTGCAGAAATATAAGGCGACGTTGGCCTTCCTTACACGTTCCAGTACGTTAAGTCTAAAGAACAGTTTCCTATCTAGAAATATTCCTATAAATTTTATATTCCGATAAATATAATAAATATTCCGCCAATTAGCTGAGTTGCAAAATAGTGACCAACACTTGCGTCGTCATTTACTCGCGCAGCCAGGCTGCCATCAATTCTCTGGAGTGCAGATCCCTAAATTTACAATAAAAAACAGGCTGAGCAATTTAAGATAGAACTCCTCCTATGAATGCATGGGCATAGGGATATCCCGGGGAACTGCAAAGCCGATGAACTTGCAAATTCTTAAAGAATTTGCATATATTGGTACGCCACTGTCCACATGCAAGCTTTGACTTTCCAATACAGGGTGGCCCAAAATTACTGAAGAAGTTTAATTTCATTATAACTTTTTATTTAAGACACAATAATATTTTTTTAATTACAGTATATTAATGGATAATATTCTTTTTGGTACGTTGTTTAATTGTGTACTGTTAAATTTTAAATTTCCCATGTCTTCTTATTTAGTCAGAATTTATTTAAGTTTGAGACCATGTGTTTCATTTACATTCTGTCTATTGCAAAAATGTAATAGAAACATGTACAAATATGGTAGCGTGTTTAAAAAATTGAAGGGTAGAATTGACTGCGCAGTTTCGATAGACACCACTCTATCATCGTCAGAATTCAAAGCAATAGTACGTATGTCTTTAACTTAAATCAGCTGAAATAATTATGGAAGCAGTAACTTATTGTTATTAAGAACTACCAACCAAAGCCATATTTCTACGAACTAAGTAGACACACACATAAGCGGGGCATTTAGAACTGCACCAACAAAAGCGTTGGAGACTATACTGCACATCCAACCAATAGACATCCGTATAAAGTATGAGGCAGCCCTCACAGCAAGACGTCTACAAGTGATGGGTGAATGGATAAATCGAGACCACAAATCGTACCATCAGAAGATTTTAGAATATCTAGTTGGTCACATTCAAACGCCAGAAATCTCGGACCGCATTCCTGAAGTGCGGCTTACAGCTACCTGTTTGTGCCAGACAGACGCTCCTGGGAAAATTGGCCCATGTGCCAGTGGGAACCAGCTGCTACACGGATGGGTCCAAACGAGGAGGAAGGACGGGTCTGGGACTTTTTATTGATGAACAAGAAGTCGAACTTCACTTCCGCCTCCCTGACCATAACACGGTATTTCAAGCAGAAGTTCGAGCAATCACGGAGTGTGTTTTCTGGCTCAGTAACACGACAAAGCCTAAGTATGCCAACATCTTCACAGATAGCCAAATGGCGATTCAAGCAATAACATCGGAAAGGGTCAAATCCAGAACTGTGTTGGACTGTAAAAGAACGATAAATGATTACTCAGCCCATGGTCAATTGCGTATTTGCTGGGTACCAGGACACAACGGAGTGATTGGAAATGAACGGGCAAACAACTTGGCTTCAAAGGGCAGAGAACTTCGAGTAATAAACTTGAAAAATTGGAAACCTTTCGAAGCCACGAAAAATGAGTTGAAGCACTGGGCAGTGATGGCTCATAAAACTGTGTGGAATAGCGCAACAGTAGGAGCAACTGCAAAGATACTGTGGGGTGACCCAAATGAAAAGAAAACAAGAAGTCTTCTGAAACTAAACAAGATCGATATTAGTAAGATGATGAGTGTTCTAACGGGACACTCAAGCTTACAAGCACATCTTCATCGCATAGGACTAGCAGGAAACGACGAATGCAGGGCATGCAGAGAAAACATCGAAACGATGGAACATTTTCTGTGTCACTGCCCGGCTTTCACACATGCAAGATCCCAACATTTCGGGTCCGACATATTACCAGACTTGACTCAGGCCGAACCACTGGCTTAAGTGTATGTCCATGGACATGAGACGTTTAAACGTCTCCTCTCTTCAGCCTAACCTAACATAACCTAAGTAGACACACTTGAAACTCGCAACCAGTACATTTTTGTTTTTTATTAGTCTTTTGTCTTTGTTACAAAATACTGAAAAGATATTAAAAAATATTATCTTAAAAAAGTTGAAAGAAATTCAAGCCCCTTCGGTCGGGCCACCCTGTAGTTGCAGGTCGTTTAGGCTTAAGAATGAGCTGAGGCGTGAATGTTTCATTTTCCAAGCAATTTAGCTTAAACTTTACAATTAAAATTATATTTTGACAATAACTAGCTATACCCGGGGGGCTTCGCTGCTCTCAAATTTGATTTCAATAAAATAGAAATATATGACATGTTGGCACTCTAGATATTACGGTTTCAAAAACTGAGTCGAGTTATTCATATTGCTCTTAAATGTACACATGTCAAATTTCGTGTTCTGCAGTGCATCTTAATACTCGTATATATTGTTTTCAACTTGTCCTACATCCGTCATTCTCTGTTTGGTCATGTAGAAATAATGTCTTACTAAATTGCAAGACGATTGGTTCGATGATTATACCAATATTTCTCTTTCTATAAATAAATCGCGTGAGTGTGTCCCACACCTCATGTTTTTTGTTGTGTGGGCGCAACTACTCCCACTGAGCAGATATATAATTAGATTACGAAGAGTGCTATTGAAAGCTTCCACTCCAAACTTCAACACCATTAGCGCAACGTATCTCCAGGTTTCGTTTTTAGTATTGGGCGACTGTTAATGCGATATCGGCACTTTTTTTGCTAGGTCCACATAAAATTTGAAGACGTTTTTTTTTCCTGGATTATGGACATTTTCAAACTGTCCCTGCAATGATATTACAAATTTTTAAAATTTTCATTTCGGTTTGTTTTGTCATTTTTTATCGATTAAGAGTATGACTATCAAAAATGTATATGCAAAATTACAAAGCTCTCGCTCAATATTTCTTCAAATATTGCGTTATGCCACTTTTATTGGAAGTGCCATGTCTTTAGTTACTATCACTCCAGTTTGTTGATCAATCACGCGTAGTGGTACCACTGTCAGACATGCCAAATTTCGAAACCATTGCCGGCTTAGTACTACATATACAGTTTAGCTGAACAATTGTATATTCACATTTCAGGATGTGTGGGCCCTCTGTTACTATCACGCCAGTTTCTAGCGTGATAGTAAGGTTTGACTTATAAAATTTCAAACCTCTTGCTGTAATAGTACTCGAAATATCGCATTTTTATACCCTCCACCATAGGATGGGGGGTATATTCATTTTGTCACTCCGTTTGTAACACCTCTAAATATTGATCGGAGACCCCATAAAGTATATATATTCTTAATCGTCGTAAAATTCTAAGACGATTTAGCCATGTCCGTCTGTCCGTCCGTCCATCCGTCCGTCTGTCCGTCCGACCGTCTGTGGTAATCACGCTACAGTCCGCAATAATAGAGTTAGGTTGATCAAATTTGGTGCAAATACTTCTTATAGTTGCAGGTTGTTTGGGATTGCAAATGGGCCATATCGGTCCATATTTAGATATAGCTCCCATATATAGCATTTAACTTGTTGTGATTCCTACTGTTCTCATCTACTATATTTTTTGGGTTTTCGGTGTTATTTTCTTTAGGTTTGAGTTATTTTGTGAGGTCACATGCTATCCATGGTGGAGGGTATATAAGATTCGGCATGGCCGAACTTAACGCTTTTACTTGTTATTTTTCACATTGTGTGGGCGGTGCAACGCCTATTGTCCAATCATTACCGAATATAGCTACGAACCTTCCGCACAACAAATGTTATACTTATGCACAAATTCAGCAAGAGCCGTTTTCAGTCGTTTCGAGTCCATCGCGAACCAACGAACTCCATTTAATTTTTTAATTTATATAGAAGAAGTCGGTTCATACAGAAGTCGCTCTTAAATATACTTATTTAAGCCACAAATACCACATTTCCGTACTTGTTTTGATAAAACTTTAAGAGAGAGGTCGCTTGAGGTGTGATGCATCACACCTTGAATTCTGAGGAAGCAGAATGAATCAATTCTGTTCGGTCATCTTCATCCAAACTAGTCCTTTCGTCCTTTTCCTCAACATTTGACGTGGCGTAGACCGACCGTAATGGAAGAATCGTTCACATTTTAGTTAGTTTTTTTGTTCTTTAATATATGGGTTGTTCTTTCTCAAGTGTCACAGGTCAAAAAATAGATCTTTCTCAAATTCTCATAAAATGTTGCCCTAGTATGTGGGAGTAATGACCCACAATATTAAAAAAAAATAAATGGAAAATGGAGGCAGGGGGCGAGGTCAACCTTCAGATAAATTAATTTTTTCCCCCACACAGAAAACAGTTTGATTGCCTCAACCGAATTATTTGCCAACCGAGTTTTGGTAGTTCAGTCTACTATCATGCGATTCAATCAGGACTACCAACATTTTGGTTATGGTATACTTCTGCTTTCATGTTGACAACAATCATATTGGGTTGCGCCAACTACGAAAATGGTAGCTAAAATTATTTTTTGTATGTTGCCACAACCATCTGTTTTAAAAAATTGGTTGTTTTGGAAATTATACAATGACAATTATTACTACCGACAACTAATTAAAAACAGTTTTCATTATTTTTTATTTTATTTATTGGTCAAAAAAACCAAACAATTCGAAAATAAAAATCCCATATTACAATTCATCACGTTTATGAGATGTGGACATATTTGACGCAAATATCACTTAACATTGTGCTTTCAATTTCATGATTGTTGCTTTTATTTTTATTTATGTAAAACATTTTGCACAACTTATTCTGCATTCCACACATTATTATCCACACGAAATTATATTTGACTACATATACCGTTCTTGAACAAACTGTTGAATGTTATTTATGTCGAAAAATTTTATTTTTTGTTTGTCATGTATCAACAAAAGAAAAGCAACCAAGCTTTCGGTTGTATTTCCCAAAATGTATTTAATTATTCTAAATTTGGAAAATTATTGGGATAACGAAAAACGATTATCTATTAATATGTTTTCTGTTATAGTAACCAATTATTCGTTGAAATAATAGTCTTTGGTCTATTGATAAAATCTCTGTTGTCAAGAATAAAGCATACGTTGTCACAACCAAATATCGGTCATATGGTACTATAATAAAAACTTAAAGGCAGTTACCACAACTAACCGAGTGTCATAAAAAAACAATCTTAAATCGTTTGATACAACCATCGATTTAGTTGCAAGCATTTTCATTTGATCGTACCCATGTTATTATTGTTGTGTTAACTTTTTATATATGAATACAACCGGCACACGGCGTATGCAATAGACTTTTTGTTGCTAGTACTAATATTTTATTGTTACTATCAAATTCCAATCAATTATTTTGCTGGTTGTGTGTAATGGTTTTTTGCAATTTGGGTAGGATTTTCAGTTATGATAATGTAACTTCTGAACCAAAGCCGTCCCCACTTCAAAATTTACACCATCAGTAAAGTACATATGGACCTTTTTTTATAAAAAATTTAAGGACAAAAATTAGATCGATTCTGAGATATCGCAATTTGTATATTTATATCCGCGAAAAGTGACCATACTAAACTGTTTTAGACAATATTAATATTTTTTATGAAAAGTACTCGGATAAAGCTTTAAATATAACATTTTCTATTTTCAATCTCTTATGCGTTGTAGTATTAAAATTTCTCTAACACATACTTTAATTTTGGCAATATTATTTCACCAAATTTGGGAGCATATCATAACTTTAAGTGATTATTTCTTGACTCTTGTAGCATTAAAAAATTGTTTCCAGTGCAATTTACACAATCCAAATCATTGCATTGTTGTATGTTATAATTGATTTTGTTTGAATGTCATTCTATGTTCCCGACTCATTGAAACTGTGTTTGTCACTCTCAAACATTACATCGACAAATGTAAGGAATATTTAAATAAATGCTTACATCCGCAAACATCATTTACGTACGCCTCAAAAGTGCCACTTCGACGATCCAAGTTCGTCTGAGCAATGAAAAGTAAATAATCGTAATTATCACTCCCCAGCGTAATGCAATTAATAGTTGTTTTCTTTTTTGCTCAGTGTATTCGTTGCGCGGCCAACAATTTACGAAAGTGTAAAGTTGTGCCAATCGCTTTCAAATTATATAGAATGGCAGCACGCTTCACTCCTGATTACTATCGGAAACTTGTTGGCAACCGTGTTCCCGGGTACCTTCAACTCGGCGCTCAATGATTTCCCGATAAAAATAGAATCAAACCGGACAAAGGCACAAAGATAAGTGCTCATTTAAGAGGCGAACCTTCACTCCTCCGGCCCCAGCCAAGCCGAAGATGGGTGGAGCAGACTGCGGACAGATCAAGGTATCATCAGTGGAGGCAGTGCAGTACTATGGAATTATAAGATCGATAGGAAGGAAACAAGACCAAATCAAATCAATTGCAACAACACAACGGACATCTGTGCGCGAAAAGGGAAACGTAGCACCACCACTCGCAGAAGTTCCACAAAGAAACTGGTCGGTCGGTAGGTGCAATTGAATAGTCAACGTTAAGATCCAGAGCAGAACAAAACCGAACAGAGGAGTGATAAGTGGAGATGTAGGATGTGAAAGGAGCGAGCAGAGAACATCGCATCACATCATCAATTAAGATACAATCTGGTTTCGCTCCCTTAATTTTTGTGTGGCAGTGGTCAGCTCCAAAGCAACCAACTCAAGTGTGTAATGATGCAAATGCAAAGGTTAGGACTCCAATCAATGCGGCCTTATCCCTAGGTGATGCTGCGATGCTGTGCTGCACCAAGCATTTGCTAACTCCAACTTTATTGGACTCGAGCTAGGCAAATACCCGACTAAAGGCGTCAACATGACGCTCATTTTATGAATGAATTGGATGGATGGACTGACGACGACTGAGGAAGGAGTCCTCACGGGAGCTGTACACGGTGCACTGTGTAGTGTTGTCCGGCAGTGGAGTGTTGTGTGCTGTGGTGTTGGTTGTGAACAATTGTGTGCGTAAATGATGGACTAACACTGAATGAATTTTGCTGCGGTGGTCACTGCACCCAAAAGTTCAATTGCGAAATGGCAATTGCACTTTCTACGCGCGCCTCTAACTGCAGCAGTACTTTGTCAGCCAAGTTAACAAATTGCATCACAAACACATACATGGACGGAGTTACGCATACGTTCGACCAAAAACATCTCGGCCAGAAGGCAAAACCAGCAGCACTGGTTTTCCATCTTCATCCAAGCGTCGCCGGGTAACAACCACATTACATACGGGTGTTTGTGGACGCAGTTTTGAATGAGTTGAATTGAGCTGAGCCGAGCAAAGCTAAAAATATGACAGTTCCATGGACACTGGACGGTTGGTTGGTTAGTTGGTAGGATGGCCGGTTGACCGGTCTGTCGTTGAGGCTGTAGTATTGGCCGGTCGTCTGGCGAGTTTGTCTCTATGAGAAGTGATGGTGCTGGCTCAGCCATCCATTCTATTATCGAAGTCGACTGAGAATAAGTGATGTTCTTTTTATGCCTCGACCATACCATCCATTGCTTGGGGAGAGTAGAATCGGAGGCCAATAATTCTTCATTCTGGCCGCCATTGAGATGTTCGGTCACATGAGGAACCGCATCGCATGGAAAGTCAAATCGAGAGCAAACCGGTTCCAGAGCAGCGCTCGCATCTGTGCATCCCAAGATTCAAGATTGCACTTGTTGCAATCACACGAAAGCTACTCAAATCTAGCGAATTTGTTGGAGTGTCGTTGGTTACATCACGTACGTGAGGTGGCATGTATTACTCGATATACGAGTACATATACATATGTATGTATGTATGGTGCTATGGATGTGTGAATACATTGGGCCAGAACGAATTTTACTTTAAACGCAATGTCCCATAATGAAACGATTTTCCACTTATTGAGCATTTAGCTGCCGTTTGAACTATTCGGGGATAACAGAAATTCATTATTTAGTTAGCATATTCGCTCCTTGCAGTATATCGATTTTGCTTGAATGTGAAAATGTATTGGAGGTTTTTTAATCTTCTTCACTTTTTTACTTTTCTTAATTATCCGAACTAATTATGCACTATAAAAAAGCATATGGGCACAACTAATACAAACCAGACAAAACAGAAAAATGTCTATTTACAAGGAAAACGAAGATCCCGCGTTATACTGCGCCTCGATTCCTGAATTGCTATGTCTAAAAAGGTAAAATACTTGGGAGTAATCTTGGATAGGAAAGATAATCTTGAAGAAAGGGTTCCCAATGCCCATAGATGTTGGTCGTGCGCAGAATAGATCCGCACGAACATTCAATAGACATCCGTATAAAGTATGAGGCAGCCTTAACAGGAAGACTATTACAATGATGGGTGAATGAATAAATCGAGACCACAAGTCGTACCGTCAGAATATTTTAGAATCGACGGCATTCCTGAAGTACGGCTTGCAGCAACCTGTGATTCATTAAAACAGAACACTGGCTCATGTGTCAGTGGGAACCTGCTTCTACACGGATGGGTCCAAACTAGAAGGAAGGACGGGTCTGGGACCTTTTTATTATTATAAGCTGTAAAGTTTTGGTCCAAACTGGTCCATTTGTTTGGGAGGTACCAAAAGGGGTGTGGCAACTTCGACCATTTTTATTGACGTGTTAGTGACTAACAAACTTATACTTTGTGTGGAATTTCAGAAGATTTGAGTAGGTAGTATATAAGTTATTAAAGAATCAATATTTCACAAATGTTAACCCTTTGTGGGGGTGGTACTAGAAGGAGTGGACCAAATAATATATACCCTCCTCTCTAGGGCGAGGGGGATACAAAAATCATAAATAGGGAGCGCTCAACAGGCCGAACATACTTTTCTTAAGTTACTTAATTTAAAAAAATATTATTTTCCGATTTATTTAATTAAACAGAAAATAATTCAATAAACATAAAAACTAATCTTCACACTTAACAACTAATTTTAAAACCAACTTATAAATTTTTACAAAATAGCATGTTCATTGTGCGGTTTTGTAGAGAGTGTCCTTCAAGTGAAGTGTTTCGTAACGTCTGTGGTACACTGATAGAAAAAACTTCGTCATGACGACGAATTTGTACATCATCACGATTATTTTTTCGTCAAAAGTCATTTAACGTACGGAATAATCCTCTTGATAAATTTGTTCGTCACCATGGCGTATCTCTGTTTCCAAAAACATTCGTCCTCAAGATGATCACATTTCATCCCTACGATGAATCGAGTTCATTACCACGACGAATCCTATTCATCCCTACCATAAATTAAGTTCATCACCACAATGAATACCATTCATCACCACAATGAATACCATTCATCACCACGACGAATCTCATTCATCACCACGACGAATCCCATTCATCACCACGACGATCTTCATTCATCAGCACGACGAACTCCATTCATCACCATGGCGAATCCATGCGCCCGACTATTTAAATTTTAAAAATTTCAATAAATATTCTTCTGGTTTTAGACCATTAAAAACGGTATGAAAAATAAAATAACTTGACTGCTTTGCCAGGTTCAGTTGTGATTATTCGGTTCGAAACGCAGTTCTCATCAGGAAAGGCTTAAAGCAAACGAACGAGAAGTTTTCGTTACTTCTGATATTTTAAATCAAAAATAATCTGAACAAGTAATATATTTGCCAACAGACCACGACGAATCCCATTAATCATTACGACGAATCCCATTCATAACCACGACGAACTCCATTCATCACCACGACAAATTCCATTCATAACCACGACGAACTCCATTCATCACCACGACGAATTCCATTCATCACCATTATTAGATTTTTTAAATTAAACGTTTACAACAAATTATTTAACTAAGGTAACGCATATAGAACAGTACAATTAAGCACAAACTATGTATATATTGATTGCTTCGTTTTATCATATTTTCAGCAAAATTGTCAATTAAATCTTTTCGTTTTGAGAATGAAACCTAATCATTCCCTCGACGAATTTTGAAATCACCAAAAACATGGGTTCATGATCGTGTTCGTTATATTGACGTACAAAACATCGCATGTACGGAACTTTTCGTGCCCAGTAAGAAGATATATTGACGAAACTGATTCGCCATGGTGACGAACGGTTTTTTATCAGTGTTTAAGATCCTTCGCCGCGGAATCGGAGAAGACCAGCCCTCGAAGAGATGTGTATTTTCCACCACTGCTTTGTCGAGCGAGCTTCACCTTTACAAAAAACGTATTGCGTCCTTTATCTTAAATGAAACGATCCTCTCAAAATCGATCCCATTTGGGTAGCAAAAAAGCAATTGTTCGAAAATTACTATTAAAAAATCGAATGAAGCAGTGCTATAGAGAAGGGTTTTTTATAAGAAAAATCCATAACTTGTTTTCATAAAAAATAATATTTTGCCATAAAAAAACTTTGAAACGTGAAGACACCTAAATAATGTAAATCGAAAACTAATGAAAATGTACATGCAACTCAGTAGCTTATGCATGTAAAATATTTTCACTAAAATTTATATGTCGTTATCGGGATGTAACGAAAGTGGCTTTAGCGAAAGCGAAAGCGAAAGCAAATATTGAAATATATTTCTTCCGAATGCGATAGCGAGTAATGAAAAATGCTTTTTTGCGAAAGCGAATACAATTTTTTGTATTTTTTGCCAATACGAAGCGAATAACAACAATTGATTTACAGAAGCAAAAGTTAATTTAGATTCTTTCAAATTTGGTATGCGGTAATATTTTTCTCTATCTCCGGCTAAGTTCAAAGATAAGCCATATTGGTCCATTCCATCTAGTACCTCCCCCACAAAGGGTTAACTTTTAGTGAAAATTGATTCTTTAATACCTTCTATACTACTTACTCAAATCTTCTGAAATTTCACACAAAGTATTAGTTTGTTAGTCGCTAACACGTCAAGAAAAATGGGCGAAGTGGCCACTTCCTTTTTGGTACCTCCCACACAAATATACCATTTTGCACCAAAAGTTAACTGCTCATGGCTTTAATATCAGTGCATACAAATACTTGAAATTTTCTACAGTGTAATGCTTTTATAGTACATAGAGTCCAGCGAAAAGTGGGCGTTATTGGCACGCCCGTTTTGATACCTCCCACACAAATGGACCTTTTTGTACCAAAAGTTGAAAGCTTTTAATTTTATTACCAGTGCATACAAATACTTGAAATTTCGTACAGTGTAATGCTTTTATAGTACCTAGAGTCTAGAGAAAAATGGCCGTTATTGGCACGCCCCTTTTGGTACCTCACACACAAATCGACTATTTTACACCAAAAGTTAACTATTTATAACATTAATACCCGTGGATACAAATACTTGAAATATTGTACAGTGTAATGCTTTTATAGTACCTAGAGTCCTAAGAAAAGTGGGTGTTATTGGCACGTCCCTTTTAGTACAAATGTAAACAGCTTTTAACTTTAATACCAGTACATTTTTGAAAGTTATTAAATGCAATTTAAATTGGTAGTAATATACTTAAAACAAAATAAAAATAAATTTACGAATATTTTTTTGGAACTCAAGGTGAGGGGATTCATAAGTCGGTTAACCCGACTGAACTTTCTTACTTGTTTACATTTTTGTCTCGCGACTAATGTTTTCAGCGATATTTTAAGTATGTTCTGCGGATGGAATTCTATATCTTTAAACTACAAAAATGAAGCCAATTTTGTTTACTATAACAGTATAAATTTTCGTAATGGGATGTCGACCACAACAAAAGTTGTGGAAATTTAAAATGTCAAACCTACAAATTTTTTATAATTTCTTTCGTATTATAAAGTAATTTTACTTTAGGATGTGTACCAGAAACATGATTAATAAAAAGTAATAGTTCCATTCTATAGCCAGGCATACCAGAACAACAAAAAACTTATTTCGAAAAAATCGACCTAAAATTTTTTGCACTGACCTACAATACTGCACTAGTCAATTCGATACGTAGCCAGCAGATATCGGACCCGATCTCAAAGGATTTTGATGTTCTAAATCCGAATATAAGATCTAAAATTTAGTATTCAAAGTTTAGTAGAGCCAAGTTATATTTAGCAAAAAGTTGCTTCACTTTTTAAACTATTCAATCTTCCACTTTCGTGGAGGATCATAAATAAGTCCGTTCTGTTCCCCGGGGACACTTCCCGGCGGTATAGTATAAAACTGGCGTACAAAGTAAATTTTTTGTTAAAACATTTATACGTTCTATATTTATACCCTACACCACACTGTGTTACAGGGTATTATGACTTTGTGCATTTGTTTGTAACGCCCAAAAAGAGAAGTAATAGAACCATAGTTTATTATACGAGTACCGATCGACATAGAATCACTTTTTAGTCGATTTAGCCATGTCCGTCTGTCTGTCCATGTATTCTTGTAATCAAAGTGCAGGTCGTATTTATGGTCCGATTGTGATGAAATTTAGCACAGTGATCTTTATTGGGCGAAGGACGATCCTATTGAAGTTGGTAAAAATCGGTTCAGATTTAGATGTAGCCCTCAAATATATGTTGCCCCCGATTTGACATGTAAGCTCTGTAGAAACTGTACTTTATATCAGAACAGTACACTGATAGAAAAACCGTTCGTCACCATGACGAATCAGTTTCGTCAATATTTTTTCGTACTGGTGATGCGATGTTTTTGTACGTCAATAGAACGAACACTATCATCAAGTCATGTTTTTGGTGATTTCGAAATTCGTCGAGAGAACGATAAGGTTTCATTCCAACGACGAAAAGATTTATTTGGCCATTTTGCTGAAAACATGATCAAACGAAGCAATCAAACTATAGTTCTGCTTAAATGTAGTGTTCTATATGCGTTCTGATTACCTTAGTTAAATAATTTGTTGTAAAAGATCAATTTAAAAAATCTAATAATTAATGACGAACACTGTTCGTCAATAAGATTATCCATTCATCATGAGAACGATCGACTTATTTGCCCTTTACGGCAACGTCAACTCCTACAGCAAAACAAAGTAAGACATGCGACGTTGTTATGTTCGTCCACGTGTGTGTTCCACGCAGCACAGATTGGTTCAAACAAACCGCATTGGCACGACGTAACTGATGTTTGTTTAACAAAACATCAAACACATGCATACTCGTACATGCAGCTCGACAAGCTGTATAAGTGTGGAACATTTGTACTAGTGGTCTGTTGCAAATACATTACTTAATGTGATTATTTTTGATTTAAAATATCAGAAGTAATGAATACTTCTCGTTTGTTTCATTTCAGCCTTACCTGATAAGAACTGCGTCTCGAAACGAATATTCACAACTGAACCTAGCAATGCAGTCAATTAATTTTATTTTCCATACCATTTTAAATGGTTTAAAACTAGAAGAACATTTATTGGAATTTTTAAAATTTAAATAGTCGTGGGCATGAATTCGTCGTGGTGATGAATAGGATTCGTCGTGATAATGAATAGTATTCGTCGTGATGACGAATGGAATTCGTCGTGCTGATGAATGGAATTCGTCGTGGTGATGAATGGAGTTCATAATGGTGATGAATAGAGTTCGTCGTATTGATGAATACTATTCGTCATGATGATGAATGGGGTTCGTCATGATGATGAATGGGGTTCGTCATGATGATGAATGGGGTTCGTCGTTGTGATGAATGGATCATCCTCAGGACGAAAGTTTTTGGAAACAGAAATTCGTCATGGTGACGAACAAATTCATCATGGTGACGAACAAATTCATCAAAAGGATTATTCCGTACGTTAGCTGACTTTTGACGAAAAAATAATCGTAATGATGCAAAAATTCGTCGTCATGACGAAGCTTGTTCTATCAGTGTACGAAATTTGGCAGATAAAGTTATCTTATTACATGAATGATTTGAAATGTAAGCGCTGTAGCAACCGTATTTTATATCCGATCAGTACGAAATTCAACACAGAGAGTTTTGTTATTACATGTATGAACTCTGCCAAATTCGAGGAAAATCTTCAGGTTTAAACATAGTCCCAATATATATGTTACACCCGATTTGACGTGTAAGCGCTGTAGAAACCGTATTTTATATACGATGAATTCGAAATTCGGCAGAGAGAGTTTTCTTATTACATGAATGAAAACTACCAAATTCTTATCGCGATGCCCATTTTCGCATTGTTAGAGAGGTGCAGGGTATTATATAGTCAGCCCCACCCGAATTTCTGTCTTTCTTTACTGGTTTTGATTGAGGAAGCGAATACTGAAATATATTTTTGCGATAGCGAATATTCGAAATTTGGTGTTTGCGAATTCGAATATTCAAAATGAAGCTAATATTCGTTAAGTCCCAAGTCGTTGTTATTGAAAGAAACATCAGAACCTTCTTTTTAATTAAAATAAATGTCGATTGCGCATGAAGTTTAGTACATACATACATAGATATGAAAGAATTTCATATTGTAAATTTGAAGACTTTTGCTTAGATAGGAACATTTTTATGAGAAAATAGTTTTAGATTGTACTGACAGGGGGTGATGGGTGACCATGTGGTCTATGTTAAGCAAGAGACATAGGCCAGATGTCTGTATGTCTAACAGAAACAATAGAAATAATGTTCAGGAAAATACATCCAGACAAGAATGTTGGGAATCGAATGAGAAAATGCAAAAGAAAAATAATTACAGAGAATAACACCGTCGAGTTTCCAGAAAATCGGTCCACCGGTTATTGTAAAGAGGCTCATTTTTTGGCAAGCGTCATTCTGTTCAGTTGTTTTACGCAACGCAACAGATTTATTGATTTGAATTTGGCAAGAAAATCACAACGAGCCACAGTTAGTGACGCTGTTGGCATAAACGCCTTTAAGATTGCTCTTTGCCGAGAACGCGACAAAATTCCATGTGGCCATATGCGGGTATGTACAGCGTGCCTCCCGGACTGACTGCCTGATTTTATTAAAATATTCTTAAAATTTGAAATATTTTTTTCGATATGATATGTTATGATAGTTGGTAACACTTCGAGCGCCAGACCTTTATATTATACCGATGTACTTAGATCGCAATATCCGTCTAGTGGACCCATTTATCTTTGGGATCAAAGTACATTTGCTGGCACAAAATTTGCACATTATTTGTTATCTCCAAGACTTTTAAATACGACATTAGTTTCCTATTAGCAAAATCACGGCAAACTCAATATTTTGATTCCCCAAAAATATTTTCCCAACTTTTTCCCTGCCTTACTTCATAGTGGTGGTGGTTGATAGATAAATCATCAATCCTGTTTTCCTTCAACTATTCTATAACATTATCCAAGTTTATTGCTCTGATTAACTGTTAATTGGTAACTGCTTAAACAAATTGAGTATCTTGTAAAACACTTTTAAGTGTTTTCGATTGCTCGAAAAAATAGGACCAACAAATAAAAGTTTGGCCCTGGAATGGTTTTGGAGACAACTGCTGTCATAACTGTGTTAGAAGTTTTTAAAGAAAATGTAATAAATAAGATGACAAACGAGAGTTGGATTGTGACATGCATGGATATCAATGAAAGCATTTGATGTAATAACTTCACATTTCGATATCAATACACGCTGAAAAAAATCGCTTCTGTAGTATATTGTCCCAAATATATTCGGCTTGAAACGTATATATGTTTAGTTACACTCTAAACATATAGTATTTAGTACATACAAAAATTATATATTTATTTGGGAAGATGTCGTTTTAAACAAATCGTTGTTTACATCCCAATATGTTATTATTTGGGACTATTATTTCCGAAACGAATATTTATTTGCATTTAAGTATTCGAAAAATACATAAATTGTGTTAAATTTTTCAGTAACTCAAAGTTAATTTTTTAGAAATGTTAAATGTTCGTAAAATAATAATAATTGAAATCGTATAATCTTGGATCAAAATAAATTAATTGGAGGATTGACAACTAATGGTGGCTTGGAATACTCAGAAAATTTAAATGATTGATTTCAAACGGAAGTTAATATGGTATCATAACTGGGAGGTACAATTCGAAAACAAGGAAAAATTAAAACTGAAATCCGAAAAAGTCAGTAAATGCTTTGAATATTTCTTTAAATAAAACATATTTGGAGAAATTCCTAAACAATAATTTTATTGGTATTTAAACGGATATTTTATTTGAGACATTTTGTTTGCAAATACATTTTGTTGTAATATATTAATATATGCGTTCAAACAAAATTTATTTCCTCAGAAATATATAATATTTAAAAATTTGTGTTCCAGATATATTTTCTTTCGATTCAAACATATCAAAAAGGCGATTTTTCCCCGTGTAGTATCGGACATAAAGACATTGGGTATTTATTTCTAACGAAATTAGTTAAAACATATAACTTAATATAAACAACTAATAATTAACAAAAAAAACATTCTGAGTTAAACCAAAAAAATGGTATGCGGAATGAACAATTTTAAAATTGAATATTTTAGTAATACATATCGATACCTCCATTCTAAAACATGCTAAGTCGACCCAATCAAAACATATTTACAAAACAGTACGAGCTATTCGACATGCTTTATAAAGGAATTCCACACAAATTTAATAAATACATACATCAAATTTTGATCGCTTCTCTTGAAGCGATTATGAAAATTATTCACTAATTAAAAAGACAAAAAAAAACATAAATATAATAATAATAAAAAATCATATATATATAATCAATGTATATATATCCACTTAGCATTTTTTAACACTTTGACACAAACTTCGTAAGCTTGAAGATATCCTAGTAATAAACTCTGATTAATAGATAACATCAAAACGTAAAGTTAGGAAACTGATCAAATTCTAGTATGAAAATCCTTAGCTCTGACTACCAAAAAAAATTAACTTTGTAATATTTCTTATTACAAAAGCCGATTTCTGAAAGAATATCAATTTTAAATTTTCCTTTCCAAGTTTAAGAAAGTTTCAATGGCCATGTAGTCCCATATTCAATTTGATCACGTCTGCACCGACTACAACACTAAAACAAAATGTAAGCAATGGTAACATATATTTTTGGTTCTCAAATATATATGGGCTACTTTAGATAGTCCACGAAAAATGAGTTGAAGCACTGGGCAGTGATGGCTCACAAAACTGTGTGAAATAGCGCAACAGTAGGAGCAACTGCAAAGATATTGTGACCCAAATGAAAAGAAAACAAGAAGTCTTCTGAAACTAAACAAGTCGATATTAGTAAGATGATGAGTGTTCTAACGGGACACTCAAGCTTACAAGCCCATCTTCATCGCATAGGACTAGCAGGAAACGACGAATGCAGGGCATGCAGAGAAAACATCGTAACGATGGAACATTTCCTGTGTCACTTTCACACATGCAAGATCCCCACATTTCGGGTCCGACATATTACCAGACTTGACTCATCTCAGAGAATATGACTGGAAGATACTGAGAAAATTCGTGTCTAGTACCGATTTTCTGTAACTCGTGAGGTATAAAAAGATCATAAATAAGGAGCGCACAACAGGCCGAACCACTGGCTTAAGTGAATGTCCATGGACATGAGACGTTTAAACGTCTCCTCTCTTCAACCTAACCTAACCTTAGATAATCATTTATACACTCGGAAAAAAATATATGTAACTCGCAAAAATTATAAATTATAATATATTAGGGAAGATCTTGTTCTAAATAAATCTTTGCTTCCATCCTAATATTTTTTATTTTGGTCTGTTATTTCCGAAGAAAAATTTTCAAATATATTAACATATTCGCACCAAATAAATTTTACTGATTTTCAAATAAAAAATATTTGTTCCAAAATATTTAATATTCAAAAATGTTTTTATCCAAATATATTTTATTGCAACTCAAAAATATTTAAAATTACGATTTTCCCCGTGTATGACTGGCCGTAGTCTGGTGCTATAGAAACTTTAGTATTATTTTTGTTATTGAGTCAAAACTCACAAAACTAAAACAAAGTGGCTACATTAAAGAATATGTATAAGTATATAAAATCGTTGGTTCACAAATAGCTTTGATTGTTTCATCATACGACGATCGAAAAACATTGATTTTATATTCACGATCAATCTACTTGAAAGTCTATCAAACTTCTGAAAATAATACCAGACGCTCTCAAAAACTCAAACGGTATGAACATATTTTTGATCGCCACCGCAGGTTTAGGTTTTTAGATCCTAATTGACCCTTTACAATAAGAAGTATTACTATATTTTGGTCCCAACTGTTAAAACTTTGTTAACCTGGGTAGGGTATAATTCCAGCCACGTTCTTAACTATATGTGTGCAAACTTTCTGCATACCTGTAATACTTCTCGGATGTCAAGAAGTCGCAAAACGCGTATCGGAAAATCAAATACCTATTTCATACAATGGTATTAATATTTCTACCTCGTCTAGGAGCGGCAGCGGTTAAACGGTCGAAAGTCGCTGGGTGTAAAATCGCACCCGTTGGAGATCAGTATATACACATTAATAAGCAGGATCATCGATTTTAAGGGACTTTTAAAGTACTGAAAGAGCAAAAATTGCGTTAATCACTGCTACGCTGACCACAGTCTGACAATTGACCGGATAGACAACGTTAACAAAATTCGCCAAGAAACCATAGGTCTAACATCAAATCCTATCCCGCGAAAATCTTCATTTCTATCATTCGAGTATCATTAAAAACACTACAGAAAAATATCTCAGTTTAAATCACAACAATAACATTTGTTTTCCAGTTTAATATTTTTTTATAAATAAAAGGAAGTTACATGTATTTGCTTCAGCGTTGAAGAAATATTATTTTTTTTAAGAAATGAGAACCCAAGTGTTCTTTATGAAATCGAACTTCCCAGTGCTCAACTACGAGTATACCAAAACAAACAAAAGGATACTTTCATAAAATACAATTATCCCGTTATATTATTTCTTCTAGGCCTACTAACAAAACAAACCTACAAACTTCACGTCGATTCTGTCCAATTCTTTTCTTTTTCTTTTGGTAACGTTAAGACGCCAAATCTAAAGGAACCCTTGTATGGGGGCTACATCGAAACATGGACCTTTGTTCATGTGAAAGGTTCTGGGTATAAAAAAAGCCAAGTTGCCAATTTTCAGTCCGACCAGTTGAAATTTGTGGTCTCTACACAGAGCCGAAAATACAATGATTTTTTTAACCATGTGTCTGGTTAAATTTTTCATGGTAAATGTTTGATTACGAAGACAAAAATGACCTTATATAAGTTCAAATGTACATGAAAAATGGTTAAGTTAACATTATATATGGTTGGTTTTTTTGAAAGAGAGGCAGAAAAATGTGCGAGATAAACAACAATTCGGCTCTGTTGTGGTCGACGTTTTTCAACTGCTTTGTGTTAGACGAAGTTGAGTATTAAGTTAAACGAAGTTGAAACGAATGCGACTGTCGTCATAAGAGAATTTATCTCGCTCATTGAAAACACCACCAAATGCCAGCTTCGGTACTTGATCGAGTGCGGGAGTTCAGTTGGTGTTGAATAGTCGATGGGACTAGTGCTGTTGTCGGAAGCTGTTGGTATAGAGGTAAGTAGTAAAACATTTTGTAAAGAACTACATTCATAAGTATGTATGTACATATGTGTATTTAAAAAGTGAAATAATAAAATATGTGTGTTAAAAATTTTAATAGTGTTTTGTGCCTGTTTAATTATAGTAAAGGCGAATGTAATATTAATATTATTTTTTGTGATTATGCCATTACAATTGTGAAATTCAGTGGTTAAGAGTGGAAAAAAATATGTACACGCTGTCGCATTAACTGAGCATGAAAAAACAACAATGTATGTACGTAAGTATATGCAGCAGCAAGCAAACATACGGAGAGAAGTGATGTGTACGTGTGGGTATGTGTTCATCTTGTCTTTTCGTTTGAACACTTGTGGCTGCTACGCCGTACATACATACGTTAGTTTTTTTTTGTTGTGCGATGCTGATACTGTTAAATGTACATACATACATATGTTGTTAGAAGTGTTTTCGTAATACCTACATACATACATATAAACGATGTTTTTGTTTTTTTCTTTTCAGTTGTTTCTTTTTCTTTGGCTTGCGGCTGCTTGTGCTGGGAGTCCGGCCTTGAATCTGTTGGTAAGTTGTGCCAATACTAGAAACTGTTGATAAGCTGTATCAATACTAGTTGTAGTGTGCGAAGTAATTACAGGAAAAGTGGTATGCATGCATATATTTGTTTTTTATACCCTCACTTTAGTAATACGAGGGTATATATCATTTGCAACGGGCCAAAAGTGTAACACATTGAAGGAGTGATCTAAGACCCTAAGTATGTTCAGCGAATATTAGTTTTGGGTCATTTTAAGTCGAATGAGATATGTCCGTCCGTCTGTCTGCTAGTGCGCACGATAACTCTCGAAAAGAGTAACCGATTCACTTCAAATTTGGTATACGGTAATATTTTTTTCTATCTCCGGTTAAGTTCAAAGATGGGCCATATTGGTCCATTCCTTCTGGTACCTCCCACACAAAGGGTTAACATTTAGTGAAATATTGATTCTTTAATAACAACTATACTTGGTCGGTTTACCCGACTGAAACTTTCTTACTTGTTTTTAATATACAATTCAGTGCACTTCCTTGAAGTATCATCCATTGACTTACCCAATCCTTGATTTTTATATCTATTCCGATTATGATTTTGGTGGGACATCGGCTTTCTATCAGATTGCCTTTGTTATTAATCTCCTCTCTCCTATAAGTTTGCCGTAAGATCGGACTAAGCTCAGTACCCCAAACTAAGTGCCTAGCCGTCCTGGGCCCTTAATAATCGAAAGATTCAGGGAGTTTACGTGGACGGCACCTTTTGAGCGGGGACTGATCACATGTTGGTCAAGCACAGAAACGTAGGCACTTAACTTATAGTCACAGAGCAGATTTTTCCATCAGATCAGCCCATCGGTAAATGCTTATGCTCTTTGAACTACAGAATTTAGGTAAAAAGTCAAAAGATCTTCTTAGAATTGCACCCTTTTTTACATTTATATTTTCTAACCTTTTTGTTTTTTTTCTTTTCAGGTGTTTCTTATACATACATATATATTAACATATATTTTGTAAATAAAATAAAAAATAAAAATTCCAAAGTTAAATTTTTCTTGTTTTATTTGATATAAATATTAAAAATTATTGAAACAACTATGTTTCTGGTTACATGAAGTAACCACTAAATAGTTAAATTAACAATAAAAAAGGTTTCAATAACAATCTTCATAGTTAATAATATTAACAATTTCGTTGTTAAATTGAACATGCATTGTTTCAATAAATTAACTATGAAATGTTAATATTAACAATTTTCATGGTTAAAAAATTCAAAAATGCATTGTTAAAGTAACAATTATTATTATAATATTAACAATTTTCATGGTTAAAAAATTCTACCATGGAATAGTTAAATTAAATATTATTATTGTTAAATACCAGTCAACAAGAAAATGTTCAAATTAACCTTATATAACGTAGACTCCAAATCATGTTTATTTATGGTTAAGTTAACCTTATATAAGGTTAATTTTTGGCTCAGTGTATGGCGCACTGTGGACGGAAATTAAAAATGCGAACAAAATTCAAATTTTATGACACAAATAACATTGAAACAGGAGAGAATGTTCAGTCGGGTAAACCGAATTTTACGAATCCCCTCACCTTCAGTCCCAAAAAATATTTGTAAATTTTTTTAATAACTTTAAAGCATGCTCTAGTATTAAAGTTATAAACTGTTTACTGTGGTACAAAATAGTCCATTTGTGTGGGAGGTAGCAAAACGGGTGTGTCAATGACTCCCATTTTTCACTGTTTCACAATATGGTCCATTTGTGTGGGAGATACCAAAAGGGGTATGCCAATAATGCCCACTTTTCACTTAACTCTAGGCACGGTAAAAGCATTACACTGCACAAAATAACAAATATTTTTATACAGGCAGTTAAATTTGTGTACAAAAATGGTCCCTTTGTGTGGGAGGTACCAAAAGGGAGGTGATAGCGACGTATAAACTATATGACTATATGAGGAATTGCAGATTATTCAAATAAGTAGTATAGATGTTATTAGAGAATCAATATTTCATTAAATTGTAACCGTTATTGAGGAAGGTAATAGAAGGAGTGGACCAATATGGCCCATCTTCGAACAAAGCCTCAGATAGAAAAAAAATATTATCAGGTACCAAATTTGAAGTCAGTCCGTTACTCCTTTCGAGAGTTATCGTGCACGGACATTTCTTAAATGACTTAAAATGTCCTGACTTAAATGTCCTTTGATGTCCTACACTTTTGGTTGGTAACAAATGATATATACCCACCTTCCTGTAAGGTGAGGGGATAAAAATGGTTGTGCCAATCAGTTGAGCACATATCCTGTATATTATATACAAAATGTCTTAATATTTAGGTGAACATATATCTTACCAAGTTGAGGCATATATTTGAACATATATTTTGAGAACATTTTGATGAAATGGTACATGTTGTGGGGAGAGAAAGGGGAAAGTAATTGTATACATGAACATTAGGGCGGGTCGGAAAAAAATATCGCGGTAGTCCGCATCTCAAATGAATGCTTGTTTTGTTTAGTGAATATCCTCAAAGTATTTCGCCTATATCTTATGTCACCAGTGACCTTGCAAATATCGGACATCTTGGATTAAAGCGCGGCATTTTTCATATATACAAAACAATTAAAAATTAAATCGATCATTAACAAAAAACTTCTAAAAACATTTAAATAATAGGATTAGCCCGCCTAATACAATTAGAAAGAAACTGCTCATCTTCGACACGTAGTGTTAATGAATTCTAAATAATAACATAAAAAATTAGGTATTCAACAAAAAATACTATGCTTACTGAAATGTAGTAAAGTATTTCTAATCGTCCAATTAATCTCAGAATCCACGCCATCTACTGGCGATTGGTGTAGAGACAACTGTGTCGAACTGGAAACCCTTACCAGTCACATTGGTGGTAAAAATGGTGAATTTAAGTCTCGCTTGGAGCGTTGGCTGTGTGACTTGTACGCTTTCTTCGTAGGTATATATTTCCCATATGCAAATTTCTTTGTAGATTGGAATATATACAAGTGATGATCGCCACAACTACAAGCTCGCACTGTGTCATTTATAAGACCCTCTGATGATATCCCCGCGCAGGATTGAAATACGTATAATCCTAAATATGGTTGTTTACGAATTAAATATGTTTCGCTAAGATTAATTTGTGGAAATTTTTCCATAAATTAAAATAAAACCAGCCACCTCCCTAACAATGCGAAAAGAGGTATTGCAATAATAATTTGGAATAGTTGGTGTAGTTTCAGTTAAGAAAGTACTTAGCTTCACCTCCTCATCAAAGCTTATTCCGAAGAGGAATTGAAGATGTTGATCATAATAAACTACAGGGTGGTGCAAAATGAGGTATACGGTTTGAATTCTTTATAACTTTTTTAATTATTATTCTTTCTTAGTTTTTTTTTCAGCATTTTGTGAAGGAGATTTGGAGAATTAATTACACTATTTAACAATTTTGTCCAAGGGATGTGGATAACAGTTTCTGGTATATTTTGGTGCCACAAACACGAAAAAATATTAAAAAATGTTTATGGTAATTTTTTTTTTTTAATTTCCAACTTTCATGTAAATTACATTTAGTATTTGGACCATAATTTTTCAAGTATAAGTCTGATTGAGCCTTGTAAAGCGTTAAATTAAAAGGGAATTATGAGGGCTACATATGCTGCAAATATCACTTTCACATAGAATCATTGGCTTAGTAAAAGTCGTTAAAAATATGAGAAAAAAATGATTTAAAAAAAAAATCACTTTTTCCTTGTACAAAAAGCCAGCATGCGAATGAAGAAAACATTGTGAAAAAACATTTGAAAAAATCTATGGATAGATGTTAAAGTTATGAGCCAAATGTTAGGGAAATTCAAAAAATCTTGTTTCATATTTTTTCGTTTTTAAATGATGTTTTTGCTTATATTGAATTCGCCATATGTGAGAGAGACATATAAGAGACATTGCGCTTGCATTTTATTTTATGAGGATTGATGTCACACATTATAAAATTATAGAGAGGATGAGGTTTTATGGCCGTTCGTAACCCTCCTTAAAACATGATATGTAATGTGATAGCAATATTCGATGAGATCCGCTCAGATAGAGGGTCATTCAACAATATTTTTGGTTTTTTATTTATGAGGTATCCATTCTGTTACGCCTTTTAGGGGCATGGACATCCCAGTCGTATATACAGGTAGTATAATTATATGTACGCAATACAAAGTAGTACGAAATTTCTTATTAATAATTTAGTGTAATTCAGCGCCTTAAAGAGATAAGTCGATTTTCTGAAAAATATTACAAAGTTATAATTCGAAGTATGAGTAATAGGCAAAGAACTTTTCAATCTGTAAATAATCCCGACAATTCCTGCTACATCTGCGGCAAATATGTAATTAAAAAAATCGACGTGCGTTTAGTAAAATAATAGAAGAAATATATGTGTAAAATTTTGGTATACGAGTTAAAAATATGAACGAACCGTGGATACCTAGTATTTTGTGTAATCACGTGCAATTTGGAATGCCAATGATTTGGAGACAACCATTCATTCACGATACGGACTGCTGTTTTTGTCTAAGTTAATATATTGGAGTAGGAAGTGTCCAAATATAGCTAACAGCCTAATAACGGAAACATCGTCAAGATCAAATGAGTACTCAACTCTGAGCGATTCAAGTTTGGGTCAGAAGTCATCGCTTTTAACTCAGTTTCAACTCATTGGTCTAGTGAGAACTGACCAAAGATAAGGCAGAACTACATACATCTGGGATGAAACAGTACAATATTTTGGCCCCATATATTAACATATCATATTATAGAGTCCATGATATACCTTACAAACAATTTTATACAACTGTGGATAACAGATGCTTTTGCAAGGACATTCCCGGATTGTTCGATGAACTTAATAAAACATACAAAGCAAAGGAATGGCGGTTATTTGTTGAGAGCGGTAAAGAAAGTTTGAAAGCAGTACCTTTACACAACGGAAATCAGAAACCGTCGATTCCCATTGCTCATTCTGTCAACACTAAGGAATCATGCGAAACAATGGCTAAATTGATAAAATACATAAAATATGAACATGACTGCAAATTTGTTGCGATTTAAAAGTAGTTGGTATGTTATGCCTCTGGGATAGCCGATATTTTGCCACCACTGCATATTAAGCTGGGGTTCTTTAAAAATTTTGAAAAAGCCTTAAGGAAAGATGTCAATTCACTCTCATATTTAAAAAGTTTATTTAAAAGTCTTTCTTTTAAAAAAATCGAAGAAGGAGTTTTTGGTGGGCCTAAAATAAGGAAACTGATGAAAGATGTGAATTTCGAATCATATTTGACGTCGGATGAAATTGCAGCATGGAGGTCGTTTAAGCTTGTAGTTTCAAATTTCCTTGCATCCAATAAAAGCCCGCAATATGAAACAATGATTAATGATTTGTTAAAAAAATTATGAAAAAATTGGTTAGAAATATATTTTTTTATATTTATGTATATAACACATATGTATGTATTCTTCAAACTTATTTTTCCCTTTATGTATTCCAACATGTGTAAATATGTCCCTCAAAATTCATTTCTTGGCGACGTAAGTGACGAACATGGCGCAAGGTTTCACCAAAAATTAAAGTCCATCGAGCGGCGTTACCAAGGACACTGGGATGAAAGAATGATGGAAGATTATATTTGGTTCCTCATTAGAGAAACCGATTCCGAAATCTACAAACGTCAACAAAGAACTCACACTTACTTCTAATGAAACATGTTCATGTAAATAAACTGAAATGTACATAATATAAATAAAAGTAATAAATAAAATCGCTATTTAAACAGAATTTAAAAAAAATATTTTTTGAAATTCTCTTACCTCTACTAAAAGGGCTATAATTTCTACATTTATCCAAAGATTTTTTTAAATAGACATTATTTTCTTCGCTAGGATGCAAACTTTTAAAAAATAAAATAAAATATTTTTTTCGATTTTGTTTTCTATTATTTATGTTTTTTTAAAAAAATCAACTTTTTCCAATTTTTTTAATGACTGTTACCAAACTACTGTTTCTAAGTGAAAGAGATATTAAATTGGTAACCCACATCAATTTAACGTATAAGTCGATCTGATCGGGCATATACTCCAAAAATTATAGTGCAAATACTAAGGGTACCTTCGACGATAATAGTATTTTGAATAAAATTTTGTTTTTTAAAAAAATGTTTCCATAAAAAATTTTTTGGTTTTGATTTTATATAACAGTATGCCACAATCTATACAAAAAAAATAATTTGTAGGTCTAGGACACAAACAATTTTTTGTAGCGTAGTGTTACAAGAATATATGCACAAATGGACGGACATAGATCAATCAACTCAAAAAGAGTTTCTAAGTCGATCGGTATATTAAACGATGGGTGTTACAAACAAATGCACCAAGTTATAATACCATGTACAACAGTGTGGTGAAGGTATAATTAAATTTTGAGTGAGGTCTCAGATCAATATTTAGAGGTGTTGTAAACGGTGACAAAATGAATATAGCTCCCCATATTATGGTGGATGTTATTCAAATAAGTAGAATAACAAACACTTATTGCGGCCACTTCCGACTTATATCAATAATCCACACCACTCAGCAAAGGAGGTATATTTGATGTAATATTAAACCCCAATACAAATATACAATAATTTGTACCTGAACCAATTAACATATGTTGTTCTGTCTAGAAATAGAAATATGAACACACATAGAATGCCTGACTCACCCTAAATATGATTTCTAAAATATGCGAAAAGTAGCTACTAATTGCCGATGTTGCGGGTATGTTAAACTCTCTGGACTAACTTTAATTTCAATTTGTTTATTTCCTGGCCTTGGAAGCCATGGCTGGAGCTGATGCTTCGGCTTCTCTGGTAGATGCCACTTCCATATACTTATACAAGTTACAATGCCGAAGAGAATATGCGTACGCCATCTGAATTGATGATGGAAAGTAATATATGCAACTACTCTAAAACATCTAGGATACATTTCCATGAACATTAGATAGGAGCGATCTGCTAGTGCGAAATCAATGGTAATTACATCTCGATAGGAGAGAATAAACTCAAATCAAAAAAATTCCGATTTATTTTAACGTTCGTAATTTTTTGGCCGAAAAGAATACCGTTATCTTGCCTTAACCACGGTATTCATTTGGCCCCCTGCCACCTTTTCCTGTTCCCAAAGTTGAAGAGACCCATGAAAACCGGAATCGCCGAACAAGGAAAACACGTGTGACTGTAATGTCTCTCACAAACAAACTCAAATATGAACATATGTTTGAGACATAATAATAAAAAGAAAAAAAAAACGCTAATCAAATGCACGTAGCCCGAGGAATTTCAAAATTCACCTTTTCTATTCAACAGACCTCGTATATATGTACCCGTATTTAAGTAATTGGTCGGAAATATGTTTTCCACTTTCTTGACTATCTGATAACTTATCATTTTCTTGAAAATTAAAACTAGTAAAAATTAAATTTTCCTGAGCCGGGGTTTGAACTCGCGACCTTCTTCTTGTAAGTCTAAAGTACTTGTCACGGTTTGGATACTAGAAAACATAAGTGTACATCATAAATCATTATCTCCATTGTAAAACATGCTAAGTGCAAAAAGGTAGTTTTTCAGGAGAGGCGATTAAAAGTTTAAAGAAATTTTTAAATTTGTATGTAATTCCTTTAAAATGTAAACCGAACGACCTGTTCGGTTTGTGTTGACGGATAAACATCAAATTTGTACTGAGTATAATTTTGAATATTTATAATTTTAAAATGAAATGTTCCTGAAACAATGTTAAGTCATTCTTTGGAATGAAATCATAGATACATATGAAAATCGAAAAATTTGCCAGAAACCAGGAGTGACCAGCATTATAAACTGTATATATAATAAAAAACTTATAATTGGTGTCTAATTAATTGTAATAACTACATTAATTTAGAGAACACTTTGATAAATGTAGCTGTTATTTTGCTTCAGTTAAATGTAATTGTTGAGTTAATTTCCCTTTTATTTAAAAATGATTTCAAAAGAAAAGCAAAGTGTTTTCATAAACAAAAGGGTTGCACAGAATTTATTGATTTATGCTGTAAAAGAATTACAATGGTTAGGAATGATACTTAGTTGTTGATCGCTTGAGAGTCCAAAAAAGAGAGAGCGATTCAACTTGAAATTCTACTTAACTAACCCAAAAAATGTTTAAACTATATAAAACTACATTATATGCCCATTCCATATATTTGCAAAACATTGCAAAAATATGTATGTGCATTGTTACAACAAACGTCCAACACGTTTGAAGTCACTGACCACATAGCAAACCCTAGCCCAGCATCAACAAAATCAATCATATGCTAATGCAAGCGAGGCTTAGGTATTGGCAAATGTTCAAACGTATGTACGAATGTTTGTATGTACGTACACTCATCAGTTCGTACCATACTCGTCGTTCCCAAATATGTATGTTCGAATGGCTATACATTAGCTAGCACACATAACAGCTATGTAATAAAGCGAAGCTTATGGAACGGTGGAGGGGGTAGCGACGCACAAACATTCTATTGAGTATGCAGTATGCATGTACATACATACAAACTGATGGTTTTAGCCACACTATGGGTCATTTAAATATGAGTACTTAAATATTTTTATAAAAATATAAAAAATACAAAGCACTATAAGTATAATAAATAAATATGGAAATTAATGCTAATAATAATAATGATGATGATGACTTTAATGATGATGATGACTTTAATGATGATGATGATGACAACATAGTGGGTTGATGGATATTTCCGTCAACATTCTCCCCCCTAAAGGACGAATGTTCTTGAGTGCAGGTTGTTGCTGGTGAAAGGATGGCCTATCGTTGGGAGGATTTTAGTCGAGGTCAAACCTCCGCTATGCTCCGACTCACAGCGATTTTCAGTAGGCTCCATCCTTAATTAGCAACCAGTAGGGGTTCTTCATCAGGGTGCGTACATCATTCAATAGGCAAAAGTTGAAGTTAATTGTGTGGATTTTTAAAGGTTTCATCAGGCTGAGGCGAGTTATCTGGAAGAAAACAAATTTTAGTAATGGGTCGTTTTATGATTTTATTTTTAATTAGAACTGATACCACCCTTGTACGTCCATCAGGTCCTGGATGAGTATTTTCAATACGGCCAAGTATCCATTGTCCTGGCGCACATCGCTCGTCTGTTACTAGCACCAAATCCCCAATTTTAGGGTCAACCTTGCTTTTTAACCATTTCGGGCGCGCTTGTAGGCGGTTTAAGTATTCGTTGTGCCATCTCTTCCAAAAATGCTGCTTCAATTTTTCAACACTTTTCCAGCGAGTCAAGTGGTTTATGTTGCTATCCAAAAGAGATTCCTCTGGCAAACAAGTTGTGGGCTCACCTACAAGAAAATGCGCTGGAGTAAGCGCTTCAAAATTTGATGGGTCGGACGATAATGGACACAGAGGGCGAGAATTTAAGCAACTTTCTATTTGACATAGCAGAGTTGTCAATTCTTCAAACGTTAGATTTCGATCATTGGTAATTCGTTTCAAGTGGTATTTAACGGATTTAACACCTGCTTCCCATAGACCACCAAAATTGGGAGAAGCAGGCGGAATAAAGTGCCAAGTGGTACAGTTCAAACTTAAAGCTTGGCGAAGTTCTTCAGGCAATACTTTTTGGCCACTATTATGTAGTACTTTTAATTCTGTTGAAGCTCCTACAAAGTTGGTGCCACAATCAGAGTAAAGATCTGTACATATGCCTCTTCGATATATAAAGCGTCTAAACGCAGCAAGAAAAGCGTTTGTAGTAAGATCAGAAACCGCTTCTAAATGCACGGCTTTGGTAACCATACATATAAACAAACATATGTATCCCTTAGAGACGGCAGAAGATCGTAGATTTGAATTTTTTATTGAAATTGGGCCTGCATAGTCGACTCCACTATGTTTAAAGGGTCGTGTCACATTTAAGCGTACTGATGGCAAATTGCCCATAATTTGTTGGGATGTCTTTGCAGTGAATCTGAAGCATTTCATGCATTTATAAATCACACGCTTAGCTATTTGGTTGCCAGACACTATCCAAAACTTACGGTTTACAAAAGACATTGTCAATGTCACACCACCGTGTAGAGTTTTTTCATGTGCGTCTGCAATAATATATAGTGACAACAGATTGTGTTTCGATAAAATTATTGGATGCTTTACATCGTACGGAAAATTAGAATTTTGTAAGCGCCCACCTACACGAATTATGCCATTATCGTCTAGAAATGGCATTAGCTTTAAAATGGGGCTAGATTTAAACTCCCTATTGGATAGTAATTCTGATATTTCCCTAGGGAAATCAAATTTTTGTGTAAGTTTAACAAACCTATTTAAGGTTTTGTTAATTTCTGGCAGAGTCAAGGGTCCAGTTATTTTACATTTAGGATTTTTGCAATTATGCGCAAATCTAAAACATAAAGAAGTCACTCGCAGCAATGGCTGTAGTTTTGAAAACCTGGAAAATATTTCGGGGTATATTTTCTCTGTTGCTACATGGGTAGAAATCTTTGATTTTCTTTCTTCCTCAGCTGTATGTAAATTGGGAAGCATTTCAGGCCAAGAAGATTGTGATTCATAAAGAAATTGAGGACCAAACCACCATGTGTGACTTTCGATTAATTCCTCAGCTAGAATTCCTCTTGAAGCACAATCAGCGGGGTTAAGGGCAGAAGGAACATATTTCCATTGAATTGGGTTACTCATGCGCTGAATGTCAGCAACACGATTGGCCACGTAAACAGTCCAGTTAGATGGCGATTTGCGAATCCAACTTAGAACAGTAGAGCTGTCGCTCCAGTAAAAAACATCTTGTATCTTTAAATCTGTGAGAGATTCCCTTGCCTTCTGTGTCAATTTAACGCCAAGGGCGGCTGCACAAAGTTCAAGTCTGGGAATTGAAACAGTCTTGATGGGTGATACTTTAGATTTTGCTTGCAAAATGTTGACAAATATGCCATTAGGAGTTGAAACTCTAGCATAGACGACGGCAGCGTAGGCAACGGTGGAAGCATCACAAAAACAGTGTAATTGTGTTTCAGATCCTTGCGACCACTGAATCCATCTCGGAATGCTCAATTTAGCCAATTCCGGAAGCGAAAATCTATGTTTCAGCCACTGGGTTTCAATGTCTTGCGGGATTTTTTCATCCCAATCTATGCCATGCTCCCAGAGTTGCTTGAAAAGAGATTTTGCGACGACAGTAGAAGGAGTCAACCAGCCTAAAGGGTCATAGAGTCTGGCAGATTCAGAAAGAATTGCTCGTTTAGAGGCAAGTGGAATCTCGTCAAGGTTGACTTTAAAAGAAAACGAGTCAACGCTTGTATTCCATTGAATACCAAGGGTCTTTACAACATTATCGCGGTCAAAGTTAAGCGTAACAGAGGTTTCCCTGTGCTCTTCTGGTATTTGAAGAAGAAGCTCTTTGGAGTTAGTAATCCATTTACGAAGATTGCAACCTCCATTTTTCAATAGAGAACACAAATCTTTGTATAATGGAATTGCGTTTTCCAGAGTATCAGCACCAGATATAATGTCGTCGACATAAGAGTCTTGCACTAAGACTCGAGCAGCATTTGGAAAACATTCTTCAAAGTCTGATGCTATTTGTTGCAAGACGCGAATAGCGAGATAAGGGGCAGATGTGGTACCATATGTCACGGTGTTTAGTTCGTAGATAGAAATTTCTTCAAATTGACTGAAACGCCAAAGAATTTGTTGAAATTTTCTATGACTCCTACACACATCTATTTGGCGAAACATTTTTTCAATGTCCGCACTAAAAGCAATTTTATGCCTTCTCCATTTGGTCATAATACCAGGAAGGCCATTTTGAAGGGCAGGTCCAGGAGAGAGTTCATCGTTCAGTGGTTTGTGGTCACTTAAATGACTACTACCGTCGAAAACAACTCTTAATTTCGTAGTAGTACTACTCTCCTTTAAAACCCCATGATGTGGCAAAAAGTAAGAGTTATCGCGAACATCATTGGGATAAATACCTATCTTCGACATGTGCCCTAACGACTCATATTCTCGCATAAAGGTTTTGTAGTTTTCGCAGAACAGAGGTCTTTTGGAAAATGAAATTTCCAATTGCTTTAAGCGTCGAAACGCATTTAAGACATTATTTTGAAGTTTTGGATTTGATCTATCCTTCAAAATAGATTTAAAAGGTAAGCTGACCATATATCGGCCAGTTTCGGTTCGATTTGTGGTACTTTTGAAATAATCTTCACATTCCAGCTCCTCGCTGGTAAGATTTCTTTTATTGTATATTTCCTCTTGTTCCCAAAAGGATTTCAGAATAGTCTCTAAGTTCACATTATGAATGTGAACTCTATTTGAAATTGTAGAGTTATTGGGTCCTGAGAAAACCCAGCCAAAATATGTATTTTGGAAGAAGAGATCGTTATGTACAAACGATTCCGTGGGAATTTTTATTTTGGAACAGACATCTGATCCAAGAATCAAATCTATAGAATCAGATTTGTAAAAGAAAGGGTCAGCTAAGCTCTCAATTTTGATCTTAGGAAGAGAAATATGTTCAGATGTAGGGTCAGGTGTGTAAGAGGATAGATTTGAAAGTACAAGGGCTGTGCATGAAAGCACTAACTCTTGTTTTCTTGTGAACAAATCAAGTTCCACTGAGAATTTAGATAGGTTTTCACCACCATTCCCAATACCAACCACTTTGCAGTGAGATTTGGTCTTTTTGAGTCCCAAAAGTTGTACAATTGGCTCAGAAATTAAACTGCCCTGGGAGCCAGGGTCAAGTAATGCCCGTAATGTAAATTTACCACGATTGGTAACGACGTTAAGTCTAATCGTGTAAAGCAAAACTGAATGAAAAGTTTGTGCACTATGTGAAGTGACTTGATTAGATGAGGTTTGATTTACAGGTTCATCGGAATGAAGCACTGTATGGTGAGGTTGTTTGCATGTTATGCAACGAAAAGGAGATTTGCAACTGTTGTGATCATGGCCGACCACAAAACAATTGCGACAGGCATTTTTGCCAGCCAAGAAATTAGTTTTTGCTGTCAAAGACAAGGCAAGAAATTTAAAGCATTTTGCAAGAGAATGATTCTTCTCACAAAATGAACAAACTGGAATATTTTGTTTAGAAAACTTTCCAGAATTACAGGAAGTTTTCTTATTTTGAGAAAAGTTTTTGAAGTTTTTGTTACCTCGAGTAGGGGTCTGTTTTGAAGTAGAAGGGAATTCGTCAGTCATTGACTCCAACGTTCGGAAAGTTCTTTCCAAAAACGAAAATAATTCTGATAACAAGGGTAGTTCTGTTGATGATTTAAGAGATTGTTCCCAATCCCTGCGAGATTGAAGATCTAACTTCTGAACAAGAAGGTGAATTAAAATCGGGTCCCATGTTTTGGTATTTACATCCAAATTCTGTAAAGATGAAATGCATTCTTGTGCAGAGTCAAGCAAAGTCTTAACAGACTGAAACCCACCATCCAATTTTGGTATATTAAATAACTTAGAAATCAAGTTACCAACAAGCATTCGTTTGTTGTGATATCTTGATTCTAGTATCTTCCACGCGGAGTCATAATTCGCTTCAGTAGCGGAAATATTTCTAATTAAATTGGCAGCTTCGCCAACAAGTGTGCTTCGCAAGTAATAAAATTTTTGGATTTTATTTAATGAATCATTTTGGTGAACGAGGGAGAAATATATATCTCGGAATGGAATCCACTCCATATATTCTCCAGAGAATTTTGGCAGTGAGATTTTAGGAAGCTTTGAGTCGGAAGAAATTGTTGTGTCAGAACGACTGTGAGATGCAACGAAAGTACTTGCCATTGGTGATTGTGTAACAGAATGATCAGGAAGAGAGTCGATCAATTTCCCTTTGAAAGATAAATATCTTTCAGAGAAATCAAAATATACATCCTCATTAATATAAGGCACATCACTGGCATTTAAAGAAGAGTCGCTTATTAATCTCACTATTGTGTCGTGCTGCGTTTCAAAACGACTAAAAATATCGTCTACCCGTTGAGCCAACGCATTAACATAACCATGAGTCTTTTCAGAGGAATTTTTTGCATCGAAACGGCATTGGTATTTTGTTAATAAGTCTAACAAATCCCTTTGCTCTTTGATGTAATTAGAAAGATCACTCATGGTTATTCTTCACACAAACACACACAATAGTTTTTGCTTCTGTTAATTTTTCACTTTCACCAAAATTCACAGAAAATTAAGGTTTTTTGTTTCAAGAAAAGCAGCAAAAAATTAAAAAAAAAATAATCAATAAAAAACCGGATGAATTTAATTAATTTATTTTAGAAAAGCCCGATCTAGTTTCTCAATAATATTCACGATTATTTATCCGATAAAAAGCACAAAGGAAAATCGAGAATTAAAATATTAATTAATTATTAATTTCAAAGCCGAACTTTTCCTTCAATGGAGAAGTTTGTGTTTTAATTTTCTACGAAATTTGATTAAAAAACACGGATAAGTTAAGTTAATTTATTTATAATTTTGAAAAACACGGAAAAGTTTATTTAATATTTCGGATCACCAGAATCACGGTCACTATTTTCACGATAGAAATTTTCGAAAAGAAAACAAATTGAATTAATTTATCGCGACTTTATTTTTTATTATTTAAATTATTTAAAACCACGAAATTTTTCGATAAGCGGAATCACGATTATATTATTATTTTTTCCAACAAGCACACGATAATTTATTTATTTTAGAAAAAAGTTAATTAATTTTAATTAATTAAACCGACGATAATTCCCGGGTTTCGGCACCAATAAAATGTTGAGTTAATTTCCCTTTTATTTAAAAATGATTTCAAAAGAAAAGCAAAGTGTTTTCATAAACAAAAGGGTTGCACAGAATTTATTGATTTATGCTGTAAAAGAATTACAATGGTTAGGAATGATACTTAGTTGTTGATCGCTTGAGAGTCCAAAAAAGAGAGAGCGATTCAACTTGAAATTCTACTTAACTAACCCAAAAAATGTTTAAACTATATAAAACTACATTATATGCCCATTCCATATATTTGCAAAACATTGCAAACATATGTATGTGCATTGTTACAACAAACGTCCAACACGTTTGAAGTCACTGACCACATAGCAAACCCTAGCCCAGCATCAACAAAATCAATCATATGCTAATGCAAGCGAGGCTTAGGTATTGGCAAATGTTCAAACGTATGTACGAATGTTTGTATGTACGTACACTCATCAGTTCGTACCATACTCGTCGTTCCCAAATATGTATGTTCGAATGGCTATACATTAGCTAGCACACATAACAGCTATGTAATAAAGCGAAGCTTATGGAACGGTGGAGGGGGTAGCGACGCACAAACATTCTATTGAGTATGCAGTATGCATGTACATACATACAAACTGATGGTTTTAGCCACACTATGGGTCATTTAAATATGAGTACTTAAATATTTTTATAAAAATATAAAAAATACAAAGCACTATAAGTATAATAAATAAATATGGAAATTAATGCTAATAATAATAATGATGATGATGACTTTAATGATGATGATGATGACAACATAGTGGGTTGATGGATATTTCCGTCAACAGTAATCTTGACGTTAATTGAATGAAAAAAGAACATCTTGTTAATGTAGTTTTGTCGCATTTACGACCTTTTGGAATTGATTTCAAAGTAACATTCAATTGCAGTATATTTTTCATGAAAAGATGGAATTATTTTCTTCAATTCGCAGAAAATGAGATATTCAATTAATGTAAAATCTACTTCAAATTGATGCCAAAAATTCCTTGTATCAATGTATTATATCGAAGAAATATTGGTGTAATATTCTACATCACATCAATGATATGTATTGTAGGTTCAAAAACGGAGAAAAGTTCAGACTAGGGTAGTTATTCATCAGTGTAATGAAGCTTATTTCAATGTATGAATCACTCAAGTTGGCACCTAATTTATATAGAATTGATTAAGAAAACCAACACAGATAAAATGTGATATATCTTCTTATTTTGTTACTAATACGTGTAGGGTATCCAATAGCCGTAGTTATTAGTTTCGTATTAGGAATATATTTTTCTTTCGACTCTTTTTCTGTCCACTGAACATAAACTGCTGTACCGACGCACACTACATGATTTCCTTAATTAAAAAAATATTAAGAAAACTATCATTCATTTAAGAAGAAAAACAAAATCCAAAAATTTGTTATAGCATATAACAAAATGAATGATTGTCGCATAGTGTGATAAAACATGTAACGAAAGAGCAAAGTTCGGCCTGTCCGTGTGAATGGTTCCTGATATGAATAATCCCAAATTACCAGATTTCAGCCCGAGCAGTTGAAATTTGTGGTTTCAAGTTTGGGTGGGACTACATCAGCAGATATACCTATGACGACCGTTGTTTCTGCCTATAATTCCGATTACGAATAATCCCAAACTTCAGTCCAATCAGTTCACATTTGCGGTAACAATGATGTTAAGAAGTCAAACTGTGGGTGTGATCTACCTCTTTAATCTCAAATGACCTGCAGCTATAAGAAGTATTTGTACTAAATTTCTCTAACACAATTATTTTATTTTGCAGCCTTATTAAAACGACAGACAGACGGACATACTATAGCGTCTTTTGAGGTGTTATGACCGAAGTGACAAAATGAGAACATCTCCCTTCGTATGATGGTGACATTATACTTCAGTTCAGGAATGAAAGCAGTTACTTCCGAAGTCTGTGACAACAGAAACTCTTTACTACGGAGTTGAAGAACATGACCAACAGCCAACAAAGACTGACTGGTCCTCTGGGAAATTTCTATCTTTCCCAGCGCACTTTAGAGGTTTCTCTGATCATATTTCCAAAGCAACATCAAACTGAGTACACCCAACTCATGTGCCCAGCTCCAGTGGACATCAGTTGATGTTTTAGTTATTTCACATCACATGGCATCACTTCAGATCTCCACTGTTTTCTTGTACGGCAATCGATTTCGTGCAGTTGTTTTGCTTTTCATTATTTCATTATTATTTAATATTCCGTATTTTTCATCTTTCTTCGGCGCAGCCATTCATCCAAAGAACTTTTATGTCTGCGTCCGTCCACGTCTAACAAGAGTTGTCGTGTTTAGACTTGAAACAGGAAGTTCAATTGCGCATCCGCGCGTTCTCCGTCGTCATATTGGCGCTTTGATAATTTGATGCTCACTTGTTGTATTCAGCTTCGGCATCATCTTCGATATCAGCCACAGCTTTAGCTTCGTCTGCAATAGCAATAGCAACATCAACACTGACTTCTTCGACAACACTACATGAGGCGGCAACAAGTTTAGTTTTTTTTCAGCAATTAGTTTTCAGAGACCGGTTCGACTGGAGCTCAGATTTCTGGAAACGTTTCCAATATGGTCTATCGAAATTAGTGTTTGATATACTAATATATATTTTACGAGTAGGTATAGCATTTAGTTGCAGTTAATGTAAGGCGAACAACATCCTGTTCGATGTTAGTTAGGAGCGAAACTCTTTGCTCCGCCATCATTTCCAATTCACCCGCTGCAATATTGATTAATATGCACTCAATGTCATGTGGAAGGTGGTAAAATAAAGGAAAGCATAAATGCATCAACGTAATGGACTCATCGGCGGGCATACGACGTTGCCGCAATAATTTAAGAAAATTGTACCACATCTATACTGATGGCTGGCAGCAGGTAGAGTTCGCTAAGTTGTTGCTATCAATCTTTATTGCGAACAAAGTTTCGTTGTTATAACATAAATGTTTCATTGGCCCATGCTTCAACAGTCCGATATGTTCTAAATCGGAGAGCAACATTTTCCTCGCTGACTGAATTTCCAGGAAAAACTTTTATTACCAGGTAACCTGGCGGATAAGTCAAATTCAAACGAAATAATGACTTAGATTATTTTTACATGGGTTGATATTAGAGGGAAGTACTTCCATGCAAGCACACAAAGAGTTAACAAATAACTACCCCCACGCTTACGAATATCCCACATATAATACGTAGTTATTGTCATTTTAATATGGGGTTGAATTACACCTTACCAATAATGATTTTGATAAGCGTATTCCATGTCAAACCGAACAAAATCTGGTCGACATTCCGGATTGTCATGAAAATTGGCGAGAAAAAAACCAACATTTTTTCACATGATATAAGCATCTCAAATCTGAAAATGTTATATATATTATGACAACGCGTGGACGGAATTTTACAAATGAAGGCCCGTTTACATATATTAGTACATCTTTAATGATGGTTAATTTAAAGTTTTTAAATGCAGCAGTTGCATATGCAACTTTATTTTGCATCCTGTACACATAAGCGTAGGAAGGGGGTGGCTGGGGTGGTCTAATACCACCCCAGAAGTTTTTTAGCCCCCCCCCACAGATATTTCAGCTGGATGTTTTAATTTGATCAACGCCAATCATCTATCAATTTTACTGTTACCAATGCCAGAAATAATATAAATTTTTGCAAATGCTGTAATGAATCTCAAAACTCAAGGGTTTGCAATCAATTTGGATGTAAAGGGTTTTCCAACAAGAGGTGTTATTTTGGTATTCAAAGAAAAATTCAATTTTTTGAGATAAATGATCGGATGTTTATTTCATAATAAAGAGGAAGGTATGCCTTTAATAATGAAAAACAACATCAGGCAAATGGGCACCACGACCACGCTTACAGGACCATATCCTTTTCATGAAATTTTCCATAACCAAATCGCAACAGCCCTATGACGCTGGGCTGTTGCCGTAGAATAAGGTCTACGTGGCCCCAAAGGAAGAAGTCGCAAGGTGTTAAAACACAAGATCTCGGTGGCCAATTGTGATCACCTCTTCGAGAGATAACACGGTCCGGAAACTTTTCCCGTAACAGAGCAATGGTTTCGTTGCTTGTGTGGCACGTAGCGCCGTCTTGTTGAAAGTAAACGTTGTCCAGATCAATACCATCCAACTCCGACCATAAAAAATCATTAACCATCTCTCGATAACGCAATCCATTCACCGTAACTGTTTATCCAACCTCATTTTCGAAAAAAGGTCCAATCATCATCAGTCAAGATGCTTTTTCGATGATTTTCGAATTTTAATAATTTCAATGCGTTGTTGAATCGTGTATCGTTCCATTTTTGTAATGGCGTAGTTTCTACTTTCAAATGTCAAAGAATAAAAGCTTCAAAAGTGACAGCTACCGAAATACCGGGTGATGCAAAATAACACCTCTTCTTGGAAAACCCTGTATAAGAACGATTCTTAGGCGTCGTAAATTGTTCTGCATCTACTTGCAATGCCAATTCTTTTCATACACTTTTTCTGGATTTTTTGTGGACGAATAAAATGGAAAATATTTCAATAATTGAAAGTCTTATAATGGTGCAAATGTAATTTAGATAAAACATGAACATACATAAAACCGATTGTGTTTAACTTTTGAATGCATAGATGATAATAGAAGTATCGTGCAAATTGATATGGGATCACTAACTGCAGAAATTATTGTGCTAAAAATATCTTCAAGACTCGTTATGGCAATAAGCTATCAGAGAAAGAAAAGGTTGATAAAAATACATAAATTGTAGATTCAAAAATAGATAGTATAAAAACAAAATGTTTTTAAATATTTATCCAACTGCATGTTGCAACTAAGACCTTCTGGCTGTAAAAGCCATCGTTGCGATGCGTCGAAATAAAACATGACTAAGATCTACATCGAAACATCTTATATCGAAAACTATGTAGTAAAATTGTTAGTGAAATTAAAAAATTCGTAAAATTTTAAGACGATTTAGTCATTTCTCCGATTTGACTGCTTAACGCTACAAATTTCAACTGATCGGTCTGAAAATTGGTAACTGGGGTCCATGTTTGGTTATAGCCCCCATACAAAAGTCCCTCTAGATTTTAATTTTTAACTCAACAAAAACCACAAATTTCAACGATTCGGGCTGAAATTTGGTAATACGAATTTATTTGTGCCCGAAACCATTCACATGCTATGCATGGTGGAGGTTATATGTACGAGTATAAGATTCGGCATGGCCGAACTTAACGCTTTTACTTGTTTTTTCTTTAAACATTTAAAAGACCGAATTATTCTTAATGCAATATATTAATTTATCATAGAAAGGTTGTAAGAAATTATATTTCAATATGATCTAATTTCCTAATTTTTGTTGACAATTTCATTTGTGAATAATTTTAAACCATAAAAACAAACATTTATTCTGGGGGCTATAGCCCTCCCCACCATAAATCCATTGCTACGCCAATGCCTGTACATCAATGGCACCAACCAAAAATTCTCTAGGAGTAGGAGTCGGGGAAATTTGCCCGCAGGCGGAGTCGAAAAATTATGGTCGACTTCGAGATGGATTGTGCAAAATGTACCATTTATGTAATAGAACTTTAAAAAAATCAAAAAAATTTGGGGAAACAATTTTGGTACTAAACAATTTTGGTACTAAAGAAGGATAAAATATTCGAAACTTATGACAAAATATTTTTGTAAGCCAAAAATATCTATAATGTTAACCAAGGTATCGAGTTTTTATGTAAAACAGTTTTATGAAAGCTCTGATTATACAAGGTGGCGCAAAAGTAATCCTCCTATCAGAAAATGCTATAAATTTTGCGATTGGCCCCTAATGCCTAATGTTGACATTTGTGTAGTAAACACATGCGAAATACACGTTAATAAACAATGTTACGCTACACTGCTCCAGAACGCGGAATATTGCTGACTATTTATTTGACCAATAATCGGTCGGTGACTTTGGCACAAAAAACATCGAAAGGTTACTTTTGCGCCACCTTGTATTTGGCTAACAAAATAAGTATTTTTGCAAGATTATACACTATACCTAAGCGAGTACAAAACAATTAACGAAAGGCCGGGTGAAGCCAAATATATGATACCGTACAACACCTTGTTGGAGCAGAATAAGCTATGATATTGTTGTAAATATAAATATGAGATAATTACCTTATAAATCTAAACAGAATTTGTTAAAATTCGGCAATATGCGTCTTGGATAAATAAATTATACCCTACTTCATAGCATTACAAGGCCAAATCTAAAGAAACATTTATATCTGGGGGCATATCGATCTAAACCAATTTTCACCAATTCCAATAGGTTTCCTCCCTAGAGTGAAAGAGTTCTTATTACCAAATTTTAGCACAATCGTAGTGAAATTTCGACCGGTACTTAACGAACAACTTAGGATGGGCAGGCGGACAGCTAGTGATTCTGAGTAGAACGGTAAATTTATTTTTTATATATTAAGCTGTAGTATATTTTACAAATCTGCAAAAAAAACAAAAAAAAAAAACAAATTTATAACCCCCTGTACATAACATAGTGTGGTGTAGGTTATAAGGAGTGGAGTAATAGTCAATCGGATTATCCTTTCGAGAGTTATCGTGCGCAAAAACCAATACTTGTTTTAAGTCATTTGAGCAATGTCCGTCCATACACTTGTCCCTCCGTCCGTCTGTCTGCTGACTGGTGCGCACTATAACTCTCGAAAGGAGTAACCGATTGACTTCTAATTTGGTATTCGGTAATATTTTTCTCTATCTCCGGCTAAGATCCAAGATGGGCCTTATTGGTCCGCTATTTCTAGTACCTCCCCCACAAAGGGTTAACAGTTAATGAAAAATTGATTATTTAATAACTTCTATACTACTTATTCCAATTTTCTAAAATTTCACACATAGTATTACTTTATTAGCAGCTATCACCTTGAGAAATATGGGTAAGGTTGCCACACCCCTTTGGGTAACTCCCACACTAAAGGACCATTGTGCACCAAAAGTTTACGGGTTATAACTTTAATAATAGTGCATACAAATACTTCAAATTTTGTACAGTGTAATGCTTTTATAGTACCTGGAGTTTACTGAAAAGTGGGCATTATTGGCACGCCCCTTTTGGTACATCCCACACAATAGAGCTTATTATGCACCATAAGCTTATAACTTGAATAACAGTACATACAGTGGGGAGCAAAACCGAGTGCATGTTTGCCATTCTTGTATCATTTATTCAGTAAAAATAGTTTTGTTACGCCAAATGATGTAAAATTGTCAGCACTTATTATTTACTTTCTTACGGACAAAACACCGTAAATTAAATTTCGAAAAAGTAATCATAACAAATACAAAGAACTGGTTTCGAGGCAGCAGTTAAGAAAAAAACAGCTTCGTCTGACAACAAAATTAAAAAGCGGTTGGTTTTCTGTCAGGCCCAGGTAAATTGAAAGATTGGTGGCTGGAAAAGTGTTATATGCCCAGATGAAACAAAAATTAACAGTTTCCAATCCGATGGGAATTAATATTACTGTCGCCGGCCTTATGAAATTATTCAAAAACCATCAAGTCAAGCAAACTGTTAAGCATGGAGGAGGAAGCTTATGATATGAGGATGCTTTACGTGGTGGCGCACTTGGCCGCTGGTAAACATTAAGAGCATCATGGTGGCATCGTATAATAAATAATTTCCACTTCCAGAGTGGCCAGCACAAAGTTTCGACCTAATTCCAATTGAAAATTTGTGTGCTGTGGTCAAAATGCGGTTGGGGTTATGTCAACGAGCTGTGAAGCCGGGTGCAGCCTTGATGGAGTGATATTACAAATGATATAAGCCAAAACCTAGTGGAAAGTATGCCCAAACGAGTGCAAAGCGTAATGAAAAACAAAGGACGTTGAACTAAATACTAAAACATATGATTTTAAATGTAATAAAAATGAAGTGCTAAACTGAGTGCATACAGAATTTCACCTAGTTCATATAATGATATTCACTAGAATAAGGGTATAGTTTTTTTAAGCAATAGTTTTTGTTTAGCAATAAATGAAGTATATTTCTTGCAAAGTTTGTGACGTTTGAACTAAAGATACTGTTTTCACAAAATAAAAATTTAAAAATTTGCATACATGCACTCGGTTATGCTCCCCACTGTACATTATAATTATTAAACGTAATTTAAATTGATAATAATTTAATTTAAAAAAAATACGAATGTATTTTTTTTTACTGAAGGTGAGGGAAATCTTAAGTCGGGTTTTCATTTCTGTATTTTGTAAAAAAGCCTTGCGGTATTAAAATGGAACAGTACACAATTGAACAACATGCCCACAAAAAAAAAATAAATAAGTAAAAAATTTTCTCTATTAATATTAACTAGGTTTTAAAAAATTATATAAATATGTCTTAAATAAAAAGTTATTATGAACTCAAACCCCTTCGGTTATTTTGAGTCACCCTGTATATATGGAAGTATATGGCGTCCATGTTATCTGAGTCAAATTAAGCAACGTCTGCATCAGTTGCAAAAAAAATAGCTATGTTTAAATGTCATAAAGATTTGCTCAGGAATGCACATTTTCTACACTGAAAGAAAAACCATACATCCATACAATGTAAAAGTGTCAATTAATGTTTAATTCCATCGATTTAATTATTACCATCTTCAATTTGATGACCTTCAATTTCATTCGAATTTGTCACTACATCAAAATAATCAAATTTCTCACATCAAACTTTTTTATTTTTCAGAGTGATCTACACTGTTGTTTTGAAATATTATATATACATAGTCGCTGTACAAAGTAAAAATTTAATCTGCCTGAGCCGGTGGTTGAAATTCTTCTTGTAAGTCTAAAGTACTTGCATCATACCATAAATGCTTTTTGCTCTCGCAATGTTTACAAGTGGTACAAGCTTTTCAAAGAAGGTCGTGAAGATGTTAATTCGTTTTGGAAGATTCATCACATTAAAAACCGATGATAATGTTGAGAAATTGAAGAAAATTGTTATGGAGAATCATCGCATCACTATTAGAGAAGTTGGCTCATTACATAAATTTTTTTGAAAATTTTGAGCATGAATGTATTGCAGCGAAGTTCGTTCGAAAATTTCTGAATATTAAACAAAAAAACCGTCGCATGTCCGTATTCACCAGATTTGGCCCCTGCTATCTTTTTTTCTATTCCCAAAATTTAAGAGACCCATGAAAGAACTGCGATTTGCTCCGGTTGAGGAGATGAAAACCGAATCGCCGAACAAGCAAAAGACGTCTAACTGTTATGAGTAATTCCAAAGCAGTTCGACCAACTCAAAAAATTATCACTTTCAATTTTCACAAAATTAAGCACAATAATTAAAGTAGTGCGCGGGAATTTTTTGCCGTTTTTAGTTTTTCAAAATTCAATGTAGTTTTTGTGTACAGAGCTCCAATGTTAGTTATTTGTTAAATTAGCAATATCTTCTTAACCGCTTTATGTTCATTGCTTAATGAAATATTTATCTCCTTTTGGTGGAATGAGGTTTAAAATATGGAAAATATTCTTAATCCTTGATTGAATATACTGAAAAAGTATCAATTATAATCCTTGATTTTTTTGGTAGTAGAGGTTCAAAAAATTATGAAACAGATATAGCAAGTTTATTGAGTCAATATTTTAATTTTTCTTGTAAATATTTATATAGAATTTTAGATTCGTCTGCTGGACTAGTGTAACTTCAAAACGGCTTGACCGATTGATGTTACTTTTACCCATTACATTTATATTATCAATGTGAGTATGCGTAACTGTATCTGGATCCGATATGTGGCGCTGTATTCAAGTTATTAACAAATTCCGCATTTATTGAACAAAATCACTCATATTCGCGGTATAGGTAAATTTAGTGCGAAGAAAGATAATAATAGCTCTTGGACCCAATAGGTGGAGCTTTAAGTAAATGTGGGCTGTTTTGTATTATAATTGAAAAATATTCCATATTTTGATGATTACGCCAACAATTGAATCCAAATTTGGTGATTTGGGTTCTTAGTGCTGGATCCTATTCCACAAATTTAATTCCGCAGCAAGAGGATTATCAAAGCTTTTCATTGGTATCTTCAAAATACGTACAGCGGTTAAGAAGATATGGCTAATTTAACAAATAGTAATTTTGAGAAATATCTTTGAGATTGTCAACTTCGGAGCTCTTTACCACAAAAAATACACTGAATTTTGAAAAACTTAAAACGCCATAAAATTCGTGCGCTTTTGTATAATCGTTGTCCTAAATTTCATTCAAATCAAAAGGGGTCATTTTTAAAAAGTGTGTTTTTTGATGGATTTGCTTTGGAATTACCCTTATATCTCTCACAAACAAACTAATCTAAACACAAACTCAACAAGGAACAAATGTTCGAGACAAGTGAGCCGATATAAACAACAAAAAACGCTAATCGATCGCACGTAGCCCGAGAAATTCACCTTTTCTTTAGAACAGACCTCGTATACCCTCGTTTCACTGAGTAAGGGTATAAAAAGGAGTACATATTACAAAACTGTATGTACAAATAACGATTTTGACGATTTGTTTCATTTCATGATCAAAGTGGTAAAATTCCTTCCCAAAATATGTATTCCAAATGAGGAGTATAAGCGCATAATAGAGGAGGTTTGTCTTCTTTAAATGCGGAAAATCACAATTTCCTAGTGTAAATTTCCAAAAAATAAAATTTCAAGGGAATATTACAAAAATTCGTGATTGAATAAATCAAAGATTTTTAAATTTCAAACCGCAAAATGAACACCTTACTTTCAAAAATTGCCTTTTCCGCTGGTGGCTTTAACAATCAGAAACAATTCTATCAAAGTCTAAATGAAAATTTCAATTGGAAATTTCGATGAAACGTGGAAGTTTTTTGCACACTCACTATATTGGAGTGAGGTGACTCAGTTATTCTTTTTCCCAAAGCTTGGTTGAAATCCGACATAATGGGGTGTTGTAAAACTATTATGTTGTGGGGCTCATCCACTGTACAACAGGGTTATTGATTTTTCATTCAAGGTTATCATAAAATTTGACCTTTTAAACAGTATTCCTCCCGAAATGAAATTCCAGTACAAAATTTTAATTTTATGTGGGCTTAGCCGTAAAGCCGCCGCCGCCGATGTATAATCTTCACTGGCAGCCGCCGCCGATAATTTCGGCTCGGCTTCATTCTCTGACTCTGACACCCAGAGCACTCACTTGGGTTAAAGAAGAACCTTTCAACTCGGATGAGATACTAGAGATAACAAAAAATTCCAATCCTGTCGACCCATAATTGGAGAATTTTAAAGATTTATAAGCAACTGGTAAAAACGACAGATCAATTTAATCCTTAATGCTGAATCCACCAACCACATACGAAGGGCTAGTGGAACCATGCGTAATGGTTTCGAGACTATTGTTTTAAATTTATACAAGCAGGGCCGTGGTTGACACTCAGCCCTTTGGATATGCGGAGTTACTCAAGTCTATAAGTTCTTGAGCATTAGATCCTAACACAAGGGCTGTAACACATCTATCTAAGGACGAGAGCTCGACTTCGCACATTGAGAGGCTGGGGAAAGTTCCTGGACTCTTTGACGCATCTGAGGGGGCCATGATCCTCGATGATACGGACGACGAGTTCGATAACTCCCTTTTCTATAGATTAACCTCCATCACCCTAAAACAGCATCAGCGGCTCTATTGCTGCGCCTGTATCGTCCTGATACAGAAACATACATAGTAGTAGGAAAGGTATGTGGTATCAAGACATCTCGTGGCTAACCGGGAGGGTACTCCAAGAATACGCATTTTAGTCAGAAAGATCTAAGCATTTTTCTTTTAACAAAGTTTAAAGGAAAAGACCAGACAGTTGCTAATCGAGATAGGTAGTCGTATATACTGGGTTGTCACCAGTCACTTGCCTTGTGAAAAAGTGGTAGTGCGGACAGCTCTATTTAGGGGAGTAGAGAAGAAGCAACGTTGAGTGAGTGCGAACTGATATTTGGCTCAGACACAAATGCTAACCATCCTATCTGGGATAGCACTGCAAGAAAACTGTAGGGTCGCCTTGAGGCCTCTCTCCTAAAATAGTATATCGTCACCTGAAATCCAAAATAACGTAACCCACATGTTCATGATTTTTCAGGAGAAGCAAAAAACAAAGTAAGGTAATTTTAAGCTTTTGACGAAATTTAGGGATTTCAGACTATTAAGGCGAAATCAAATAACAAATCTAGCGCAATTAGTTGTGGCATTCATTCTGAATTAAATAAATATTTTATGAATCTTTCCGCTTTTTTAATGATCTTGTTTGATGTAACGTCATTTTGAGTATCACTCACAAAATGATCAATTTTTGATATTGCACTATAAAATTTTGTAGGAATGTATAGTTTAGCCTAATACTCGTAGACTATAATCAATCATAAAATTAATTTTGATTTTTTTGATGTTACGTGATTTTGGATTTCAGATGTTGATATATACTTGTATGTGCAGATACCAGAACTACGGCCACATGAGGATATCACAATTTAATGCCACTGTAGCCGACCGAGTTGACAACTAAGCTACATGACAGAGTGGAATGGGTTGGCAGAATTCCAGTAAACTGAAAACAGGTCCACTTTCGCACGGGTGGTTCGCAGCTGGATGATAAGGTTGGTTTGGGACTACTCTGTAAGGAACTTTAATATACACTCAAAAAAAAGTGAACCCTAGAGCAAGTTAAAATGAACTTAACTGTAGGAATATTGAACTTCGTATTTCGCTAAAGCTATTTTTCCTTATATCAAGTTCATACATTTCCTCACAATTATGAAATATTTTTAACTTATTTCTAGTTAACTCGTACTTCCTTTAAGTAACTATTGATTAAAATAGGGAAAATTATCTCAATACTAGCAAATTCTGACTTGAAATTATGCAAATTCAGCATACTTTTGTCCTTATTGCAAGTAAATTTTTACTCAAATTTAGGGAAATTTAATTAAATTTATGCAAAAAGAAAATAAAAATTAAAATTTTTCTTCGACTTTTTAGTCCATGATTTTTTGCGATTTCGATCCTACTTCATCATTTTTTTCCTCCTCCATTTTATATGCTGGAATCTCTCTCTTACAACTCTTACAACTTCCTCTTTGGATTTCTCTCTTCTGCTTTATTTTAGGAATTGAAATTTAATTTTATTAAACATTAAACATTATGTATATGAAATTTTACCTCCGAATGCGATTCGATCCCAGAACCTTCCGTTTTCTGAACCACATGTTTACCAACTGAGCTACGTAGACACTTACAATTTTATGAAAAATTTGTTTTTAAATACAATTATGTATATATCCCAAAATTTTCGAAACAATGTATTTTTATGTACACTTGAATTTGATAAAAGGATTGCCATCATAGAATGATAAATAGAGTTGCCATATACTATATGTATAGGCGACGAAGAAATTTTATTATGAATGACATTTTCATATCAGTCCCAAAAGAGTTTCGTAGCTCGATATATAGTGTGTCTGGCTCACTATCATAAGGTTGTCGGTTCGACTCTCGTCCCGGGCGTAACATTTTTAATGTTTCTCCATAAATTTAAGTTTCTGCAAGTAACGATTTGCGAAAAAATAAAAATTGCGGAACGAAAAAGGACAGAATTTTTTGTGTTTTTAACATACAACATAGTCCGAAAATAGTTAATTTTTCCTTGATTTTAGTATGTTTTCCTAATTTTGAGTTCAAATTCATGGACTCGAAATAAGGATTCATGATTATTTTTAGTTAAAATTTCCTAAAAATCATGCTTTCCATTATTAGTTCATAATTTCCTTATGTCTATGTTGGGTGTCCACCGCATATGTTTAAATTTGATAAATATATGAATATTCGAACTTTTTTCAAGAAATATTATTTCAGTAAAAATATGTCCTCATTTGTAGTTAACGAACTATTCTGCATATCACCCAAAAAAATAAAATTTGGTAGTACTTAATAAAATTTCCCAGTTTTAAGAAAAAATTAACTCAATATGAATAAAAACATTGAACTAAATTGGAGTATGGATTTTACTAAAATTTAGGAAATACATTTTTTTGAGTGTAGCTCACAGACTACCAGATGCCTGTTGTATTTATCACAGTGAAAGGAATTAAAAATGCAAAATAACTCGGCCGTTTCTTAACCAGCCAACGGATTGTGACAAAACTTGCCATACTTGTAGAATAGATATTGGAGCAGTTAAGTTTCAAATTTGGGTCCCTATGGTATACAGGGGCGGAGCTACATCACCACTTCGGGTGATAAAATGTTTAAGCGCGTGTGTTGTAATCGTTATGATTTAAACTGAGATACTCTCTCGGCTAAAGACCAACCTGCTTCTATACAGTGATAGAATGCAAGTATTTTACATGGCAAAATATATTGCAAGTATTTCATTGTGTGCCCACAGACTATATCATGATTTCTGGGGCGTGACCCCCGTCATCAGTAGTCTACATGGCCGGCTTTTCATTTTCTATAAAGAATTATTTAAATATTTAGGATACCAAATTAGGCCAGACCATTTTATGCACAGCCCTTTTGGCAACATTTTTGTAAACTATTGTAATATTTTGAAATGTTCATAGATATTTTGAAGTTCCTCACTGGCCTATATGAAAAAATTAAATCTCTGAATAACTAATATGAAAGATATGTGGACCCTTGAATTTGTTTACTGCCCTGAAATATTTATTTTTATAATTTAGTTTTATGTTTCTGTTGTAAAATTTTAAAAAAGTGTTATTGACACTTTTGCATTAAAGGTGACGAAATTCAATGTAAATGGTAAAGTGTTGCTATGTAATTCGATTATTTCCATTATTACACTGTGCGACACGACTTCCCTCCCAAGAACGAGACTATATAGGAATGAAACTATAGCCCAACAGTAGATAAGCTGCACACTCAGTTTTTTATTTCGTGATCGTTTGTCCTTTTTACAGGACTTTGAAAATTTCAAGGATAACAATATTAAAATATTTTTATTTGCACTTACAACAATGCGAATTGATAAATATGGGTATCGAATGAAAGGGGAGAATTCCCGCTATTTAATAAAATTTTTGGAAAAAAATTCCAAGGACGAAGGCTACAAAAAATGTCCTTTCAAACTTTAATCCTTTAATATCCTTTAAAGTTATGCAATTAAAAATCGTAAAAAATACATGTTACAGAACTCTAACTGACACAACACATATTAAAATTTCAGCTTTCTATCTTTAACGGTTAAGAAATAACAAATATTTGAATTTCACAGCCTATACTCGTATAGCATATTAGGACACGGATACCTGTTGTCTCTCACCTGTTGAGAAAAGGGCATTGGTATGTTTCCAGAGCGTAGTAGAGAATGTCCTAGGGAACAAAAAAGATGAAAATTATGAAGATATTGTTCGCAACATGCTGGAAAGTTTCCGAGAAATGGGTGTTAACATTTCGCTACACTTTCTTGCGAGCCATCTCGATTTCTTCCCCGACAATTTGGGAAATTTCAGCGACGAACACGGTGAACGGTTTCACCAAGACCTCGCCATTTAGTGGAAAAAATGATTGTCATATGCTGTTGGAATACCTGTGGTCTATATGTCGCGATTCAGATTACCAACAATAACGGAAATGCAGAAGAGTTCATTTCAACCAACTGAAAGAATATTATTTAACATAAACATTTCAAATATATAAAATACATACAATATATGTAAACATGAAAAATATTAATATATTGAATAAACACACGTAGCATATTGTCTTTATACGGTGCGCTAGTATTTTCCTTTCTGTTTTAAATACTTTGCGTTTTCTTTACGATATTTTTTGATATTTTTCTTAAAATTGCAAATTTAAAATAATTGCCATTCCTTAACTCACACTGATAGAAGGCTGATTTTGTTTGATGAAATTGTTCTACTCACAAAATTAAAGGATATTAATGGATAACAGTTAAAAGGACATTTTTAAATATTACTCGTCCTTGGAAAATTGTTCCTAAAATTTTAGTGAATAGCAGGAATTTTCCCCTTTCATTTGATAACAATATTGATGTTATTCACATTTTAAAATGTGTAAACAAGTTATATCAAAATTGTTAACCTTGTAATTTTAAAAGTCCTGTGAAAAGGACAAACGATCACGAAATAAGGAAGTTAGTACGTTATTTTCCTACTAGTGCCCTATATATTTTAAATTTTATATAGTGCCTTTCGTGGGAGGGAAAAAATATTTTTTTTGTATCGGTGTCCTAAATATGCTATATAGGCTGTGAAATTCAAATAATTGTTATTCCTTAACCGTTAATGATAGAAGGCTGAAATTGTAATATGTGTCGTGTCAGTTAGAGTTCAGTAACACGTATTTTTTTACGATTTTTACTGGCACAACTTTGAAGAATATTAAAGGATTAAAGTTTAAAAGGAGATTTTTTTGTAGCCTTCGTCCTTGGAATTTTTTCCAAAAATTTTATTAAATAGCGGGAATTCTCCCCTTTTATTGGATACCCATATTTATCAATACGCATTGTTGTAAGTGCAAAGTGCATCCTTGAAATTTTCAAAATCCTGTAAAAAGGACAAACGATCACGAAATAAAAAACTGAGTATGCAGTTTATCTACTGTTGGCCTATAGTTTTATTTCTATACAGTCCCGTTCTTGGGAGGGAAAAAAATTCGAATTTGTCGCACGGTGTTATCAATTCATGTAGTCAAAGATGTATTCAAATGATTGGCTTTTCGTAAAAAAATAAGTTTCAATAATAACGCTCAACGCATAACGTCTCAAAGAAAAGAAAGGAATACGATGTTATAAAATAAACATGTCCGTACATTAGGCTGAATGCTAAATTATTTTTAAAGAAATTAATTTTTTTTACTTTACATACAAGTTCGGTGATATAGACAATATGAAATGTTGGCCGACGAAAATGCCAACATTCTCTTTGTAAAAACTAAGGTTTAGACAGAAATCTTATCCTTTCGATGTATCCCATCTATATATATAAAAGAGAGCGTCTGTTTATGGGTTTGTTTGTTTGTTCCTTATAGACGTCTAAACGGCCGGACGGATCTTCTTGAAATTTTCACAGAATGTACGTGTGTGGGGGGGTGGTGAAAATAGGGTACTTGAATTTTCGATATATCAAGTGGGCGTGGACCCGCCCACATGGGTCAAATTTTGATATTGAGAAAAAATTTTAGCTAGAGTGCTGAAATTTGTGTGTTTGCATTTAGTGGCAGATCATGTGAATTTTCCAAAAATGGGCGGAATCGGACAAATGGGCGTGGCCCTGCCCATATAAGCCAAATTTTGAAATTGAAATATTTTCCACAATTTAATTGGTCCAAAAATGGGCGGGATCGGTCCAATGGGCGTGGCCCCGCCCATATGTTCCAAATTTTAAAGTTGTGATATCTTGAACAATTTGTTATCGTGAGTACTGAAATTTAGTGCATATGTATCCGGTGGCAGTCTACGCTATTGGTCCAAAAATGGGCGGGATCGGATGAGTGGGCGTGGCCCCGCCTATATAACCCAAATTTTTAACTTGAGATATCTTGCACAATTTATTAACGAGAGTGCTGTAATTTTGTGTATCTGTATCTGGTAGCAGTCTATGTGTTTGGTCCAAAAATGGGCGGGATTGGAATTTTGGAATTTTGATATCTTGAACAATTTGTTAGCGTGAGTGCTGCAATTCAGTGCATATGTATGCAACCGGTAACAGTCTACGTTATTGGTCCAAAAATGGGCGGGATCAGACCAAGGGGCGCGGCCCAGCCCAAATCGGATCGGACCAATGGGCGTGGCTTGAGATATCTTTCACAATTTATTAGCGAGAGTGCTGTAATTTTTTGTACCTGTATCTGGTAGCAGTCTACGTGTTTGGTCCAAAAATGGGCGGAATTGGACCAATGGGCGTGGCCCCGCCCATATAAGCCAAATTTTTAATTTGAGATATCTTGCACTATTTATTAGCGAGAGGGAGTCAAGTTTTGAAATTGGAATATCTTGCACAATTTGTTAGCGATAGTGCTGTAATTTTGTGTATATGTTTCTGGTGGTTGTCTACGTGATTGACCCAATAAGGGGCGGTATATGACCAGTGGGTGTGGCCCCGACCATATATTTTAAATTGATATATCTTGCACAATTTGTTAGCGAGAGTGCTGCAATTTAATTTTAATTTAATTTAATTTATTTTCCATCATAGTAACCGAGCCTATATGGCCTTTTACAGTTACAAAAAACAACAATATGTAGACTACTCAAAAATCTTAAATATCTAAATAAATAAAATGACTAAATTATAAAATAAAACAGAAAACAATAGAAAGAGTAGTAAACAACCGAGTAAACAATTTTCTCCTAACTTTCACAGTATATATAAACAGTTATAGAGCATCTAACAATAAGAAAAACTACTCACACACTGTGAGAAAAAAAAATTTACAAAAATCAACTTAATTTCATAAAAAAACATACGTACAAGCTTAACAATTTAATGCAATAAATAATAAAAATAATTAAAAAAAACTATAAAATTTAAAGAAAATACTAAATCAATTTACGAGGCGATTGAAAAAAAAAAATATTGAGTTATAATAAACATCCCTACTACTCGCGCAAAAAAACTACTCTGACAGGCTATATCATCCAATTAGGCAATAGGAAAAATAATAAACAAGAAAAAAAAATCAAAAATCATGAAGCTGAGCATATTCAAAGAGCTTATATTTATATGTATGTTGTAAATGCGTGCCACTCTCACAAGAAATGACCTATCTAAGGTAGCAGTTAACCTCGGCATAACAATTTGGGTATTTCTTGTTGATCTACCAAAGCTAAAAAGATCCAACATAAATCGCGGCGTTTGCAACTTATGCACTTTATAGAAGTGCAACAAAATTCGTATTTTGATGTAGTTAGCAAATGAGCACCCAAGAAAATCGGTTACATATTGGGAAATGTGATCATACCACTTCACAGTATAAACATATCTCAAAACTCGTTGAAATAATAATCTTACCTTCCGCATAACATAACCTACATTTAGTGTTTGATATATCTTGAGCAATTTGTTAGAGAGATCAATGTAATTTTGTGCATACATATTTGGTGTCAGTCTACGTAATTAGTCCAAAAATAAACGGGATCGGGAATCTGAAGTCTGGGACAACGAAGTGGACCGGGTCCAGCTAGTAGTATATATATAGCAAAATACGATGTCTTTGCGTCATCAATACTCGTATGTAAACATTAGTGTGACAGTACGCAGAAGTATATCATGCAAGAGATTGCAACTACAGAAAAATATTGGCAGAAAAATCCTCTGTCGGGAAAGTTCAAACATTGTTTGTACAGGGTGGAGCGCGGGAATTTGATTTTTGCACTGCAAACTGTGGCGGCACTGTTGGTCGGAGATTTGTATTCGTCTGCTTTTCAGTTGCCATCATCCATTGGACACGTGAGAGAGGTCATTTTGTGTTGAAGCGTATTTTTCAAATGCGCACTCGCTCGGGGTGATGTGAATCACTCGAGGTGATATGAACTGGTCGGCACGCTCGCCAGACCTACCCCCATGCGATTTTTTTAATGCAAAGGTGTATATCAACCGTCCCAACACCTAATTAACAATATTGAGGCTGAAATTGGCAGAATACTCGTACCAGTCGACATGCTTGTTAGAGTACATGACTACTTCAGAAAACGTATGCAGTAGTGTGTGGATAGCGAAAGTCGACATTTGCCAGATACACTATTTAAAACCATGTAATTTAAAAATTCCCTTACTGTTCAATATAATTAAAATATAAAATAAAATTTTCTAAGGTTCATAACATTTTTATTTCATTCCCCAATAAGCCTCCATAGCAATACACAAAGAAAAGCGATAATAACAATGTGCAACAAAATATTTGTCGAAAGGCGGTGCACAAGATTTTCTGGTTTAATATGACGATTTAAACACCAAAAATATTTAAAAAAAATTTTATGGTTAATTTTTTAAAACCGTTTTTTCTTTAAAATTTCCATTTTCTTGGGAAGTGCCTTTAGTGTTTGGACCACATTTAAGTATATGCTCGATAAATGTGGGATATAATGTAAATTAAAGAAAATTATGAGGACTACAATTGTTAACAAAAACACTTCACGTGGAAACAGAAAATTGTTTTTTGTTGGTACGAAAAATGCTTCTAACAATATTGTCAGGAAAATGGCGGAAAAATTCAACTCTGTGAACTTACACCCATACAATTTTTGTCTCGCAACGTTGGTAGAAAATTCATTGTAAGACAATAATATTGGTAGACACTTCGTCGGCTTAATGCTATTTTGGTCCATACGCCATTTTCGTGTTTTTTGAGTTAGGAATTGATACTATGGGTTTAAAGCACGCTCTTTTAGAATCTGCAATCTTTTTTTCCTATCTCGTCTAGTTTTCGGGATATTGGTAGGGTAAATCGATTTAACTCTGATTTACGGAAAATACATTTGATAGTTTTGTTCTATGTCTCCTTTTTGTTATCGCCCTATATTTTTTACTCAATATTTTACGTTCTTTCGATCACAATATGTAAATTACTCTCCTTCCACACCTTCTTTGTGGTCCAAGTAATACAAATACTAAAAAATATTTAAACAAAAGTGGATATGGAACAAAATGCCATGTACAAAAATTGTTATAACTTGCTTATTTTAGAATGTAATGACATAGAAATGCATGAGAATCATACAAACACTGTTGGGAACACTATGGAATAAAAAGTGTGTAACTCTTCAGTTCCGTTTTTACTCAAACAATAAATTGCGTTTTTCTCCGTTCATACAAAATGGCGTATGGAACAAAATAGCATTAAGCCGACGACTTGGCAATCGTGTAAACACACAATGTTGCAATTGTGAGATTTGCAGACACTTTTGATTGTCAGATGTGCGAAGTTTATGCATGTGACAATGGCGCCATTATCAGAGAAATAATTTATTTACAACTCTTTCAATCGTCTGAACTGAAAATTCACATTTGCCTAACAATCTGTCATTGTAGATTTGCAGCACTTTAACAGGGTTGAAAACGATGTCCGATCTGACAATCGTCTGTACATAGCTTAACCCTTTAGAGCACGAAGTTCCCAGGCACACATTTTATTATCCACTCACCTTAGAGAGGGGGTATATATTATTTGCCACGAGCCAAAAGTGAAACACATCTAAGGAGTGACCTGGAACCCAAAGTATGTTTGGCGGAAATTCGATTTGGGGCATTTTAAGTAATTTGAGCAATTTCCGTCTGTCCGTCCGTCTGTCAGTGTGTCTGTATGTCAGTCTGCTGGCTGGTGCGCATGATAACTCTCGAAAGGATTAACTGATTGATTTAAAATCTTGTATGTAGTAATATTTGTCTCTATCTCCAAAGATGGGTCATATTAATACACTCCTTCTAGTACTTCCCCCACAAACATTTAGTGGAATATTGACTCTTTAATAACTTCTGAACTACTTACTCGAATCTTCTGAAGTTCCACACATGATACTTTTTTGATACCTCCCACACAAATGGACCATATTGTATCAAAAGTTAACTGCTTATGGCTTTAATATCAGTTAATACAAATACTTGCAATCTTGTACAGTGTTATGCTTTTAAAGTACCTAGGGTCCAGAGAAAAGTGGACGTTATTGGCACATCCTTTTTCGTACCTCTCACAGAAATGGGCCATTTTGCACAAAAAGTTTTTAGCTTATAACTTTAATACCAGTGCATACTTTAAAGTTATTAAATGCAATTTAAATTGATAATAATTTAATTAAAATAAATAAATAACTTAAATAAATAATTTTATTTTTTTGGGACTGAAGGTGAGGGGTTTCATAAGTCGGTTTACACGACTGAACTTTCTTACTTGTATTTATTTTAAATTTATTATAAACTAAAATATGCTTAATAAATGTGTTTTAGTAGATTTATTAAAAAAATCTTGTAATTTCCGTCGCATATAAGGGAATCTATGCAGTGAGAACACCGGGCGTATGATACATTTTAATGCAAGTTTTTGGATGAAGTCTTTTATTACATTTTATACAAAAGAAATTTGACTTCTTGCTACAATTGGCACATCGTCTGTCTGTTTGAAGTAGTCATTTATATGATTCCTACCATCGAAACGTGTATCGGCGTTAACAGTTGTCCTTTTTGAACCTCGTACAGACGGCATTCCACATCTTTCCAAGAATGAAGTTGCTATGTAGCGTCGAAAATTAAGTAAGCTGGAACCGTTTATATTATTTGGATGAACTTTTCTCATAAGCAACCATGCATTTACAACCGATACATTCAACAGATAGGCGAATATTGGCCACCACAACTTACGTTGTCTGATACGCGATCGGTAGACGGCCACCATCTTAACAACGCTACTCATTTCTGATTATAACGATGTTTTGGCTGCGGTATTTGTATAGCATCTTGTCCTCTTACAAATAGTTTACATGAACCGTTTCCATTGTTATCCAAATTTGTGCCAATGGTGAGCGCGGTATTATCTTTCAATCTGTTTGAAAAACGGTAGTCATACGATCCTCTCTATTATTTTTTCATCTCCGAAAATGATCGGATCTTTTCAATTTGACCATATCTAATTGTACCAGATGTGCAGATTCCTAAACTCGACAAATAGCGTAGTATTTTAGGTTTAGGTTAGGGTGGCAGCCGTATTTTTTTACAAGCTCACATAGCCCAGTTTAGGTCCCTAGTGTTACCAAGGGCTTAAATGCCCCTCATCGAAACCAACCTTTTTGATATATAAATTTATCGATAGTACGAATATCAGTACTGGAAAGATCTGTTAGGCTGCCTAAAAAGGCCGACCCCAGCATGTCCAGTCGTCGTTTACTCAAAGCGGGACAGTCGCAAAGCAAGTGCTGAATGCTCTCCACTTCTTCCTCATCTCCACAGCTTCGGCAGAAGTCATTGGAGTCAATACCCAATCTTTTGGCGTGTTCGCCGATCAAGCAGTGTCCCGTCATAACCTGTACTAACGTAGACAATCGTTTCCTCTCTAGTGCGAGGAAATATTTGACCTTCTCAGGTCATACCTTGGCCAGATTTGTCTAGCTACCCTGCAGGTGCCGATTTCTGTCCATCTTTCGTTGGACTGCCTGATTGCCTCTTGCCTAAGCCAAAGCTTGCACGTGGATAGTGGCGCACCAATATATGCAAATTCTTCGAGAATTTGTAATGTCGTCCCTTTCCTAGCAAGTTCATCGGCTTTGCAGTTCCCCGGGATATCCCTATGCCCAGGCACCCATATGAGGTGTATATTAAACTGCTCAGCCAGTCTGTAACTCTTCAGTCCCGTTTTTACTCCAACAATTAATTGCGTTTTTCTCCGATCATACAAAATGGCGTATGGAACAAAATAGCATTGAGCCGACGATGTGTGCTTTCTATTGCATTTAATCATGTCTAGTGGAAATAAGGCATATCGGTCCATATTTTAATATATATATTCCCCATACAAAGGTACTTTGGATAAGACATATTTACGCTCTGGGGGCGCAATTTTTAACCGATATGCATGTTTTTACGTTAATTGTAACATATTGGGAGGTGAAAAAATCATCGATCCCATGCCGCTAGGCGGCTCTATGATATACTATATTTTTAAAGTATGATAACGTTGACCGACCTGGCATTTGTCTTTACATAGCTTAAGTCGAAACAGGTTGTTTCCAGGAGAGGCGAATCGACGTTTTAGTCAAATTTTAATTTGTGTAGTTTAATAGAATGACCTCTACTGTTTTGAGCTTAACTTGATTGATTCTTTAGAATGGAGGTATTAATTTATATGTTATACTATTCTTTAATACTACATTGATTTTTTTCCGAAAATATTTTTATCTCTATATGTACATAATCTAACAATAAATAAAAAATCTTATTATTTCCTCTAAAAAATATTTTTTATAATTATTTTTCTATTACTGTCAATATAAAAATGTTTAAGACATGTTAAGCTCCCTCTTGTCCCCAATAAATGAATAGTGTATAATTTATTTGTCGTTTCGAGAAAATCATTTTTGAAGTTTTTGTGAAATTTAAACTCGATATCGGCACGTAGGCTTTTATTAATGAACAATTTCAAACACCCAATAACCCAATTTGTGGAAGTAGAATTTAACCAGATATAACAACAATTGCGTAGATTCTGAAAATGCAATAAAAAACAGTATCACTACGACGTAGTGATACTGTTCTATCACTGTACGTTATCGCAGTGATACCGTTCGTCGTATTCTAAGAACGGTACGTTATCGTAGCGGTACCGTTCGCGAACAGTAACACTAAAAAATTTTTTAGTTTATTCTGTTCTCTTGTAAGTGTTGCGTTACTGTTCTGTTCGCAACGAAGGAACGGTACAGAACGCTAGGGAACCGTTCATTAGTGTTTTTTCCGAACTCTGATTCAAACTGCAAATGCTCCTAATTTCGCGATCGCAGAAACGAAATATTATGCGAATATACTTAAAACAAACCAAATTTTTATATAAGCTTTGAACTACGCGAACTTTTTTTGACGCCACTCAAGAATAGATGTTATGAGATTTCACTAAATTTTGACCCTTCATGGGGGAGGTACTCGAAGGGGTGGACCAACATAGTCCATCTTTGACCTCAATTATAGACTTACAGTTGCCAAAATAGTGGAAGAATTGGAAGAATTTGATGGGGATTTGCCTCAACATATCGCACCTATTCCACAAAAGGGTAACAACTCAAAATTTTTAAATTTTGCTTTTTTGCAAGAAAACAACGTACAATGGCAATTTCTACCCACTGCAAAAAATGTCCGTTGGTTTTTCTTCTTTTTCATAATAAAAAACCGTTATGACTCTCTGTGTTTACAGAATAACGTCTTTAGATGCAACTAAAGATTTACATTTTGAATTGTCTCCAAATGTTTAAGCAAATGGAAACGTTGATTTATCATCTAAAGAGTAATATTTGTAGTTGTGCCCTTTTCAACATATAGTCCGAGTAAGATTTTTCAGTTAAAAAGCTACAACTCAAAATAATACCACTATTTATGTACAAACTTTTTTCATGAAAAGAGTAACAACTCAAAAAAGTTGTTATTTTTCTAAAATGAATAAAAAAAAAATGAAAATGTGTTATTATTTTTTTCTATGATATTTTATTGCAACGACATATTCTTTTTTTGCAATATACCATTAATATTAACGGAAACAGTTTTTGGCCTCTACTGATATTTTTTAAATTTTGAGTTGTTACCCTTTTGTGGAACAGGTGCGATATATATGTATATGCGATCCCTCCGTTAGATGGAAATTATACGGACCAAGATTCTGACGCAAGTGATGACGAGCATGAAGCAATACTCAATCATATGGGGTGATATATGTTATCGACCGAGGTGGGAATGAGGCAAGATGAAAATTATGAATTGAATGAAAGGTTCTATCCTCCAAAACTCCGACAGGCTTTTTTAACCCATTTTCTTTGCAGATATAATACACCACTGTGTTGAACATACCTATATGTTCGCTCTTCAAGAAAATGTTTACTTAAAAGTGACTTCGGATGAAATTATATATGTCAGGATATGCAAAATACCCGAATAAACGCCTTTACTGGTCAGAACAAAAGGATTCTTCAATACTGCTAGCCAAAAGCATTCGACTGAACAGATTTGAAAAAATATTATTAAACAATTACCGTCTAAGTGATAATACAACGTCTATACTAAATTAGACCTATCATTACTAATATGTATTAAGCGTTCTTGAAACATGGTGGGATAGATGAAAATCTTTCCATTAATGAAAGCATGATTCCCTATTACGGAAAACACTATGTATACTCTAAGCAGTATATTCGAGGTAGGCCAATTAGATTTGGATTCAAAAACTGGGAACTCAACTCAAGTGAAGGGTATAATATGATTCCATTTGACATACTCGTATATATGAGTAAAAATGCTATTTCGTATGGATTCGGTGTAGGAGGCGACAAAGTCATTGATCTCCTTACAAGAGCAAATGTTCCACATAATAAGGTATTCAAAGTAAAAAATACAGATGGTACATATGATATATACACTGCATCTTACATATTTCATATATTTATTTTCTATAAAGCTTTTCATCGATAATTACTTTATATCGCTTAAAATACTACGCTACTTTAAACTGCTTGTGGCCAACTGTGAAGGCACTCCAAGAACCTGCATTTTGGCCAAGAAAGATCTAAGTATCTTTCTCCTGACTAATTTAAGTGGTAAAGACCAAACAGCTGCTAGCCTGGAAATCGGTCTCCAGCTACTTGCCTTATGAATCTGTAGTACCGACTGCTCTATTCAGGGAAGTAGTAGAAGAAGCAACGTCTGACGAGCTCGAGCTGATTATTGGCGCAGACACGAACGCTCATCATACTATCTGGGGTAGTACGGATATAAACAATAGGGGTGATTCGCTTCTTGACTTTATTCTAACTACCAACCTTAGTATTTGTAACATAGGTAATAAACCGACCTTCACAATTAAAGACAGACAAGAAGTACTCGACGTAACGTTTGCTACTGACCGGCTGTCAGACAAAATTATTGGGTGGAATGTACTGGACGACCACTCATTCTCAGATCACCATTATATTGAGTTCAAACTCGCGGAAAAAGCGCCTAAACCCGCCGTCCACAGAAATGTAAGGAAGACAAAGTGGCATCTGTATGAGAAGAATTTCAAGAAAGTCCTCAACTCTAAACTTCTGTACGAACCGAATGACAAAGCCGGTCTGGATAATCTGGTCGATCATATCACCATATCATTCAATAGATCCCTTGAAGAAGCCTGTCCAAAAACAAGGTACAAGGGTAAAACTAAACCCCAATGGTGGACTTCTGAGCTAACGGCTATGAAAAAGACCTGCAACAAGGTATTCAATAAGGCTAAATCTATTGGGGTCGCTAATGATTGGGATGCTTATAAAGAGCAACTCAAGATCTATAAGAAGGAGCTTAGAAAGGCGCAAAGGCGATCTTGGTATACCTTCTGTGGTGAAGTGGAAAAGGACCAGATGGCATCACTCCAGCAGAAATGCAGAAAATTTTAAAGTACATTATCCCCTGGCTGGAGAAAATTTATGTAGGCTGTATCAGGCTTTCATACGTCCCGAATCGATGGAGGGATACCAAAGACTTCAGACCAATTAGCCTATCCTCCTTCCTATTGAAAGGTCTGGAAAGACTTTTAGATCATTGGAGTCAATACCCAATCTTTTGGCGTGTTCGCCGATCAAGCAGTGTCCCGTCAGAACCTGTACTAACGTAGACAATCGTTTCCTCTCTAGTGCGAGGAAATATTTGACCTTCTCAGGTCATACCTTGGCCAGATTTGTCTAGCTACCCTGCAGGTGCCGATTTCTGTCCATCTTTCGTTGGACTGCCTGATTGCCTCTTGCCTAAGCCAAAGCTTGCACGTGGATAGTGGCGCACCAATATATGCAAATTCTTCGAGAATTTGTAATGTCGTCCCTTTCCTAGCAAGTTCATCGGCTTTGCAGTTCCCCGGGATATCCCTATGCCCAGGCACCCATATGAGTTGTATATTAAACTGCTCAGCCATCTCGTTAAGAGATCTGCGGCAGTCGAGGACAGTTTGTGAATTTAGGGATGTTGCCTCCAGAGAATTGATGGCAGCCTTGCTGTCCGAGTAAATGACAACGCCAGTGTTGGTTACTATGTTGCGAATCAGCCACTTGGCGACTTCCCATATTGCCATTATTTCGGCTTGATAGACACTGCTGTTATCTGGTAGTCTGTGAGCTATATCCAGACTAAGTTCTTCACAGTGTACTCCGAAGCCAACCTTTTCATCAAGCTTCGAACCATCCGTGTAAAACTGGAGATGGTCTCTATTACCTGGTATTCTGCCGACCCATTCATCTCTGGCGGGAATCATAGTGATGTAATTTCTCTCGAAGGTGTACACAGTTGGTATATAGTCCACTCGGTCGGTTACCATAGCACTACACTTTGATATCCTCATGTGACCATAGTTCTTGTACCTCCACATTGATAGGCAGTTTAATCTTATTGCCGCTTTGGTTGCAACTTCTCTCGCCACAATATTAATCGGCAGTATATGGAGTAGGGCCTGTAGAGACTCGGTCGCTGTAGTCCTTAAGGCTCCGCTTATGCTCAGGCAGGCAGTTCTCTGAACCTTTGTTAGTAAGTTGGTAATGGTTAGTTTGTCAGTTGCAGTCCACCATACCACAATACCGTATAACAGTATTGGATGAACTACTGGTATATATATCCAGTGGACGATTTTAGGAGAGAGTCCCCACCGCGACCCTACAGCCTTTTTGCAGGAATATAAGGCGACGTTGGCCTTCCTTACACGTTCCAATACGTTAAGTCTAAATAACATTTTCCTATCTAGAATTATTCCTAAAAATTTTGCACTTTCAGAAAAGACTAGATCTGTTCCATTTATCCGAGGTGGAGGGTCCACATGTGGGACATTATTCATCCTAGTAAAGAGAACCAATTCTGTCTTGTTGGGGTTAACGCCCAAACCGCTGCTTCTGGACCATCTAGCCAACTTGTTCAGAGCCACCTGTAGGATGTCTCTGAGGACGTTTACGAATTTGCCACTCACTGCGATTGCCACGTCGTCCGCATATGCCACGACCTTGCAGCCACAACGTTCTAGATCTAGCAGGATTTCATTCACCGCTAGGTTCCAAATTAGTGGAGACAGTACTCCTCCTTGCGGGGTCCCTCTGTTTACATACCTTGTTAGAGTTGTGGACCCTAGACATGCTGTTATGCGTCTTCTGGTGAGCAGACTTTGAATTAGTCTAATCAAACTAGTGTTAACTTTTAGATGTGAGAGTGCCGCAATTACCGCATCGGAGTGAATGTTGTTAAAAGCCCCTTCTATGTCAAGAAATGCCACCATGGTGAATTCCTTGAAATGCAGGGACGATTCGATAGTGCTCACAAGTTCGTGCAGGGCTGATTCTGTAGACTTGCCCTTATTGTAAGCATGTTGGTTCCCCGACAGGAGTTTTGTATCCAGGTTTTCCCTAATGAAATGATCTAAAAGTCTTTCCTGACCTTTCAATAGGAAGGAGGATAGGCTAATTGGTCTGAAGTCTTTTGGCCTAGTGTGTGATATCTTTCCCGCTTTAGGTATGAATACCACTTTGGTATCCCTCCATCGATTCGGGACGTATGAAAGCCTGATACAGCCTACATAAATTTTCTCCAGCCAGGGGATAATGTACTTTAACATTTTCTGCATTTCTGCTGGAGTGATGCCATCTGGTCCAGGTGACTTGAAGGGCTCAAAGCTGTTAATAACCCAGCTTATTCTGGATCTCTCAGTCAAGAAGCTAGCGACGCTCGCAGTCCACTCGCACTCTTGTTGGTCCTGCTGATGCTCGGGTTCTGTTACAGAGTTCCCCGGGAAATGTGTGTCGAGCAGTACATTGAGCGACTGCTCGCTGTTTTTGGTCCAGTTATTTGCCTCATCCTGTAAATATCCCACTGAACAGGGTGAATCAGATAATATCTTCCTCAGCCTAGCGACGTCGGAGACCTTTTCCACTTCACCACAGAAGGTATACCAAGATCGCCTTTGCGCCTTTCTAAGCTCCTTCTTATAGATCTTGAGTTGCTCTTTATAAGCATCCCAATCATTAGCGACCCCAATAGATTTAGCCTTATTGAATAGCTTGTTGCAGGTCTTTTTCATAGCCGTTAGCTCAGAAGTCCACCATTGGGGTTTAGTTTTACCCTTGTACCTTGTTTTTGGACAGGCTTCTTCAAGGGATCTATTGAATGATATGGTGATATGATCGACCAGATTATCCAGACCGGCTTTGTCATTCGGTTCGTACAGAAGTTTAGAGTTGAGGACTTTCTTGAAATTCTTCTCATACAGATGCCACTTTGTCTTCCTTACATTTCTGTGGACGGCGGGTTTAGGCGCTTTTTCCGCGAGTTTGAACTCAATATAATGGTGATCTGAGAATGAGTGGTCGTCCAGTACATTCCACCCAATAATTTTGTCTGACAGCCGGTCAGTAGCAAACGTTACGTCGAGTACTTCTTGTCTGTCTTTAATTGTGAAGGTCGGTTTATTACCTATGTTACAAATACTAAGGTTGGTAGTTAGAATAAAGTCAAGAAGCGAATCACCCCTATTGTTTATATCCGTACTACCCCAGATAGTATGATGAGCGTTCGTGTCTGCGCCAATAATCAGCTCGAGCTCGTCAGACGTTGCTTCTTCTACTACTTCCCTGAATAGAGCAGTCGGTACTACAGATTCATAAGGCAAGTAGCTGGAGACCGATTTCCAGGCTAGCAGCTGTTTGGTCTTTACCACTTAAATTAGTCAGGAGAAAGATACTTAGATCTTTCTTGGCCAAAATGCAGGTTCTTGGAGTGCCTTCACAGTTGGCCACAAGCAGTTTAAAGTAGCGTAGTATTTTAAGCGATATAAAGTAATTATCGATGAAAAGCTTTATAGAAAATAAATATATGAAATATGTAAGATGCAGTGTATATATCATATGTACCATCTGTATTTTTTACTTTGAATACCTTATTATGTGGAACATTTGCTCTTGTAAGGAGATCAATGACTTTGTCGCCTCCTACACCGAATCCATACGAAATAGCATTTTTACTCATATATACGAGTATGTCAAATGGAATCATATTATACCCTTCACTTGAGTTGAGTTCCCAGTTTTTGAATCCAAATCTAATTGGCCTACCTCGAATATACTGCTTAGAGTATACATAGTGTTTTCCGTAATAGGGAATCATGCTTTCATTAATGGAAAGATTTTCATCTATCCCACCATGTTTCAAGAACGCTTAATACATATTAGTAATGATAGGTCTAATTTAGTATAGACGTTGTATTATCACTTAGACGGTAATTGTTTAATAATATTTTTTCAAATCTGTTCAGTCGAATGCTTTTGGCTAGCAGTATTGAAGAATCCTTTTGTTCTGACCAGTAAAGGCGTTTATTCGGGTATTTTGCATATCCTGACATATATAATTTCATCCGAAGTCACTTTTAAGTAAACATTTTCTTGAAGAGCGAACATATAGGTATGTTCAACACAGTGGTGTATTATATCTGCAAAGAAAATGGGTTAAAAAAGCCTGTCGGAGTTTTGGAGGATAGAACCTTTCATTCAATTCATAATTTTCATCTTGCCTCATTCCCACCTCGGTCGATAACATATATCACCCCATATGATTGAGTATTGCTTCATGCTCGTCATCACTTGCGTCAGAATCTTGGTCCGTATAATTTCCATCTAACGGAGGGATCGCATATACATATATATCGCACCTGTTCCACAAAAGGGTAACAACTCAAAATTTAAAAAATATCAGTAGAGGCCAAAAACTGTTTCCGTTAATATTAATGGTATATTGCAAAAAAAGAATATGTCGTTGCAATAAAATATCATAGAAAAAAATAATAACACATTTTCATTTTTTTTTTATTCATTTTAGAAAAATAACAACTTTTTTGAGTTGTTACTCTTTTCATGAAAAAAGTTTGTACATAAATAGTGGTATTATTTTGAGTTGTAGCTTTTTAACTGAAAAATCTTACTCGGACTATATGTTGAAAAGGGCACAACTACAAATATTACTCTTTAGATGATAAATCAACGTTTCCATTTGCTTAAACATTTGGAGACAATTCAAAATGTAAATCTTTAGTTGCATCTAAAGACGTTATTCTGTAAACACAGAGAGTCATAACGGTTTTTTATTATGAAAAAGAAGAAAAACCAACGGACATTTTTTGCAGTGGGTAGAAATTGCCATTGTACGTTGTTTTCTTGCAAAAAAGCAAAATTTAAAAATTTTGAGTTGTTACCCTTTTGTGGAATAGGTGCGATATGTTGAGGCAAATCCCCATCAAATTCTTCCAATTCTTCCACTATTTTGGCAACTGTAAGTCTATAATTGAGGTCAAAGATGGACTATGTTGGTCCACCCCTTCGAGTACCTCCCCCATGAAGGGTCAAAATTTAGTGAAATCTCATAACATCTATTCTTGAGTGGCGTCAAAAAAAGTTCGCGTAGTTCAAAGCTTATATAAAAATTTGGTTTGTTTTAAGTATATTCGCATAATATTTCGTTTCTGCGATCGCGAAATTAGGAGCATTTGCAGTTTGAATCAGAGTTCGGAAAAAACACTAATGAACGGTTCCCTAGCGTTCTGTACCGTTCCTTCGTTGCGAACAGAACAGTAACGCAACACTTACAAGAGAACAGAATAAACTAAAAAATTTTTTAGTGTTACTGTTCGCGAACGGTACCGCTACGATAACGTACCGTTCTTAGAATACGACGAACGGTATCACTGCGATAACGTACAGTGATAGAACAGTATCACTACGTCGTAGTGATACTGTTTTTTATTGCATTTTCAGAATCTACGCAATTGTTGTTATATCTGGTTAAATTCTACTTCCACAAATTGGGTTATTGGGTGTTTGAAATTGTTCATTAATAAAAGCCTACGTGCCGATATCGAGTTTAAATTTCACAAAAACTTCAAAAATGATTTTCTCGAAACGACAAATAAATTATACACTATTCATTTATTGGGGACAAGAGGGAGCTTAACATGTCTTAAACATTTTTATATTGACAGTAATAGAAAAATAATTATAAAAAATATTTTTTAGAGGAAATAATAAGATTTTTTATTTATTGTTAGATTATGTACATATAGAGATAAAAATATTTTCGGAAAAAAATCAATGTAGTATTAAAGAATAGTATAACATATAAATTAATACCTCCATTCTAAAGAATCAATCAAGTTAAGCTCAAAACAGTAGAGGTCATTCTATTAAACTACACAAATTAAAATTTGACTAAAACGTCGATTCGCCTCTCCTGGAAACAACCTGTTTCGACTTAAGCTATGTAAAGACAAATGCCAGGTCGGTCAACGTTATCATACTTTAAATATATAGTATATCATAGAGCCGCCTAGCGGCATGGAATCGATGATTTTTTCACCTCCCAATATGTTACAATTAACGTAAAAACATCTATTATTTAAGAATAAATACCAGAGCTTAAAATGTCTATCATAGAGCCGCCGTATGTCAATTTTATGTCGGCTAAGCCCTCTAGCCGCCGCCGCCGATCTGTAATTTTCAATGGCAGCCGCTGCCGCCAAATTTGGCTCGTCTTCATTCTCTGGTCCATACTTTGATATAGCCCCCATACGAAGATCCCTTTCGATAAGACATATTTACGCACTAGAGAGCGCATTTTTTAACCGATCATGCTGAAATTTAAATATTTGTACGGTGTATTACATTCAATTGTGCCTAGTGAAAATTAGGTATATCGGTCCATATTTTGATACAGCCCCAATACAAAGTTGCCTTTCGACAAGACATATTTACGTTATAGAGGACGCATTTTTTATCCGATTAAAATATGTGTGCTTCTTATTGCATTTAATCATGTCTAGTGAAAATGGGGCATATCGGTAAATACTTTGATATAGCCCCATACGCTTTAGAGAGCGCATTTTTTAACCGATCATGCCGAAATTTGAATATGTATTCATTCTATTGCATTCAATCATGACTAGCTAAAATTATGCATATCGGTTAAAAATTGCGCCCCCAGAGCGTAAATATGTCTTATCCAAAGTACCTTTGTATGGGGGATATATATATTAAAATATGGACCGATATATATTTGCGACCTGTGGTGTCAAATATAAAAAAGAACGGAGCGCTAAACGTAGTGAAACTGTTAGTGTTCTCTTCAAAAGAATAGTATCACTACGACGTAGTGATACTGTTCTATGAACCGTACGTTACCGTAGTGATACCGTTCGTCGTGCTCTACGAACGGTGCGTTATCGTAGTGGTACCGTTCGCGAACAGTAACACTAAAAAAAATAAATAACGTTAGTGTTCTCTGAAGGAACCGTTCCTATAACGTACTGTTTTTTCTGAACACTGGTTTAAATAACCTCTAAAAAAAGGTTACCCTAAATGAAATTGTCAATTTTTATTACTTTTAGTATAGACCACTGGACATAAAAATCTGGACCATTATTTATAGGGCAACGTGACTTCATTTAAAATAATTGCAATATAAATTTTCTTTTTCTCTTTTTTTTATTTTTTAAATGGAGGACCTTTTTAAAATATTGTGTGAAACTAACGAAAATACAACAGTCTAAGCAACCGCGTCTCATACGTGACTCAGTACATCAGAAAAACCTTCAAGCGTTTTTCCCACAACTCACGTTTTCAATGTCGGTGTCCATCATAACTTCAAAACTACTACACCGATCGTTTCGAAACTTTGAACACTATTTCTGTACATAATTTACGAGGTAACGCTGGCGAGATTTTTTATAATTTGTTAATATTTTTTATTTTACAATAACAAATTAGCCGATTTTTTTCAACAATCGCGTTTTCCGCTTCAAAGTGTTCCCAAAAATTTAAAAAATAGAAATTTCGAAAAACACTCCCGGCGTTATTTGTTGAAAACGATTTACTAACGAAATAATTTTGGTTTTTTTGATTTTATATAATCCATCACCAAGTTGTGATGGACACCGAAATTAAATTTTTTTCCGAGACGCCTCCGAATAAAAGCTGTCGTTTTCATATTTTTTAATATGTTTTCATGACATTTTTATACAATATACTTCGAAAGTTATGCTATAATACACCGCTAGTTTTAATCAAAAGATTTTAACTGTGTCGTCACAAAAAATCACAAAACTGCGCCCTTTTTGTGCGAATTAACCTTGCCCCCACCCTTTATTAAAACCTCTTAAAAACATCGAAAAATTCACAATTACTATATTTTTTTTTATCGTAAAGTATTTTTTGTTTCCAATAGTTCTATTTATAATATTATAAAAGTCGTTCATCGCTCCACATCACAGAAATCACAAAAAGTATAACATTTCTAATAAAACTCTAAAGTAAACTTCAGATTTGCTGGCTCTTTAGCTCTGTACAACACAGCTAATATGTTACTTATATTCCAGTATATGCCTCAATAGTTAATATGGCATATACATAGTTAATATGGCACATACACCCTGAAAAAAATCGCTTCTGTAGTATATTGTCCCAAACATATTCTGCTGGAAACGTACATATGTTTAGCCTACACTCCAAAAATATAATATTTGATATACACAAAAATTGTATGTTTGGGAGAATGTTGTTTTGAACAAAAGTATGTTTTTATACCAATATTTTTTCTTTGGAACTAATATGTCCGATGAAAGAATTAATGTGTATTTAAGTATGGCGATATATCAATACCATAATTTATTTGTGGAAGTCAGTTCGCAAATATATTATGTTCTAATATATTAATATATTCTTTCCAAACAAAATTTCATATTCAAATACAATTTATTTGTTCATAAATATATTATATTTAAAAATTTGGTTCCAAATATATTTTCTTTCGATTCAAACATATCAAAAATGGCGATTTTCCTCCGTGTAGTTAATATGAGTGTAGGCGAACATATAATTAGCTTGGATTCAAATATAAAAGATGTATCGCAATCCCTATTTGCTGCGTGAAATTATGTGCAGAAAAAATAATAACCGAGATAAGTAAGGCTATGTACATAATATTGTCAACAAAATGTCAACAAATTTAACCCTGTGAACTAACACTTTTTGTCTTGCAACGTTGGCAAAAAAAAGTCATCGTCAATAAATTGTAAAACCTTGTAAGATGTGCGAAGTTTACACGCTGAAAAAAAATCTCTTCTGTAGTATATTGTCCCAAACATATTCGGCTTGAAGCATATATATGTTTATGGTACACTCTAAATATATAATATTTGATACACACAAAAATTATGTATTTGGGAAGATGTTGTTCTAAACAAATCCTTGTATTCACCCTAATACCTTTTATTTGGGATTTTAATTCCGAAACAAAAATGTATTTAAATTTAAGTATTCCGAAAATATCGAACCTTAATTGTGTTAAGTTTTTCAGTATTTTAATGATAATTTTTAGAAATTTTTAATTGAAATCGTATAATTTTTGATAACATTAATTTACTCGAAGGATTGAAAAAAATGCTGACATGAAATACCCAGAAATTTAAAATGGGTACCTTAAAACAGAATGCAATGCTGATAATGGTATTTTTGACTGGGAGAAATAATTCGAAACGAAGGAAAAATTAAAAATGAAATTAGAAAAATTCACCAAAGTTTTGAAAATCTTTCTTAAATTATATATATTTGAAGATATTCCTAAATAATAATTTTATTGGTATATAAATACATATTTTATTTGAGAAGATTAGTTTGCAAATATATTTTGTTGTAATATATTAATACATGCGTTCCAAGTAAATTTTATTGATTTTCAAATAAAATTTATTTACTCAGAAATATAAAACATTTAAAAATTTGTGTTCCAAATATATTTTCTTTCGATTCAAACATATCAAAAAATGCGATTTTGCCCCGTGTATGCATCTGACAACGGCGCCATTGTCAGAGAAACATTTTATTGGCAACACTGTTTATAAACTATTTGTATTGGCAATCCTGTATATAAATATTTACAAAATATATTCCAAAAAATATGTTACATTATAAGGTTTTATTGGAATCGTCTGGACTGACAATCCACCTGTTGTTAACAATCTGTCATTGTCAGTATATTGGCATCACCTGGACAGAGTTGATAACATTGTAATATCTTACAACCGTGTGTACATAGCATAAAAATTGTGCGAAAGATTACCCATTCAGAGCTGTGTGCGAGTCCAACACCTGTAGTCAGTGACTTTGTTTCGAATTTACTATGGATTCACTGACACAAACAAATAGTACAACAACGATGCGGTGCTTGACCAGAGAACAGTGGGAGACAAACCCTGCTGGGCACATAGACTATCTCTGTTAGAGTTGCTTGTAATTGAAGAACAAAAACTGGGTTACTTTTGTTACCAACAAAGCCAAATCCGAAATTTGCAATACAAGTCAATAAAGAGACATTTCTCTTTATTCAGGCCTATGATTTAAGGTTTTACTGAAATTTGAGCATCACTTGCTAGTTGAACACTTTTAACAAGTCGGGGCGTGTTTAATCCATTAAGTGAATGTAAACACATATACACTGAAAAAATCGCTTCTGTAGTGTATTGTCCCAAATATATTCTGCTTGAAATATACAAATGTTTAGGGAAATATATTATACTTGGCACATACAAATCGTATATATTCAGGAAGATGTTGTTCTAAACAAATCTTTGTTTCCATCCTAATATTTTTATTTGGGACTATTATTTAGAAAACAAATATTTGTGTTTCAAATATATTTTTCTTCGATTCATACATATCAAAAAATGCAATTTTGCCCCGTGTATAAATATAACATATTGATTTACAAGAAAATAAACAAAAACTGCTGCGAACCAAAAACAATATCATTTAAGAAGACTCATTATGTCCATTCTGCAAGCAGATTGTAGGTTAGGTTAGGTTAGCTTAAGGACGCGCGGCACACAACCATTGCTGGCGTGCACCAATTCACTCGGAGACCATTTGGTCCATTGAGTAAAGATAAGAGAGAGGAGAGATGGCGTTTTAGGAGAGGTTTAGATGAGTTGATGTCAAACCATCTATCTCAAGCATCCTTTGAAACCCATGGTGCTATCAACATCGTGGGATGATAGAGATTCCAGATTTTTTATCGTGTAATCACCTAGGTAGCGATGTCTTCGTCTTGATAGAGTAGGACATTGACAGAGAAGGTGTTCGATTGTCTCTAGTTCCTCCTCATCCTCACAGAGTCGACAGCAGTCGGCAGAATCATATAGGGATGGCTCAACCGTTGCAGCGTCCATCGCTGATCCATTTCGCGCGAGTTCGCTTTTTGTTCCCCGCGATATAACAGTGTCCGGGGACCCAGCATAGTCTTATTATGTCTGCCAATTGCTGTAGTTCCAAACGGCACTCATTAACCACTCTTAATAATGGTTGACTTCAGTGCCTTCAGAGCAGCCTGACTATCAACACAGGCTGTTATGTGATCATCTTGCCCGAGTTTTCGTCGATTTATCGGTCCCGCCAGAGACCTTAGGTCAGACATTCTTGATGCCTCAATGAGAATGGCCGAGTGGCCCAGAGCGCATTTTACAGCACCGTACTTAACAAAAAGTCCTACAGGTTGTAGGTTCAATACCATATCGAGTGTCGCCTGCGGTGTGCTCTTTCTCGCTATAGGTAAGTATAGGACGCACTATAGCTGTATACATCCAGTGGATGGTACATACTTGGCTTGAGCCCCACAGCTCTTACCTATGGAGTTTCTCCACGAGTATAGTGCGTTCAATACCTTTTTGACTCTTTCCTCTGTGTTTCTTTCCCATCTCAAATTCCAGTCAAGTTTGACTCCAAGGTATTTAGCTTCAGAGGAAAGGTTAAGCTCCACTCAGTCCAGAATAGGTTTTCTGGTGAATAGTACGAGCTCGGTCTTCATGGGGTTGATGTCCAGCCCTTTTTCCGTTGCCTACCTAGATAGCCTCCTAAGAGCACCCTGAATAAGATCGGTGATAGTCGAAAGAAATTTGCTTCCAACCATGTTGACAACATCATCTGCGTAGGCGACAACTTTCACTCTTTCTTCCTCAAATGATCTGAGTATTCTATTTAGTACCAAAAGCCACAGGAGAGGTGACAGTACCCCTCCTTAAAGAGTACCTCTGGTTACCATCTTCCTAATGGAGCCCTCTGCAGGTGATGCGTTGATGATTCTGCTGTTTAGCATTGAATCAATCCAATCAACCAGTAGAGGGGGAATGTCCACATCCATTAAGGAGTCAACTTCACATTATTGAAGGAGGAAGGAGGAGGCAGATTGTAGGAAGCGCTGAAGAATTTTTCATTTAAATTAATTGATGATGATATACAGCAATATATATTATCAAATGTATTACACCGTGTAATACATTTTTTAATTTTTCTGAAAGTCCTCGGAAGACGATATGGGTGTCAAATGAAAGAGCACATTTTGAGCTATCTAAATACCGTTTTAGTTTTTAGAAACTGGAACTAAGAAGTAGGAAAAATGGCCTTGCAAATTGTAGTCCTTCATTATCCTTTAAGATCAACCGTAGACATTTTTGAAAACAATATATTTTGTGGATCTAACTGTTCAGTTATTCATATCCAAATTTTAGCGATCTACGTTGATGATTTTGTCATTTAGAACTTACCTTCAGTCCCAAAAAATATTCGTATTATTTTCCTTCTTTTAATTAAATTATTATCAATCAATCAATTATCATTTAATAACTTTAAAATATGCACAAGTTATAAAAGTTATAAGTTAACTGTTGATCCTGTAAAACCATTACAATGTAAACAATTTCAAGTATTTGTGTGCACTGGTATTAAAGTTATAATCAGTTTGGTACCTCCCCATTTGTGTGGGAGGTACCAAAAGGGGCGTGTCAATAACGCCCATTTTTTAAGGGGCCTCTAGGTACTATAAAATTCTTACACGGTACAAAATGTTAACTATTTATATAACATTATATTAAAGCTGTAAGCAGTTAAATATTGTTACAAAATTAACCATTTGTGTGGGGGGTACCAAAATAGACGTGGAAAAATTCCAATTTTTTACCGGACTGTACGAGGGCGGTTCGGAAACTTCTTAGCCTATCAATGAAAGAGAATAGTTAGTTTTTCAGAAATATTTTTATTTTTCAATATAATCTCCTGAAACTTCAATACACTTAGTCCAACGCTTATCTAGGAATTCTATCCCTTAATTAAAATAGTTTTCCTCAAGGTCTTCAAAATAGTGGTTTACAACTGTAATTGCATCTTCATTTGAGGTAAAACGCTTGCCAGCAAGGAATTTTTTTAGATTTGGGAACAGGTAAAAGTCACTGGGAGCTAAATCAGGAGAATATGGTGGGTGGTCAAGCAACTCGTACTTTAATTCGTTGATTTTAGCCATTGTTGAAACACTCTTGTGCGTTGGTGCGTTGTCTTGATGAAAAATTATTTTTTTGTGTTGTAAGCCAGGACGTTTTTCTCGAATTTGTACATTTAATTGATCCAAAAGGTTGCAATAGTACTCTGAATTTATTGTTTTACCCTTTTGCAGATAGTCAATCAATAAAATACCTTTGAAGTCCCAAAAAACCGTTGCATTACCTTACCAGCCGATTGAATTGTTTTTGCCTTCTTTGGAGCACTTCCTCCAGCTTCAGTCCATTGTTTGGATTGTTCTTTTGTCTCTGGAGTATAGTGGTGGATCCATGTCCCATCAACAGTTATGAAACGACGCTTAAAATCCATTTTATTTCGCTTAAAACGATCCAAACAAGCTTGAGAAATGTTCATTCTTATGCGTTTTTGGTCGACTGTTAACAAGTGCGGCACCCATCTTGCAGAAAGCTTTTTCATCTGTAGTTCTTCATGCAAAATTAAATGGACTCGATCATTTGAGATGCCCATGATATTAGCTATTTCACGCACTTTTATTCGTCGATCATTTAATACCATATCATGCACTTTGGCTAAAATTTCTGTTGTTGTTGCTGTTTTTGGACGTCCACTACGTGGTTCATCTTCAATGCTTGTACGACCACGTATAAATTCAGCAACCCAATTTTTTACTGTTGCATATGAAGGAGCACTTTCACCTAACACATTCACCATATCATTATGAATTTCTTGTCCCGATAGACCTTTTTATGTAAATATTTAATGACACCACGCATTTCTATATGAAGGAGTTGCCAGATCGAAACAAAATTTAACATGTGTTCATAGCAGTGATGGAAGTTTCCAAAACACTTAACGTTTTTCTGTTTATACCGCGCTTTTTGTGCTAGGCTAAGAAGTTTCCGAACCGCCCTCGTAGTTACTATAAAAGCATTACACTGCACAAAATGTTATGTATTTATATTCACGGGTATTAAATATATAAGCAGTAAATTTTTTGTACAAAATGGTCCCTTTGTGATGGGTCCCAAAAAGGTGGCGACACTTCGCCCATTTTTCTCAAGGTAATAGCGATGTATAAACTATTACTATGTGAGAAATTACACATCATTCGGATAAGTAGTTAAGAAATTATTAGAGAATCAATATTGCACTTAATTTTAACCCCTTATAAAAGAGTTTTTATCTCTACTAAATGGAGTGGACCAATATAGCCCATCTTCGAACTTAGCGTGAGATAGAAACAACATATTATCACGTACCAAATAAAAAGTCAATTCGTTACTTCTTTCGAAAGTTATCGTGCGCTCCGGCCAGACAGATGGGCGGACATTGCTCAAATGACTTAAAATGCACAAAAAAGGATTTTCGCATTAGGTCTTAGGCCACACCTTCGATTAAAAAAATAAAAAAATATAAATATCGTACAATTTTTTTACGAGCACGATCTGTTATTTATCCATTAGAAAACAAAAAAATGTTCTAAGGCAAATGTTAAACAATTTAAAAAAAAAATTAACAAAAGATGATATATAGAAAGATAGTGTAGCTTTGATCTTGATCTGTTAGTTTACTACTGTGCCACTGACATTAGTAAGTGTTCGTGATAGTACATTTTAACTATAAACTGGACTAATATGGTTCTTATTTAAATGAATCTTCGAACCCATTTCAATCACATAGGGAATATGAATCGTTTCGTTGTTGTGTTGAAAACGAGTTTTGAAGCCAAAGCTTTAAGTTAGAAATGCAAATGTGAAGACAGAGGCAATTACCAACCTTAGATGTATGAAACCTGGGCACCTCTCCAACATGCCGTACTTCATAGAAGCAGCAGATTCATTCATAAAACCCAACTGACGAAAAAAGCCAAAGTCAAATCCAGTTTTCAGGTTTCAATTAGAATTGAAAAGTTATTGTACTTTCACACATGTGCACTTGTTCCCATATGAGGGTATGTGTGCGTGTGTGTACGCATATTAATGTATAGGTGTATTGAAGCGAAATAAGATACTTTGCACAGGCAAAAGGCAGAAGAATGACAACGCTTTCTTACTACGTTTAACTTGAATCGGTGAGAAGATTCCCGCACTTTATGAATGAACGGACGCACAGACAGACATACTCGTATCCATGGATGGATGGGATGGGATGGACGGACTGAGAACATGTTGCTCGCTGCCACTTGGATGGCAATGTATCTGACGACTGCTGTTGTTGTGAATGGGAAATGGTTGTATTGTTGGCTAAAACGGGTTTAGCAGAGCTTATTCTGATTCCCCTCCTTTGTCAAAGGGAGATAACGTGTGCCATGTGTCATGACGGCAACGGTGTTACTGAAGCAGAAGTTTCAAAGTATCTATTAGATGGAATAAAGAACTACAAACGAACCGCTGAGAATGAAGACAGCCTAACTCAATTGAACACAAAGTTAAATCAAAATGTGTATACCAATAAATCAATTCTAAAGAAAGCTTAGGCGATGCTTCTTCGGAAAAATTTTAAATTTTTTAGGGAATTTTGGAGAGCTATACAACATGAAACTTTGAGGTAAAATATTTTGTATGTCTCTACTACTTCGATCTTATGCCAGTAAATAAAGATTAAAGTCGGGCAGGGCCGGCTGTATAATATTATTCCACCATTATTTGCCAAATTATAAATTACAACAAATGGTTATATAAAGTACAAATTTGTAAATACAAAAAGTCAGGCGGGGCCGACTTTTTGTATTACATACATACACCTCCCTAGGTTTAGGTTTAGGTTAGGGTGGTAGCCGTATTTTTCTACAAGCTCACATAGACCAGTTTAGGTCCCTAGTGTTACCACGGGCTGAAATGCCCCTCATCGAAACCAACCTGTTTGATATATAAATTTATCGATAGTACGAATATCAGTACTGGAAAGAACTGTTAGGCTGCCTAAAAAGGCCGACCCCAGTATGTCCAGTCGTCGTTTACTCAAAGCGGGACAGTCGCAAAGCAAGTGCTCAATGCTCTCCACTTCTTCCTCATCTCCACAGCTTCGGCAGAAGTCATTGGAGTCAATACCCAATCTTTTGGCGTGTTCGCCGATCAAGCAGTGTCCCGTCAGAACCTGCACTAACGTAGACAATCGTTTGCTCTCTAGTGCGAGGAGATATTTTGACCTTATCAGCTCATACCTTGGCCAGATTTTCTAGCTACCCTGCAGGTGCCGATTTCTGTCCATCTTTCGTTGGACTGCCTGATTGCCTCTTGCCTAAGCCGAAGCATGCACGTGGATAGTGGCGCACCAATATATGCAAATTCTTCGAGAATTTGTACTGTCGTCCCTTTCCTAGCAAGTTCATCGGTTTTGCAGTTCCCCGGGATATCCCTATGCCCAGGCACCCATATGAGGTGTATATTAAACTGCTCAGCCATCTCGTTAAGAGATCTGCGGCAGTCGAGGGCTGTTTGTGAATTTTAGGATGTTGCCTCAGTTTAATCTTATTGCCGCTTTGGTTGCAACTTCTCTCGCCACAATATTAATCGGCAGTATATGGAGTAGGGCTTGTAGAGACTCGGTCGCTGTAGTCTTTAAGGCTCCGCTTATGCTCAGGCAGTTCTCTGAACCTTTGTTAGTAGGTTGGTGATGGTTAGTTTGTCAGTTGCCGTCCACCATACCACAATACCGTATAACAGTATTGGACGAACTACTGCTCTATATATCCAGTGGACGATTTTAGGAGAGAGTCCCCACCGCGACCCTACAGCCTTTTTGCAGGAATATAAGGCGACGTTGGCCTTCCTTACACGTTCCAATACGTTAAGTCTAAATAACATTTTCCTATCTAGAATTATTCCTAAAAATTTTGCACTTTCAGAAAAGACTAGATCTGTTCCATTTATCCGAGGTGGAGGGTCCACATGTGGTATATTATTAATCCTAGTAAAGAGAACCAATTCTGTATTGTTGGGGTTAACACCCAAACCGCTGCTTCTGGCCCATCTAGCCAACTTGTTCAGAGCCACCTGTAGGATGTCTCTGAGGACGTTTACGAATTTGCCACTCACTGCAATTGCCACATCGTCCGCATATGGCACGACCTTGCAGCCACAACGTTCTAGATCTATCAGGATTTCATTCACCGCTAGGTTCCAAATTAGTGGAGACAGTATTCCTCCTTGCGGGGTCCCTCTGTTTACAAACCTTGTTAGAGTTGTGGACCCTAGACATGCTGTTATGCGTCTTCTGGTGAGCAGACTTTGAATTAGTCTAATCAAACTAGCGTTAACTTTTAGATGGGAGAGTGCCGCAATTACCGCATCTGAGTGAATGTTGTTAAAAGTCCCTTCTATAACAAGAAATGCCCCCATGGTGAATTCCTTGAAATGCAGGGACGATTCGATAGTGCTCACAAGTTCGTGCAGGGCTGATTCTGTAGACTTGCCCTTATCGTAGTCCACTCGCACTCTTGTTGGTCCTGCTGATCCTCGGGTTCTGTTACAGAGTTCCCCGGGAAATGTGTGACGAGCAGTACATTGAGCGACTGCTCGCTGTTTTTTAGTCCAGTTATTTGCCTCATCCTGTAAATATCCCACTGTACAGGGTGAATCAGATAATATCTTGTTGTATCTGTCAAATCGGGAGTAACATATATCGATACCTCCATTTTAAAACATGCGTGTTTAACTTCTAAATATGAAAAACTACCTTTTTGCACTTAACAATGGAGGTATTGATATATAGGCGGGTATATCTAAATCTGAACCAATTTTCTGATATTTAGCAGTGGTCATTCATGTAATAAGAAACCTCATTCTGCCGAATTTCGACGGATCGGTTATAAAATCCAGTTTCTGCCAGGGATGTAACGAAATTCGGCATTCGCATACGGCAGTGTTAATTCATATAATAAGAAAACTCTTCTGCTGTATTTCGTACTAATCGGTTATAAAATACGATTTGTAAAGCGCTTACATGTCAAATCGGGGATAACATATATATGGGGCTATATCTAAATCTGAACCGATTTTTCTCAAATTTTGTATTGTCTATAAGTGTATCAAGAGACTTCTCTCTGCAAATTTTTATACAGAGCTGTTAAAAAATTTAACTTATTCAGTGCATATGTGCCAAATCGGAGGTACATCAATGGGAGCTATATGTAAATCTATAGGGATCGTCCTTTTGCCAAAAGAAAGATATGTGCAAGGTTCGTCGAGATCGGACCATAATTGCGACTAGGCGGTATAGAGAATAATTTTAAAATATCTACAACTTTGCTTCAGACACAAAAGATATATTCCGTACGGTATACCGATAACAAATTATAGAAAAAGTGCAAAAAATCAACATGGAGCAAAAAAAAATCGTATGGTCATTAAATTAATTATTGAGCCAACTTGACTAAACGAATGATGCAGAAGTTCTTATATTTGGGGCTAAAAGCATACTTGCGCATACATTCCAAATTTCAGGAAAAAGTCATACAAAACCAGTAAGGAAAGGCTGAAAGTCGGGCGGGGTCGACTATATAATACCCTACACCTCCCTAACAATGCGATAAAGGTCATTGCGATAATAATGTGGAATAATTGGTAAGTAGGCAGGAACATATTATCTAATTCTGAGCCGATAATCGCTAAATTAAGCAATATTCGTTCCTAAATTGAGAAACATCTTTCCGGAAAATATTAATGATCGGAAGTAAAGTACAACTTCTATAGCGCTTTGATACCATTTAATTATTACATACCATTTAATTATTATATATATGTAAATCTGAACGGATTTTCCTTGAATACTCATTCATGTAAAAAGAAACTTCTTTCTGTCAAATTTCGTACTGACCGGATATAAACTACAGTCTCTACAGCACTTGCATGTCAAATCGGGGGTAACATATATATGGGGGCTATATCTAAATCTGAACCGATTTCAAAATTGGCAGTATTAATTCATGTAATAAGAAACTTCTTTCTGCCGAATTTCGTACTGATCGGATTAAAAATACACTTTTTACAGCGCTTACATGTAAAATCGGGGGTAACATATATATGGGGGCTATATCTAAATCTGAACCGCTTTTCTCCGAATTTGGCAGTTACAAACAAATGCACAAAGTCATAATACCCTGTACCACAGTGTGGTGTAAGGTATAAAAATATATAGTGAACATAAGTGCACTACAGCGCCATCTACCGGTTTGAATCACACATACAAACTATTATCAGGATTAGGGATGTAACGAAAGTGACTTTAGCGAAAGCCAATGCGAAAGCGAATATTGAAATATATTTCTTGCGAATGCGAAAGCAAATAGTGAACTATGCATTTTTGCGAAAGCTAATGCGAATAATAGTTTGACCACTTAGTACCAACAGAATTAAGGAACTGAATTGATACATTTCCAGGATATTCAAGTATTAAGAATGTTTTCCATATTTCTACCTCCTGTTACCACAAGGACAAACATATTTTTTCAACTGTTTTGAAGAGAAGTGGCAGAGGTTTTCATTGGTATTAATATCTTCAAAATGTGTGAAGCGAATAAGAAGATATAACACTTTTAACAGATGGAAGCGAATACTGAAATATATCTTTGCGAAAGCGAATGCGAATAATCCAAAGATGGTTTTTGCGAATAAATGATGCGAATATTTCGCGTTCGCATATGCGAATTCGAATATTCGTTACATCCCTAATCAGGATAAACCACACATACATTATAAATATCAGTCAAATCGCTCCGGAAATGTGAACATTGCATATATCTTGACCACTCCGGCATTTATCACTCTGAAAAATAATTACAAAACACAGATGACACATCCGCTCTTATGGTTCCGAAGATCATGCTTTACGAACAAACGTATAAAGGTATATAAAGATTAACTCTTAAATATCAGCTAAATCGGTTGAAAAATTAGTTCTATAGTGAGTCATGAAGAGACCTTTATACCAAGGCTATATATAACCATGGACCTGTGTGTCCCATTTTCACTATGGTCGATTTAATTCAATATAATTATATTCGCCCTATAGGGCGTCAGAAGTTCAATCGGAAGGGACCATTCTATGCACGGAAAAATCGCCAAAAAATTCATTTTTTTAAATCCAAAATAAACCACTTTCTAGTCGACCTACGATCTTGACACCCATGAACTACATTTTAGCTCTCGTTAAGAGCTATCTTTTTGCCATTGGCCGATTGTGGCTACATGCCACACAGCAAAAGAAACAATTGAATTGAGATAAGTTTGGAGATTCGATTATTTCAAGAAATTGTGATATTGAATGACCCGCAAGTAGTTGTTATTTAACACCATTAGACTATTTCTTGAAGTCATTGGTCTTACGAAATAAGCCAGACTCTCTTCAAGCTTTACAAGTCAATATTAAACGTGCCATTCATGACATACGACTTGATTTAGTGGAAAAAGTGCTCGAAAATTGGGTTCATCGAATTCGTTCCTGCAGAAGAAGTCGTGGATGCCATTTGAATGACGTTTAATTTAGAATTTAATTGTATCTAGGGTGACAATCGCAGTGAGTGGCAAATTCGTAAACGTCCTCAGAGACATCCTACAGGTGGCTCTGAACAAGTTGGCTAGATGGACCAGAAGCAGCGGTTTGGGCGTTAACCCCAACAGGACAGAATTGGTTCTCTTTACTAGGATGAATAATGTCCCACATGTGGACCCTCCACCTCGGATAAATGGAACAGATCTAGTCTTTTCTGAAAGTGCAAAATTTTTAGGAATAATTCTAGATAGGAAAATGTTATTTAGACTTAACGTATTGGAACGTGTAAGGAAGGCCAACGTCGCCTTATATTCCTGCAAAAAGGCTGTAGGGTCGCGGTGGGGACTCTCTCCTAAAATCGTCCACTGGATATATATAGCAGTAGTTCGTCCAATACTGTTATACGGTATTGTGGTATGGTGGACGGCAACTGACAAACTAACCATTACCAACCTACTAACAAAGGTTCAGAGAACTGCCTGCCTGAGCATAAGCGGAGCCTTAAGGACTACAGCGACCGAGTCTCTACAAGCCCTACTCCATATACTGCCGATTAATATTGTGGCGAGAAAAGTTGCAATCAAAGCGGCAATAAGATTAAACTGCCTATCAATGTGGAGGTACAAGAACTATGGTCACATGAGGATATCAAAGTGTAGTGCTATGGTAACCGACCGAGTGGACTATATACCAACAGTGTACACCTTCGAGAGAAATTACATCACTATGATTCCCGCCAGAGATGAATGGGTCGGCAGAATACCAGGTAATATAAACCATCTCCACTTTTACACGGATGGTTCGAAGCTTGATGAAAAGGTTGGCTTCGGAGTACACTGTGAAGAACTTAGTCTGGATATAGCTCACAGACTACCAGATACCTGCAGTGTCTATCAAGCCGAAATAATGGCAATATGGAAAGTCGCCAAGTGGCTGAGTCGCAACATAGTAACCAACAATGGCGTTGTCATTTACTCGGACAGCCAGGCTGCCATCAATTCTCTGGAGGCAACATCCCTAAATTCACAAACAGCCCTCGACTGCCGCAGATCTCTTAACGAGATGGCTGAGCAGTTTAATATACACCTCATATGGGTGCCTGGGCATAGGGATATCCCGGGGAACTGCAAAGCCGATGAACTTGCTAGGAAAGGGACGACATTACAAATTCTCGAAGAATTTGCATATATTGGTGCGCCACTATCCACGTGCAAGCTTTGGCTTAGGCAAGAGGCAATCAGGCAGTCCAACGATAGATGGACAGAAATCGGCACCTGCAGGGTAGCTAGACAAATCTGGCCAAGGTATGACCTGAGAAGGTCAAAATATCTCCTCGCACTAGAGAGGAAACGATTGTCTACGTTAGTACAGGTTCTGACGGGACACTGCTTGATCGGCGAACACGCCAAAAGATTGGGTATTGAGTCCAATGACTTCTGCCGAAGCTGTGGAGATGAGGAAGAAGTGGAGAGCATTGAGCACTTGCTTTGCGACTGTCCCGCTTTGAGTAAACGACGACTGGATATACTGGGGTCGGCCTTTTTAGGCAGCCTAACAGATCTTTCCAGTACTGATATTCGTACTATCGATAAATTTATATATCAAACAGGTTGGTTTCGATGAGGGGCATTTCAGCCCGTGGTAACACTAGGGACCTAAACTGGTCTATGTGAGCTTGTAAAAAAAATACGGCTGCCACCCTAACCTAAACCTAAACCTAGGGTGACAAGGTCGTAGGTCGACTGGAAAGTATTTTTTTTTGGAAAGTTGCAATTGGAGAACGATTATTTTGATAATGGGTTGTTGCGTATATCTCTCATGCGAAAATATAATCATAACGGTACTTGAATGGGCAAAAATACGAAAAATTAAAGTTTTTGGTGCGAAATTTGCTTAGCCGCAGTTACATTCAGAGGGTTATATTGTTAAATTGTTTAATTATGTAGTTTCGGATTTTTTAAGTAATTTTTATTATTATTGTACTTATTTATTGTTACTGTACTTTATTATATGCAAATTTACTTTGTATTGAAGGGATTATTTCAAAACGGCAGATAAGAAGATTATAAAAATTGTGAAAAAGGGGAAATTGCGATTTTTAAATCGAAGTTGACTTTCAGTTGGGGAAATAATTTATCACATTAGCTGATTCCAGAACATAACAAAATTTTTTCTTCTTTTTTTTTGGCGATTAACATGATATTCCTACCTCAAAATTCTTGCGAAATAAAGAAGTCACTCAACGCCAGATCAGCTAAATTAATCAAAATTTCACTGAGTATATGTAACACATTTTATTTTAAATGTTGACAAAAAACTGAATTTCTCACCTGTAAAAAACCGGGTGCAACAAATTTTGAGTGCTGATGGAAATAAAAAAAATCCACAACAAATCAAATTAAAATCTAAACATTAGACTGCAAATTTAAAATTCCTAAAATGAACTTTGATTTGACTGAAAATTGGCATAGTTTTTTTCAAATAAAAGGTTGTCGCAACATAATATGGTTTTTCTAAATAAAATTATAATTTTTCCAACAAGGCTGGCTTTGAAAAGTTAGCTGAAATATTAAACCAGATCTTTGTTGCATATTTGGAAAAGGAGAATTTAATCAACATCAACATTTTTTGTGATAAAACGGGGAAACCACACAATTTGTTTTTGTTGAACTAAATCACATAAAACTATATGCGGCTAAGCTAATTTCGCTCACTATACTATTAGGCTACATCCGTGCAGCTTGTGATAGACAGACGTACAGACTTGATGCTATTACCCACGTTACTGATGTTTTTAAACTAATAAGTAACTTTTAGTAATAAGAAATTGTTCATCAGTTCATAGTCCTTGCAAACGTTATCTAGAATACAGAACATGAATATGAAAACATTTAGGTGATTGCTACAGAAGTTATGGGAAAGTTGTGTTAGAATGAATACTCGTATATCAATATGTTTTTCCAGAAGGGGTTTGACAAATATGCCGGAACATTAGATACATTAGAACATAGATACTGTACTGAATAATAAGGGTTTATTTGCACTCGTATTAAAGATATGAGCTGTTCAATTTTGTTATGATTCGGCAATTTTGTGTGGGAGGTTCCTAAAGGGCGTGTCAATATCGGTTATATTTTACTGGTAGAACAAAGCATTACCAAGTTCAAACTTCAAAGCATTTGTAGTTACTGGTGTAAAAGTTATAAGATTTTAACTTTGTGTACAAAATGGTCTTTTTGTGTGGCACGTACCAAAAAGTGGTGTGACACATAAAACATAATTATGTTGCGCTTATAGAAGATTCCGATAATAAGTGTATAAGTTATTAGAGAATCTACTAGTATATTTAAATAACTATATTGTAACGTTTTGTTGCGAAGGTACTAGGCGGAGGACCAACATGGCACATCTTCGACCTTAGCATGAGATAAAAGAAAGTTAATGTATCGTACACAATGTTAAGTCACTCGGTTACTACTTCGATTATTATCTCGCACTTCAACCTGACAGTCGGCCGGACCGACATTGCTTAAATGACTTGGGCCACTTCTTCTTTAGATATAGTCTTCATATATACGTACCTATGATATGTTATCGAAGCGCTGTAAAAGCCAAAATATTCAATTCGACACAAAGAAATATTCAGACCCCAGAGTATACAGTGCCGAGTTAAAAAAATCGGTTCATATTTGATAGCCCCCATATATGTATATGTTCCTTCCGATTTAGCCCCTTAGCGATATACTCGTAGATGCTGTATTTTATATCCGATCTTACAGGTTGTAAATTTATTTAAATTTGGAGTAATTGCTTGCATTGATATACTCGTAGATATTCTGTACTGAGTGTTTCACAAGATAAGATGAAATTTAAATGTTAATAAAACGATTTGTACTATTCTTAAAGTAAACGAAAGAAGTACGAGTATTTTGTATAAATTGAAACGCTTTAATATAATTCGTGCTAAGTAATTTATTCGGAAACAGGGCGTGGGTTGTGCACAGAAACCGGTGCAATTTCAGGACCCCTCCGACTGCCTCCGACATCTGCTCAGCTATCAATAATGATTGAATGCATTACATGAAGACATACTAAGAATTACATACATATATATGTATGTATATAAAGTATATTTATATAATTTTCCTTATTCCATATGTACAACATACTCGTATTTCTATCTATGTATGTAACTATTGCAGGAATTTTGATCAGATAATCATAGAGGCGATTATAATTTGAGACAGTGTTGGTGCACAGCAAAATCAACAAAACACGCAATAATTCATTCACATCTCACATCACAATTTGTTGCCGACTATTGCTGCTGCAGCACACAGCTGCCTCTTTGACTGCTGCTGGGTCTGCTGTTTTCAGCACTTGTGCTGCTGCCGCATTTGTTGCATGCGCATGCGCAATGACAGTGTTCGACTACTCTGCACGTACGTGCATTTATGATTATGCACATTTTACTTTTTGAAGAGCTGTTGTTTGTTTGTTCTCTCTCGTTTCGGTTAATAACAGTTTTTCTGCGCAGGAGAACAGCATTAATGGCCAAATGATAGCTGCCATTCAGGACAGAACCAATGATCATCATGGACACATAACCCTTTTTGGGGTATTCGTTATTCCCAGCGCAACCGGCAATTAGTCGCATGCACATTGTCGTCTCGCCCGGTCATGATAATAGGTGAGAAAGTTTTTTTTCGATTCTTTTTCTCCGGATCTTTGTCGATTCGCAGTTTTGAGAACTGCAGAAAATTCATGTTTTAGGTTGTATTGGTTTTTTGTCTTTGGGAACTACTCCTCCTTAGAGGAAATGCAAAGCTCTGTATGCCTAATTTTAGATAGATATACACGGAGCAGACATACGAGTACACATATAGTAATGAGTTTTTGCAAGTAAGTACCAAGTAAGTCCAAATAACAAACATCTCATTAGCTAGTTACTGAAACAATGACCCTCGATTGTAACTTAAGATTTAAATGTACAACCATTACTTTGAGTGGGGACCAATGTTTGGGTATTATAAGTTTGTTTTGGCCCAAATGTTTGTAACACCCTAAAGTATTTGAGCTAGACCCAACTTAAAGTATACCGCTCGATTCAGAATCACTAGCTGAGACGATTTATTCTTGTCTGTCTGTCAATGTAAATTTCTTCACAAAGTACAGATCCTTGTAGATAGATCCTTATACAATTTAACAGCTAACAATTTGTTGAGCCAAAAACAATCGCTGTCTAATTTCAAGAAATTCGGTCCAGATTTAGATATATTTGAATTTGATTGACAAATCAGTATCATTGGACAAACAACATTGATAAAACTTGACAATATTTATTTTTATTCTGCTCTAAGAGGGTGGTAGGTTTATGTTCGTTTGGCAGCCGTTTTTTACCAGCTAACATAGACCAATTTAAGGCCCTAGTGTTACCGCGGGCTGAAATGCCCCTCATCGAAATCAACAAGTTATCGATGGTACGAATATCGGTACCGGAAAGATCTGTTAGACTACGTATGCCTCGTTTACTCAAAGCGGAACAGTCGCATAGCAAGTACTCAATACTCTACACTTCTTCCTCATCTCCACAGCTTCTGTAGAAATCATTAGAGCCAACACCCAACCTTCTGGCATGTTCGCCGATCCGGCAGTGTCCCGTTAGAACTGATACAGCGTAGACAATTTTTTCCTTTCTAGTGCGAGGAGATATTTAGACCTTCTCAAGTCATGGTGTCGTACCTTTCCTAGCAAGTTCAACGGCTTTGCAGTTTCCCGCGATATCCCTATGCCCAGGCACCCATATGAGATGTATATTAAAAGACTCAGCCTCTTCACATCTTGTTAAGAGATCTGCGGCAGTCGAGGACTGTTTTTGAGAAATTAGGGATGTGACCTCCAGAGAATTGATGGCAGCCTGGCTGTCCGAATAAATGATAACGCCAGTGTTGGTTACTATGTTGCCACTTAGCGACTACCCATATTGTTATTATTTTCGCTTGATGGAGAGATATTGATAGACACTGTAGGTATCGGTAATCTGTGAACTATATCAAAGCAAAGTTCGTATTTAAAGTATACTCTGAAGCCAACATTATTATCAAGCTTCGAAACATCCGAATATAAGTGGAAATGGTTTCTATTACCTGGTATTCTGCCAACCCATTCATGGAGAAAAAAAGAGAAACAAACTTACCCGAAAAAAGTGCATCCAGTAACTTTAAAATCGCAAAAATGCCCACGAAGTCCTAAAATATCTGTCAGTAAAATATTGAAAAAACGTATACGTAATACGTATACGTATAAACAGAACATTAAAACAGAATATTTTTGCGATTCGCATTTTTTCCTATTCAATGCCTATTCAATATCTACAACTTTGCTTCCGACACAAAAGAATTATTTCGGACGGTTTACCGAGAAAAAAATATAGAAAAAGTGCTAAAAACCCATCGTGAGCAAAAAAAAATCGTATGGCCATTATATTATAAATTGAGTCAGCTTGACCAAACGAATAATGCAAAAGTTCTTATTTTTGGGGCTACATTCACGTTAAATTCTCAGAACTGAGTCCCAAAGCAATGAGCTGAAAAATGTTGTACTGTGTTATTGTTTAGGAAATTCTCCAAATATACTTTATTTAAAAAAGATTTTCAAAACTTTGCTGACTTTTTCGAACTACACGCAGATAAAAAATCGCTTCTGTAGTATATTGTCCCAAATATATTCGGCTTGTAACACATGATGGTCCATCCGTTGATTCCAATTTTCGATGACCCGTTCGAGCATTTCGACTGGTAACTGGCGAATGACACGCGTGATGTTTTGCTCCAAGGCCTGAATCGATGCGGGTTTGTCCGCATAAACTTTAGACTTTACATATCCCCACAGGAAAAAGTCTAACGGTGTGTTATCACACGCTCTTGGTGGCCAATCGACCGGCCCAAAACGTAAAATTATCTGCTCACCGAAGTGTTCTCTCAATAAATCCATTGATTGATGCGATGTGTGGGAATTGGCGCCGTCTTGTTGAAACCAAATGTCACCGAGATCACTAGGTTCAATTTCAGGCATCAAATAGTCGGTTATCATGGGCACGATAACGGTCGCCATTGACGGTTACGTTCTCACCATCATCATTTTTGAAGAAATATGGACCGATGATTCCGTTACGTCGGATCGGGAATCGGTCAATGGCAAAAAGATAGCTCTTAACGAGAGCTAAAATATTGCTAATGGGTGTCAAGGTCGTGGGTCGACTGGACTTGGTGCAATTGACGAACGATTATTTTGATAATAAAACTAAATAATTTGTAAACGTTGTTCAGGCGTAAGTCTATCCATGACGAAATGCCAAACAATACTTAACAAAAATAACATGACAGCATGACACGACTCACACGTGATCTGTCAACAAAAGGCTATATTTAATCTAGGAAAAACTAACTCAAATTCGAAAAATTCAGCAAGGTTTCAAAAATAGTTTTTAAATAAAATATATTTTAAAAACATCTTAAACAATATCTTTGTTTGTGAGTAAATACATATTTTATTTGTGAAAGTCAGTGCGCAATTATATACTGTTCTAATATATTAATATATGCGTTCCAAACAAAGTTTCATGATTTTCATGTATTTGTTAACAAATATGTAATATTTAAAAAATTCGTTTCCAAATATAGTTTCTTTCAATTCAAACATATCAAAAATGGCGATTTTCCTCCGTGTAGAAATCGTATGACATATTCCCTTTAGGAGAAACTGTAACATTAATTTAAAGGTATGTATAATTCGGAGGAAATATAGAAATCACAGAAGTGGTGTACGGTATCACATATTCGGCCCGATCCGACTTTGAAGTTTACTTACTACTTTTTTTTAGTTTCCATTTTAATGAATACAACAGCTAAACATAAATAATAATACAACTACGTACATACAAACCCACATATCACAAATCTATATATTTCAAAATCTAGATATAGATATGTATACATGGAGATAATCTCTAAATCTGGACCGATTTTACTCAAATTTGGAAAAGTTTATTATCGGTACAAACAACTGTCCTGTATCAAATTTCGTAAAGATTTGATGCAACTTGTGGAACCTATACCGCGAAATTTCAAATCGAGAAGTACATATATAAAGGGGGTATGTCTAAATCTCAAGGAAGTGCTTTGTAATAAATTTCCTCTAGATCGGAGTCAAATTGCGACCTGTACTTAGCGAACGACTTAAGATAGACAGACGAACTGTCGGACAGACATGGTTAAATCGAATCAGCTAGTGAATCTCAATTGATCGGTATACTTTAAGGTGGGGGTAGCTCCAGTAATTTTAGGCATTACACATATCAGGCCCAAAACAAACTTATAATGTCCTGTTCCACAGAGTAGTGTGGGGTATAAACATGAATATTGATCAGTTGTATTTATGGTTTATAGAAAAGGGAGCTGTGAAGATAATTTTACGAAAAGAAAAATTTTCTTCCTTATTTTGATTTATAACTTAAAAATTCGTTGATATGTTTACCCCAATGATTTTACAATATGTATTACAAAATAGTTAGTTTCTACTGAAATGGAAATCACAAACAACCGACAATTTCAATAGTATAATGAGGAATGAAAAATTTTTTGTATTTATTGACTCATCAAAACGATGAGTGAATAATTGGTAATAAACGTATTTCCAACACTTCCTTTATTAACCAAATTATTTAATCATTAACAATTGCTTCACATTTAGTATATGTTTTAAATTATTAAACTGTTGCTTTAGAAATGGCTTTGTAAAGATATCCGCACTCTGTTCTGTGGTAAGAATACATAATAACTCTAATTCCTTCTTCTCGTATATTTCCCGGACAAAATGATATTTTACGGCGGCCGGAAGTTGCACCCTAAGAAAAGGCACCCCAAATTGAAAATGAAAGTGCGCCCCAAATTTTGGGCCTATTTTCGTTACAAAAACTGATTTAGGAAATTATACCAAGAAAACAGCATGAAATGAAAATAAACCCCCAAAAAACTAAGAAATGTTCTCTTCGTAAAACTGGGAAGGACGCAATAATACAGGTATATTTATTCTAATTATAAATCTTTTCCTGTACGGCCGGCCTACGGCCTCTGTTTAAGACTTTTTCCTTTGGAAAGGATCCAAAGTAGGCCACGTGGAGCAAACCTTTTACGACTAGCCTCTCCTGTTTCTAAATTAATAGATGAAAATAACCCCAAAAAGCAGACAAAAAATGAAAGTAAACCCCAAAAGCAGACAAACAATGAAATTAAGCCCCAAATAAAATTCAATATGCTTCGTTCTTTTGTGAAATTGCGGATTCTTTATAAGTTTTATAGAACACTGATTATCCAACTTCATGATTTTCCGGACCCAATTTTTGAAACAATGGTTTCACCCAAACAAGTTCCTTTACATCTTCAGTTTTATAGAAATAAAATTGGTGTTGTTTGATATGTTATTTTTTGGGGCCAAATTTCATTCCGCCATATTTTACTTCAATATGCTTCGTTCTTTTGTGAAATTGCGGATTCGTTACAAGTTTTATAGAAATCTGATTATCCAAATATAAAATTGGAACTTTATGATTTTCCGGACCCAATTCTTGAAACAATGGTTTCGCCCAAACAAGTTCCTTTACGCCTTCACATGCAGATATATACTCCGCTTCGGTTATTGACAGAGCTACAGTTGACTGTTTTCTCGATGGCCATGTAACCGGTCCACATGAAAGCATAATGACATAAGCGCTTGTCGAATTCCTTGCTTCTGTATCGCCTGCATAGTCGGAATCTGTGTAGCATTGTATTCTTAAATTTTCAGTCTTGCCAAATTCAATTCCTTTATGTTCCACATAAATATTTCAAATTTCTTTTAACTACCGCTCCTCGACTTGCCTACGAAACGGCATATGCTATCTCTGGCCGTGTTGCTATTGCCAAATACATTAAAGACACCGCTGCCTCCGTATAGGGAAATTTGACTTCTTTCAATGACCTATTTGAATTCTGAATTGTTTCTGCTGGCGTGCATACTGGTCTTGCATTTTGCATATTGAACTTTTGGTGTAGCTCGAAGTTTGTCGAACATGTATTTTATCTCGGTCTTGAACTATTTCCATGCAATCTCCTTGCCTTTAACTTCTCCAGTAAAAACACCAGGGTCAGCAGTACTGACTTTAGTAAAATTAAACCTTGTTAACATTTTAGTAAAACGTTTGTTCCAACATTTATGTTGGATGTTTTACAAACATTATTACTGCCATCACTGTATCCAATCGGTTGCTGCATAAATATATCTCCATCCAATGCCCACAAAGAAACGCCGTTTTAATATCGAAATGTGTTTGATATTAAATCGGCAGTAACCTGAAGGTGCACTCAATGCTAGAATCATTCGGATAGAAGTGAACTTTGCTACAGGGCTAAAGGTTTCTTTATAATCAATCCCATATTTCGGAGTGAAACCCGAGCAACTAGCCGCGCCTTATACCTCCCTACCTTACATTCATTATTCCTATTTACCTTGGAAACCCATTGATTTGAAATTGCGGTCTTACCTTCAGGGAGTTGGACTAGATACCATGTTTTATTGTTCACAAGGAAATTAAATTTCTCATCCATGGCTTCCTTCCACTGCAGCTTGAGATTATTTTTAACAGCTTCTGGATAATTATGTGGTCCGTCAACATCAACGTCAAAATATATTGTCTGTATTTCGCGTTCTAGATCTCAACATATATTGACCACTGCTTGGATTTGGAGCATTATTTTGTGGCAAGTCTTCCATTGAAACTTTAGGAACTAGTTCTATACCACCTCCAACCTCATCTGGCGTAATATCATTATTAATTCCATTTTCCGCGTCTTCAAATTCGTCGTTCCAATCACTTCCTAGAATAATTAAGGGGGATACTTTTTCGTTACCAGTACCATTTTTCAATCTAACTGTATCATGCAGATCCTCCTTTAGGTTAGGGTGGCAGCCGTATTTTTTTTATACAAGCTCACATAGATCAGTTTAGGTCCGTAGTGTTACCACGGGCTGAAATGCCCCTCATTGAAACCAACCTGTTTTATATAAAAATTTATCGATAGTACGAATATCGGTACTAGAAAGATCTGTTAGGCTGCCTAGAAAGGCCGAACCCAGTATGTCCAGTCGTCGTTTACTCAGAGCGGGGCAGTCGCATAGCAAGTGCTCAATGCTCTCCACTTCTTCCTCATCACCACAGCTTCTGCCGTCAGAACTGATACTAACGTAGACAATCTTTGCCTCTCTAGTGCGTATATGGAGAAGGGCTTGTAGAGACTCGGTCGCTGTAGTCCTAAAGGCTCCGCTTATGCTTAGGCATAATCTACATATACATTTCGTGTTATTGCAACACTTCTGTCTTGTGGAATCCAGACACGATAACCCTTGCAATTTTCATGGTATCCAAGGAAGACGACTTTCTTTGATTTTGTGTCCAATTTCCAACGATTTTCATCAGGAATGTGTTCGTAAGCTTCAGACCCAAAACACACGAAGATTATAAATATCTGGCATCTTTCCAAACCATAATTCAAAAGGACTTTTGTCTTTCTGGAGGCTTTTCTCAGTCCTATTCAATGTGTAAATTACATTGTTAACTGCTTCTCCCCAGTAAGTAACACTGACACCCTTGGAATGTATCATAGATCCTGCAACTTCCACTATTATTCTCATGTCTCGTTCCGCTCTTCCATTGTACCAGGTGTGTAGGGAGTTGACTTTTGATGTGCTATCTTATGTTTAAGCAAAATCGCACATACCTCTTTATTGCAGTATTCTAGGCCGTTGTCCGAACGTTATTTCCTGACCCTCACACCGGTATCTGCTTCCACTAGATCTATATATTTATTTGCTGATCATTTAAGGAAGATCGGATTTTGCTTTTACGAAGAAAACATGTCAATAAACAGAGTTTTCATCACGAAATAAAACCATATATCATGAAACACCAAACGGTGTTTCTTGCATCGGCCCACATAAGTTCGTATGCATCAGCCCTCCAATTTCTTCCGCTCTATTGGCACTTTCTACGAACGGCATTTTGTGTTGTTTTGCTAGTAAGCAGCCCTCGCAGAAGAAATAATTCGATTTTCTGACGTTCCAAAAGTTCTTTAAATAGCATTTTGTTTTGATGACACATACGCTCGTGCCATGTTTGCAACGAATTTCTTCTAACAGCAACCACTGATTCCTCAGAGGAGTTGTCATCAACTTGTAACAGCAGCTTGAAAAGTTTTGAGTTTTCACGTAACCCTTTAGACAGGGACGTATCCAGGGGGGAGGGCAGAAGATTACATTTTTAACTCTTACGTATTTTATTATAAAAAGTTTTAATGATCTCGTACTAAAGTCCATATTTATATTTAGGAATAAAAAACTAAGGAACTTAACTTCCCTTACCTACACAATAAACGCGATTTTTTAATTGTTTATCTTTGTTATGAAAAAAAGGTTGGTTGTAAAGCTTCAACAAATAACTGTTCCCCAATAAAACCATCACGTCTTTTTGGAATTTGTCGCTTTTCCTGGTACAATCACGTTTCCAGTGGCCGATTTCTCCACATTAGCACTTGCTTTAGGATGTTGCTTACATTGATATATTAAATTCCACAGGGAGATTTTTTTATTGTAGCGCTTTGCCAAAAATGCCATTGATTTTATGGGTTGAGTTCATAATCTTGACTCTTCCATGCACAGTCCTAATTTCAAGTTTTTTAGGGTTCGCTTCTGCTTACCAGTAGTTTCCCACGATGAGAAGAAATGTTTGTAATCTGAAGGCAATGTCATCAAAATCTTTGTAATAGGCCTATTATGAGAAATATTCTCGCCAAGATCTTCCAACTGCTTCACCATCTGTTGTAATTTGGAAATGTGCACCGATATACAATCTTCTGGAGCTTTTATATATTACAAAAATGTTGGTGAAGAAGATGTATAGATGTGTCTAGAATTGTATAGATTTTTCTTCATATACGCTTTCCAAAATCGTCCACATTGTTGCAGCTGAATCGCAGTTCATAATATGCAGCATTTGATATTCGCCCATTGATACCACCAACGTTGTTTGTACCTTAGCATCCGCTAAATTCCGTTCATCCAGCACCTTGTCAGTTGCAGTTGGCTTCACCTTAAGGCCATTAGGTTAGGTTAGGTAACCTTGTGCCATTAACAATATCCCAAAGGTTACTCGCACGCAGTACACCTTTACCTGTAACTTCCAAAGAGTCCATCCTTCTGCATCCTCTAACTTGGAGATCTTCAATTCCATTATTTTCCACAAAAAAAAAAAAACAAAAAAACAGCAATAGATAAATTCTTGTTATGGCGCTGGGAACATATCCTGTAACAGAGACAATCACGAACAACCGACAATTTCGATAGTATAATAAGGACTGAAAAAATAATGTATTTATTGAAAATACATAAAATACAATGACATGCCATACTAAGTTGTAAAAATATTAAGAACAACAAGTTTCAAAGCGATGAGTGAATAATTGGTATTAAATGTATTTCCAACAGAAATTTTGTTAGCTTTAAAGATCTATACACATTGTGACTAACATAGTTTGCTTTATATAGGGCCCATATCAAACACTATATCGATATTGCCCCTTTTTCAATAACATGTGACATTGGTATCATCTGTACCAAATTTCAATCAGATTGTAGTAAGAACAAGAAGTCAAGTCGAGAGGGTTTTACGAGTACTTGTGGGGGCAATAGCAAAATGAATAGCAATGATGGCCATATTTAATCAGCAAATTTTAGCACAATCTTTGGAAATTTGAAAGCAATATGGCGTCAAACGAAAATTAAAATAGAAACTAGATTTAATTCGAGGGACTACATCAGTTCCATCTAAAATGGGAAGACATTTTTCAGAAATTCTCGTCGACGGGGCAACTTTCAGAAACAAAATCACAATAAGGTTAAAAATATACATATACATAATTCAGAAGAATTCAATTTTAAAATCAAACATGTTTGTTTACATAAATTTAAACCCCATTTTTTAAATCTCAAACAATGTAACCTTTACTCGAAGTGGGAGTCGAGCAACATTACTCGATTCCATACCTATTAAGTGCCCTATTGAATTACCTCACTTTCCACCCTCATCCGACTTGTTGGTCCTCAAGGTGTATTGTATTTTTAATTTTCATTCACATTTAACTCTATTAAATGTGTATTAACTTTAACTGCTTTTATGCATGAGTTAGTTTTTAGAAATTGGAAAGTAAGTCCACATAAATCCTATACAATGGCATCATTCGGGAGGGGTGAGTGAAATCAATGAACCAACCAACAATCAGTAATGAACACCGGCTGTGGGTTGGACAAGACTGCTTTTAATTTTCAACTCTCGTGTTATTAGTTTTCAAAGTTCTCATAGAAGTTCTCACATTTAAAACAAATGAGCTCAAGTGTGACCGATAAATTTTCAATTCCCACTGCCACTACTACCACTACCGCTGGCACTGGCACTAGTGTTACTGTTACCATAAAATCTACGGAAAAGAGAAACGGAAAAAATCCATAAAAAGGCACATTCAAGAACTGTTTGAATTCACCAACTAATAAATGTACGAGTATAAAACTAAGCATCAGCAGTAGATTCATGTACAACGACTAAACTGAGAAAGAGAGAAGTGGATTTGAATGGTACTGACATTGGTCGTTGAATGACTACAGTATCCTTTTGGATGGGTACGGTTGGGTATAGGTTTCTTGACATAAAAGGCGTTTTATAGCTGCAAGAGATCTTTCGATATCGATAACTATGGTTTGACAGCTGATAACGTCAAACTGTTTTTATTGTGTATGTTTTGTTGGGTAAGGTTTGGCAAGTCTTCATAAATCGTTTAACGTCAGAACAACGCTTCCAAATTGTGGAAATTTACTTTACAACTTGCCACACAATCGATTTATTGCAAAATAAATTTGGTGACAACTTTATTTCCAGAAGTGGTTCTGTTCAGTGGCACCTCGTTTGTGCAATTTAACGCCTCGGTCAGGTTTATTGTAATATGTAGTCAAAAATTGGACTAGTCGAATGGACCATTTAACTCGAACCAGCGGCGGACAATTGTCGAAAATCATGTTTAAAAAATAAATGCCATGAAAATATCTACCAGATAGTAAAAAAAATTTATTCCAACAACATTTTTGTCTTGTAAATATTACCATTTTAAGTTCTCAAGCTCTTAAAAAGCGAACATTTGTGTGATCACTTCATATGGAATTACTCAGAAATCGAAAAAATTCAGATGTCTCATTCATCTTAATTTTTTTCTCAAGAAGATGAAGAGACGCCATCGTGAAACTTTCTGGAGGTATTAATGATAATATAAGCTACTATGCAAAAAATGAAAGGTGTATTTTTTTTAAATTTATTTCTAAACATTTTTATTATATTTTCAAAAAATTTTATTTATTTTTGGGAAAAAATTAGATGTCCTTTTTTGGAGCTATAGAAGAAGTTATTTAAAAAAATTATTATATATTTGTATTAATCTTAAAAAGTAAGAAAGTTTCAGTCGGGTAAACCGACTAAGATATACCCTCACTTTGTGAGTAATAAAATATATAATATTACACGAATTAATCTGTCAATTTATGTGGGAGGTACCAGAAGGGGTTTATCAAATACATTTATTTTCCGCTGAACAGTAGATACTTTAAATACATTGCACTCTGCCGAATTATAAGCGTTTATGTGCACTAGTATATTAACGTTATGAGCTATTCAATATTGGTATAATTTGACCATTTTGTGTGGGAGGTACAAAAAGGGGCGTCTTGGTAATTCCCATTTTTCACAGGACTGTAGGTGCTTCCAAAGCGTTATACTCTGCAAGTTTTTGTAGTATTTTCGTTCATTGTTACTCACGCTATAAGCTTTTAACTTTTTGTACAAAATGGTCTCCATGTTTCTCAGGTTGATAGAGACTAGGGATGTAACGAAAGTGACTTTAGCGAAAGCGAATATTGAAATATATTTCTTGCGAATGCGAAAGCGAATAGTGAAATATGCATTTTTGCGAAAGCGAATGCGAATAGTCGTTTGACCCTTTAGTACCTAAAAATTTAAGGAACCGAATTGATACTTTTCCAGGATATTCAAGTATTAAGAATGTTTTCTATATTTTCACCCCCTGTTACTACAAGGACAAACATATTTGTTCAACTGTTTTGAAGAGAAGTGGCAGAGGTTTTCAATGGTATTATAATATTCAAATTGTGTTTAGGGTATGAGGAGTTTTAACACTTTTAACTACCCAGCAAAAAATAAAAGAAGTATTTCCAAAAGAATAACATTATAAGTACTTCCAATTCATAAGTATGAACATTTTTTCGGCATTTAATGAAGTTCTTCTAAATAACTAACCAAAATGTAATTTCGGAATATAAATTATTAACCCAAGAATGCATAATTTTAAAACGATTGGATGTAAAATGAATCTTGTGAAGTGATGAAAGTCCAGATCGGAAGGAACATATGTATGAGGGCTATGATATATATGTAAAACACTGCGTCTATAGTGCTAAAGGGAAGAAATATATATTTATATGGCGGCTATATCAGAATTAGTGAATGGTTCTGGAAGCTAGTCGACTTTTTCATCAATTAAATTTCGTTTCAGTCGACTAGGTCGATAAATCGGACCTACAAGTCGACTTTTTCATAGCCGATTAAAATAACAAAAGTCGTTTCAAAGTATGCTGATTTTCTTCGAAATATGTTAAATTTTGGAATTGTAGTACATTGGATTGCGATAAAAACTGAATTTATTAACAACACTTTATACTTTCCAAAAATGTTAATATAGCGTCACCAGAAATGCCCAAGAGCGTAACCCTCAAAAAATTATAATTCGTTTTTCGTCAAAAAATCACGATTTTATTCAAGAAAAAAAGACGTAACATCAAGTGCTCGTTTTTGATAAAGAACAAAAGGCGAAACTCACATTGTATTAAACAGAACGTACTGTATTCATCTATTTAACCTTTGTAGTTGTTCTCTTGTTGCTGTTTTGATTTTTGTAAATCGTGTTTGACACCTATTTTAGATGCAAAATTCTATATGGGTCTGTATTTAAATTTGGCCTTTATCTGAACGGTATCCATTTTTTATCAAATTTCGCAGTGTTCCTGATTCTATAAACTAATCTCTGCCAAATTTAATAATGCTCTGATGTAAAACATGAAAACACATTTTTCCAACCTTGCTAGTGACCGTTTATTCTCGGATTAAAAAATCCTTTGTGCAAAATATAGTACATTTGACTAAAATATGACTTCTATGGAGCTTAGATGCTAAATCGGATGTTACACATCCATGCGAGTATGTGGAACCGATATTGTTCACAGTGATATTAACTGTTAAAATAAGACACTCTTTACCAAATTTCATGAACATCGAAAGGAAATTATATCTTCTATAGAGGGTATAAGCTAAATCGAAGGTACATTCATATATATTACGATATCTGGTTCTAAACTGATATTCAAATAGTTGAGAGATTTTTGATCGTTCGCCGTAGACGAAAGAAATACGGATTGTCTTTCAATTTCAATACGAATTGTCTTGTCCCAAAATAAAGATATGTACAAAATTTCTTTGAGATCGGACTATATTTGTGACCTGCACATAGATTCCAAGAATGCATGCACAAACTGACATAGCTAAATTGGTTCACAAAGTGATTCTAAGTCGATCGGTATAATAAACGATGGTTCTATATATCTCTTCTCATTTTTGGTGTTAGAAACAAATGCATAAAATCATAATAAATTGTACCACAGTGTGGTGTAGGTTATAATTAAATAATATTAAAAGAATTTATGGTAATTAAATATACCATACTATACATACTGTACCACACTGTGGTACTTTACTACTCTCTGAACCGGGGCTACGGAAAACTTTTTTTTTGTGTGAATGTTAATTACACTATTGTGTCACACTTTTCAAGAGCCATCTACACCATACAGATTACAGACATCTTCAAATGTCCTAAACATACATACATATATATGATCGTTGATCTCTTTGGCCAATAGTATATTATTTATACGTTCCCTTCCCTATGTCAACATTTGTATTCCTTTAAAATATGAAATCTTTGGACCCAAAGATGTTAATAAGAACGACATACATTCATCAAATAAATACAACACCAAAAAAGCAAATCTTACAGTGCTTTAAAAGAGTTGTGCAAAAGTGGTGACAAAGAAGTACTTCCCCGGCGCGACAACCTCTTGTTAAATTCATTGGTGAAAATCCAAATAAGAACAACTACCGGATCATAAGTTGGGGATTTTTATTGCTTCTTTGGATGCTCTTTTTTTGCTGGGTAATGGTAGCGAATACTGAAATATATTTTTGCGAAAGAGAATGCGAAAGCGAATAATCCGAATGCGAAAGCGAATTTCAAAATGATGCGAATAATTCGCGTTCGCATATGCGAATGCGAATATTCGTTACATCCCTAATAGAGACAAAGAGGTACTAGAGGGAGTGGACCTATATGGCTCATCTCCGAACTTAGCCTGATATAGAAAAAAATTTTTTCTGCAATTTACAATTAATTAGCTAAAGTATTAAAACCTTTACTATTTGCATATGAGGTAAGGTAGTGCACATTGAACTACAAAAGAAATTTGTAGCGCGGATTTATGTATAGTAGATACAGGTGAAAAGCTAAAAATCCAATTTTTGAGGAGTTTTGAAATTATTGTGGGAATTGTGGGAGTAACTTTTGAAAATATAATGATTCGCTAAATAATTAAATTCAATATTTCATGGAAAAATATTAGTTTTTAAAACCCTAAAACATGCTAAGTCGACTAACTTTAACGTATGTACTGTTATTAAAGTTAAGAGCTGTTTACATTTGAAACAAAATGGACCATTTGTGTGGGATGTACCAAAAGGGGCGTGTCAATTACGCCCACTTTTCTCTGGACTCTAGGTACTATAAAAGCATTATGCTGTACAAAATTTCAAGTATTTGTATGCACTGGTATTAAAGTTATAGGCTGTTAACTTTTGGTGAAAATGGTCCATTTGTGTGGGAGGTACCTAAAAGGGAGTGGACACTCCGCCCATTTTTCTTGACGTGTTAGCGACTAACAAACTAATGCTATGTGTGAAATTTCAGAAGATTCGAGTAAGTAGTATAGAAGGTATTAAAGAATCAATATTTCACTAAAAGTTAACCCTTTGTGGGGGATGTACTAGAAGGAGTTGACCAATATGGCCCATCTTCGAACTTAGCCGGACATAGAAGAAAATATTACGGCATACGAAATTTGAAGTCAATCGGTTACAGCCAGCAGACAGACAGACGGACGGACATTGCACAAATGACTTAAAATGATCCAAAACGGATTTCCGCCGAACATACTTGGGGTCTTAGGTCACTCCTTCGATGTGTTACACTTTTTGTCCGTAGAAAATGATATATACCCTCCTCTCTAAGGTGAGGGGATAATAACTGTATTGGGTTTACCTTAAAAAAACAATGACATTTTAAGTCATTTGAGCAATGTCCGGCCGTCTGTCTGGCTGGAGCGCACGATAACTCCCGAAAGGATTAACGGATTGACTTTAAATTTGGTATGGGTTAATATGTTTTCCTATCTCAGACTAAGTTCGAATATGGGCCATATTGGTCCACTCCTTCTAGTACCTGCCTCACAAAGGGTTAAAATTTAGTAAATTGTTGATTATCTAATAACTTCTATACTACTTATCCGAATCCTCTGAAATTATACACATAATAATAGTTCATTTGTCGCTTAAACTTGAGAAAAATGGGTGAAGTGGCCCCGCCCCTTTTGGTAGCTCACACACAAATGGACCATTTTGTACAAAAAGTAAACAGCTTATAACATTAATACCAGTGCATAAAAATGCTTGATATTTGGTACTGTGTAATGCTTTTAAAGTGCCAACAGTTTAGTGAAAAATGTGCGTTTTTGCCACGACCCTGTTGATACCTCCCATACAAATGTACCATATTGTAAAAAAGTTAAATGCTTATAGCGTGATTGCCAATGCACGAAAATACTACAAAATGTTGCAGAGTATAACGCTTTTGAAGTACCTACAGTCCTGTGAAAAATGGGCATTACCAAGACGGGCATTACCTTTTTGCACCTCCCACACAAAATGGTCAAATTATACCAATATTGAATAACGTAACGTTAATATACAAGTGCACATAAACGCTTATGATTCGGCACAGTGCAATGTATTTAAGGTTTCTACTGTTCAGCGCAAAATAAGTGTATTTGATAAACCCGCACAAATTGACAGATTAATTTGTAATATTCCATATTAAATAACTCACAAAGTGAGGATATACCTTAGTCGGTTTACCCGACTGAAACTTTCTTACTTGTTAAACTAATAAATTGGTCCGATATTGGTTTTGGTAGAAGTATATAAAGATTTTTGTTCTAACCTGCAGCGCTCTTTTATGTATTTTAACCAAATGTAATATACATTTTGTAATACTCATACATGAAAATATGAGACTTTTGACTGCTGCGTCTCCTATGCATAGACTTGAGTGTTGTATAATACACAGACTATTCACATGGTCGTTTTTTAGTCCGTGGTAAATTTTCGCGCTATCCACATTTTTAATGTTATATTTTGAGAAGTCTCGTAAATGAACAAAGGTAAAATATTATGTAGTACTATAGGTCATAAAAACAATTCTGAATTCTATGATTGTGGTCAGTGTAGCAGTGGCCAATGCAATTTTCATTCTTTCACTACTTTTCAAAATTATTACCAATAAAAAGCCCTCTGACTATGAACAACTTTAAATGGGTCACTGATGAACCTAAAATATAAAAGTAAATAATAACCAGTAAGGAAAGGCAGAAAGTCGGGCGGTAAGGGTCATTGTGATAATAATTTGGAATAATTGGTAAATAGGTAGGAACATATTATCTAATTCTAAACCGATAATCGCTAAATTAAGCAATATTCGTTCCTAAATTGAGAAACATCTTTCTGGAAAATTTTAATGATCGGAATTAAAGTACAACTTCTTTACTGCTTTGATACCAAATCAGGACGAATATATATGTATATGGAGGTTATTCATAAATCTGAACCGAATTTCCCTGAATACTCATTCATGTAAAAAGACCTCTTTCAGTCGAATTTCGTACTGATCGGATATAAAATACAGTCTACGGCGCTTACATGTCAAATCGGGGGTAACATATATAAAGCTCACTCACTTCAAGAGTGACATAACTCAAAATTGAATATTGCCAAGATGTGTAACTTTAAGTCCGTATAAAAATATATGTAACATGAAATAAGGTGTTTAAATACGCTTGAATAATCCGATTTATAAACCAAATTTCGCTGAGATTAATTTCTGGACATTTGCTAAATTCTGATTTTTGTAGGGCAACCTCAAAAATTTTCAATTTTGGGTTATGTCACTCTTGAAGTGAGTGAGCGATATGGGGGCTATATCTAAATCTGAACCCATTTTCTCAGAATTTGGCAGTATTCCTTCATGTAGAAAGAAACCTCGTTTTGCCGAATATCACAGATCGGATATAATCGGATTATATCACAGATCGGATATAAAATAACTCTCGAAGGTGTACACAGTTGGTATATAGTCCAATCGGCCGGTTACCATAGCACTACACTTTGATATCCTCATGTGACCGTAGTTTTTGTACCTCCACATTGATAGGCAGTTTAATCTTATTGCCGCTTTGGTTGCAACTTCTCTCGCCACAATATTAATCGGCAGTATATGGAGTAGGGCTTGTAGAGACTCGGTCGCTGTAGTCCTTAAAGCTCCGCTTATGCTCAGGTAGGCTGTTCTCTGAACCTTTGGTAGTAGGTTGGTGATGGTTAGTTTGTCAGTTGCCGTCCACGATACCACAATTCCGTATAACAGTATAGGACGAACTACTGCTATATATATCCAGTGGACGATTTTAGGAGAGAGGCTCCACCGCGACCCTACAGCCTTTTTCCAGGAGTATAAGGCGACGTTGGCCTTCCTTACACGTTCCAATACGTTAAGTCTAAATAAGAGTTTTCTATCTACAATTATTCTTAAAAATTTTGCACTTTCAGAAAAGACTAGATCTGTTCCACTTATCCGAGGTGGTGGTCCACATGTGGGACTTTATTCATCATAGTAAAGAGAACCAATTCTGCCTTGTTTGGGTTTACGCCCAAACCGCTGCTTCTGGCCCATCTAGCCAATTTGTTCAGAGCCACCTGTAGGATGTCTCTGAGGACGTTTACGAATTTGCCACTCACTGCGATTGCCACGTCATCCGCATATGCCACGACCTTGCAGCCACAACGTTCTAGATCTAGCAGGATTTCATTCACCGGTTCCAAATTAGTGGAGACAGTACTCCTCCCTGTGGGGTCCCTCTGTTGACAAACCTTGTTAGAATTTCATACTGATCGGATATAAAATACAGTTTTTACAGCGCTTACATGTCAAATCGGAGGTAACGTATATATGGGGGCTATATCTAAATCTGAACCGATTTTAACCAAATTCAATAGGGATCGTCCTTGGGCCAAAAAAAAATATGTGTGAAGTTTCGACGAGATCGTACCATAATTGCGATCTGTACTTTATGCACAAATCAGACAGACGGACAGACAGACGGAGATAGCTAAATCAACTCAGAAAGTGATACTCAGTCGATCGGTATAATAAACGATGGGTCTATTTCTTCTCCTTTTGGGTGTTACAAACAAATGCACAAAGTTATTATACCCTGTACCACAGAGTAGTGTAGGGTATAAAAATGTTTTGCAAACATATCTAATTTTCGAAGGCTAAATTTTTCAACTCTTTCCATCATTTCCAATTTCTATAATCCAATTTAATTAATTAACAAATTCAATACTCTTTAATTGTAATGATCAACTCTGATTTAGACATTTTCGTAGCACCCATACATATACGACCTACAGATTTGAAATTTTGAAAGCTCGGCGTAATTGACTTAGTATGTGGCTCAGAAGAATGAAGTAGACCATATCGGTTCAGATATGCTATATACACATTAATATCCCAATTTTATTGTACAAATTGATGAAGTCTACCATAAAGGTTAAGATGTGGTACATGTCAGATGTACAGGCCTGTTCAGCGTGAACTGATTTCGCTTGTGATTTCTGTACACAAATATTTTGAGAATTTCGTGATTTTAGGTCAGCTTTGAGGCGATGCTATTTCAGTTTTGTTTTCAAAGGCTTCTCCAAAAAATTTAAGAATTATTTTTATAAACAAATAAACTAGTAAAAAAGGTCTTTATCAACATACGGGGGACAACATAATAACAACCCCCAAATTGAAATGTTCATTAAATTCATGGAGCAACATTTTTTTTAAGTCGGAAAATTATGGGAAGACCTAGCACGATCTGAATACTTCGCAACCTTTATCGAAAGCGTTTCATGTTGGAAAAAGGTAAGTATTCGTACATAGATTTATAACGTACTTTCATAACATTTAGACTGCAATATCCCTTTCTTCCATAATATACTGAATGATCGGACGGTGATTTCTAAAGATCTTAGTACAGCTGCTAGCTGAACCATTTCCGGTATGGAATACTTTGGCAAGAGTGGTGCTACTTCCTCCAATACCATCTGAAAAGCTCTTTTATTGAGCCGATAAGGACTGATAAACCTGAAAAATCAACGTTAAAGCTGTTTACACTTACGTTGTTTCATTCATATCTAAAGGATTTGACTGGTCCCGGAAGGGACGTTTTTAACACTCTCATATCTAATCCGCTTTCTTTTTAAAGCAATCAAAGTCAATAAAGTTGCTCCCGCCTTGTATTATTATTGTGAAATGAGTAAGTTTGTTTAAATCAGCTGTTTTGTATTGAATTCGAAATCACAGTGACATACTAAAAATTTCGTCATTTGCAAGACGACACCAAATCACCGACATGATTTCAAAACGACCCGTGTTATGAAAACATTGTGATTACAGAACAGGCCTGATATATACCAGTCAATTCCGACCGACTTCAACAGTTCATTACTTGTTAAATTTTAAAACTGATCGTCATTCAATGAACAGGTGCTGTATGTGTGTTGGGACACATGGATATGTTTACAATTGTTCATAAATATTTGCATGATTTTCATGATTATGACGTTGGGGACGCAGTTGGCGTTGGCAATGTGGGCAATGGTGAAGGGTTTGATTCTGCGACTTCTTCGTAGTCCGTCGTCTTCAATGTGGACATTGTGATTAATTTTGGTATCGGACCTACTCTGGCCTGTTGTACTTTGTTTTGTTTTGCTGTGTTTTGGTTATGATTATTGTAATGGAATATTCCTGGAAACAAAACGGAATATTCAGATTCAGAACGGACCGGCAATGACAGTGACGACACACAACCAAATGGGGCAGGTACTCTCGTATCCTGTGGTAAGGTAATGAACAGACTCGTCGTAGTTTGCCGGCGACCACAAGTGGTTAGTACCTCCGAGTGCTCTTATTCAGTTCACTCTACTGTTGTTGTTGCTGGTGTTTTTTGGTTTACAGATGTTTATGTTGACCACATAATTGCCACAAATGGTTGGATGTGTGTTCACTTGAATGTGTGCATGTGTTGTGTTCTTGCAACATGTTCTCATATTCCTGTTTCCTTTTGTTCATGTCCATGTTGCTGCTGCTGTTGTTCTTGCATTACGAGTATGTGGGCATTATACAATTGGGGTTTGACCACCCATTTATTTTTACGAATTTTCCCTAGAACATCTCCTCTCCTCCTGGAATGGTATGGAAACCCATAGGACTTACGGAACTCACATCATCTGTTTATGCTTCTGGATCTCTAAAAAATCACTTTTCTGATTTACGCAAATATGACTTAATCATACATTCAGAGCGACTCACCGATAAGTATACACAGAGCCCTTCATAAATGCATTCATATAAATGCGGAGCATTCCACGTCGATTACGCCATTTCACTAAAATCGAAAAACTTAATACTATATTTAACTATGTATGCATTGTAAAGCCTGGCACACGCGGGTGTAAGATCTTACAATGTTGTCAGCAAAATGTGAAAAAAATCTTGCAACGTTGTCAGAAAAGTTATGGTCAGAACATTGTAAGATGTGCGAAGTTTATGCATCTGACAATGGCGCCATTGTCAGAGAAAATTTTTTATTGGCAACACTGTCTATAAAATATTATTATTGACCCTGTCTGTAAATATTTACAAAATATATTATAAATATATGAAATTTTTTTTTGGCAATCGTCTGAACTGACAATTCACCTTTTGCTAAAAATCTGTCATTGTCTGTACATTAGCAGCACTTTGACAGATCTGATAACATTGTAAGATCTTACAAGCCGTTAATTTCGTTCAGCCGCTATTAAAGGAATCTGATTGGAATGACTATACAAACGCGTTTGTATAGGTAGAGTCTTACATTTATGACATAACACATAATAGCTGAGAAGTAAGAACGAAGTGAGAAGAAAGAACGAAATGACAGGGTTAAAGAAAAATAACATGGTGAACTACAGTGCTGAAATGAACGAGTTGTTTGAACTAGTTCCTACCGTTCAGTAAAGTGACCCGTGAACTAGTTCGTTCACGAAGCACAGTAATTATCTCGAAATTCCAAATTTATGTAGACAGTTTATCGGATCTTAAATACCTAAAACGCAAAATTATAAAATCAAGATTTTTATAAACTGTATAAATTCATTACGCTAACTTAGGTATAAGTTCTCAACACCATACCTGAAAATGAGACGGCGACTATTGTGCCGGGACAGACTCAGAAGCAGTGAGCGCACTAGAAACCTCATTCGTTAACACGTCATTTGCCGAACTGCATAACTATGTAGAGGATATTACATATACAGTCCATGCGACAATGGAGTTCCTATTACCTTATGGCCGAATATTAGTCATAAAAGGGCGAAAAATGGCCGGTATTCGGTTACAATTCTTTGAGATTTCTTATAGGAATCGAACACAGCACGATTGGCCGAATGGTCGCACCCAATTCCGCATGCAGAAGATGAGTATCTATCAGAAGTGCACTTGCTATGTTAATGCTCGGGGTTAGAAGACTCTCATATTTAGAGAAAATGTTCGATATTTGTCTGGCAGAACTGTCAACTGTATCTCTAAGAAACCTATTCAAATACATCGAAACGACAAAATGGTTCCTTGAAGAACATCCCGATTCCTATCCATAATTCCTATAAACTAGATATATGTATGTACTCGCTTTCTTTTCTACTTCTTCCAAACTTTGTTTCTAGGTTCTCGCTCACTAAGAGTTACACCTAAAGTATCAAGATGAGTCGAAAGGCCTCCGAGTGAACTCACCTAATCAGTTCGATATCAAAAAAGGATGAGTTCTCAAGATGACGAATTGTTCCTTTCGTAAGGACCACATCAATACGATTGCGTCGTATTTTATTCGACTCGAAGGTCTTCTTACCTTAAGGAAATTACATGCTTAAGAAGATTATGCGCCAAACAAGAATACAGCTTGAAATGCAAATACGGCCTACGGGTTTCGGCCACAGCCCAATCTGTAAAAGACTTTCTCCTATGAACGGAATCGGAAGTTGGCAAATATTTATGCGTAGCCTCTCCTGTTTCTGAATCTGATGGAAATAATCCCCACAAAGCAAATCGTTGCTGTTTAATATGTAACTATTTTGGCACATATTCATAAAAATACTGGGGTATACTTTTCTGTGGTCCATATTCATTCCACCATTTTGAAGTCAATGTCCGGTGTTCCGTCCATAACAATTCATCTGCGATTGGGTTTACTTCTTAAGGCCTATCCAACCTCTTGAGGTGTCACAAAACCAACTTTCGATAGATCATTTCCATTCCATAGGCAACTTCACATTTCGTTGAAAGTATTATATCCAGTGCGACGATCAGATGGCTTAGGCCTTTGAAAGTTGTCGCCAAGATATTAGGGCACTGTTTGCGTTCATCTAAGCAGAAATTGATGGTCTGGTTCATAACCGAAATACGCCGATTACACAATTATTTTTGCTATCACAATAGACTGCAAATGGGCAGACCAATCAATGCGCTGAAATTCAGTGATTAGTGCCTCGGATCTATGTAGAATTTGCGATTTTGGGGTTGTCTGCTCGATGCAATTCCTCTACTTCCTGAACTAATTCCAGAAATAGTCCCTTCCTTATATGCACGAAAAGCGGTGATGACATCTGACGTAATGTTACGATCAGTCAGATGTTCGCAGTCTCCATGCCTAGTCTCGAGGGTTTTTTAAACCAATTTCCGCTCATTTGCAGAAGTCTACATATTATTGTCTGATATCACAATTGTTTCCACTTAGCGTTATTGCAGTATTCATAGTTTTGTAGTCAGATTAGTAGTCAAGAGTTTAGAGACTTCAGTCTCATCCACTTTTGATAGTACGAATTGTTATGGCGATGTAAGAATTCGTACCGTATCTTTTAGATCCCTCGCTGCCATTTCGTAGCGAACGGACGTGTCGTATCAGAGCAGGTAGATTACACGTATTGCGCAGTACTTATTGAACAACCTATTACGCAACAACGTGGTGTGTAGTTTCTAAAGCGGAGGATGATTGGATGCATCGCTATATCTATTACGGGATAAAACTGGCAATGGTGTTGTATCTCCCAAAAAATCTGCCAAAACTGGAACTTAAATATGAGATACGAAGAGTTTATATGGTTTTAGGAGCACTGTGGTCAAAAATGGTTAAATAGTGGAATGGAGAAAATATGATTAAATATTGTATAGTCGTGGAAAAAGGTTTAAGATGCTAGCGTGGATACACATTTTAAATACGGTACAGTGAGACAAAAATTTGTTAAATATGGTACTGTGGGGTAAAAAAATTGTACAGTGAGATAAAGTGTTGAATGGGGCACAGTTGTGCAAAAAGGGTTAACTGTGGTACAGTGGGTAAAAATTGTTATATGTATATGGTAAAGTGGGACAAAATGGGTTAAAAATTGTACAGTGGGGCAAAAATGGTTAACTATACAGTACAGTGGGGCATAACTGTGTTAAATATTGTAGAGTGGAGCAAAGGGGGTTAAATATGGTACAGTGGGGCAAAAACTGTTAAATATGGTACAGTGAGACAAAGGGTTTAATATGACACAGTGGGGCAAAAAGGGTTAACTATGGTACAGTGGGGCACAATTAGTTGAATATGGTAACGTGGGTCAAAAAACTTTAACTATTGAACAGTGGGAAAAAATGTGTTAACTATGGTACAGTGGGCCGAAAATGGTTACATATAGTGGACAAAATATAGTAGGACAAAAAGATGTCAAATTTGATTCAGTGGACCCAAAACGGTTAAAAATGGTACAGTGGGTCAAAAAGCGTACATTTAGTACAGTGGGTAAAAATATGGATGCAGGGAGAGAGGGTAAGTTAAATATGAAATAAGAATGTTTTTTTTTTAACTTTATGCGTTTAGTAGCACTGTGGTGCAAAAAGGTTAAAATTATGATGCAGTTGGGGCAAGTAAAAATTGTTCAATATGTTACAGAGGGGGAAAATGTGTTAAATATGGTTTAGTGGAGCAAAAAGGGTATGGTACGGTGTGGTCCCTGAGTGCAAAGGTAGCTCTTACAGCATAAACCAAAGCTAAGAAATTGTTATTTCCAAAAAGGTTCTTCTACTTTTCCGTGGGGAAAAACAAGTTAAATAAATGGCACAGATAGGGGACAAAAATGTTGAAATACGGTCTAAGATTGCGAATTTGGATCTTGAAATATCAATTATTATTTTAAAATATTGTACAATCGTGCAAAATTGGTTAATTATGACACACAAAGGGTTAAATGCGGTACAATGGATCGATTCACTTTAGATTTTTAAATTCGTACCTTTATAGACACAGTGGGACAAACATGGTTTTATATTGTACCAGGGTGTGAATGAAGCTATTGGAACATAAACTAGGTGAAAGTTGCTAAACTATGAACCAAAAAAATAGTTTTTCAACGTTCAGAGGTACAGTGGGAAAGGGATAAATATTGTACCATGATGTCAGGCTAACTCTTGGAACACAAATGAAACGAGGGTTCGTATTTCATATATAAAACTAATCAAATCTTCTTCATTTTGCACCATATGTAAAAATAATGTCATTTCAGGGGAAAATCCGGATCCGGCGACAAGCGTTGATTCACCCACGAGTTATGTGTCGGCGTTATCGAATAATCGTGGGAATGTAACTGTACGGACTTTGGTCCCGTAGTCAAAAAGAACAAGGGCATAACTAGACGTTGGCAAAACAAAATACAAGACAGATGAAGTACAGGATGGCGCAGAATGAGCTATACTCGTATGGTTTAAATGGTTTATCACTTTTTTATTTATGCAATTATTATAATTTTTTTAAATGCAGTATATTATTGGGGATTTTTTTGCAATTAGCTTTGAAAAATGATATTCTGTAGGTGATGTCCATTTTCTGCTTCGCACATACGTGCTCTTTTTAGCATATTTTCCATAACTTTTCGCAAAATTTCTCCAAAAAACAAAGAAAGAATAATAATTAAAAAAGTTATAAAGAATTCAAACCATATAGCTCATTCTGCGCCACCCTGTAGAACCCAACCACAGCCTTTAAAAGCTAGTGGGGATTCCGACTCTGAATCATCAAATGTAAACAATATAATAGCAAGGGCACAAAGAAGGAAACTGAATAAGATGAATCGACAGAACATATTACGGGACGAATCTGACAATTTTACCTTTAACTCATACTTTTAAGCCAGTAAAAGAGTCTGATCTCTCCACAAACATAGCGCTGTGAGAGTCTCTAAGAAGAAAAAAAGGCCCGCCGTCTTCCAGCTCTTCGGAGAAGCCTAACCAAACCACCGGAAATGGAGTCTCTAGCTATAAGAAATATGACTCAATATATGACGACACGGAAAAATCAATTCACCATAAAAAAGGGTAAGGAGCTACAGTCTTATTCTAAAATACCTAAACAACATTTCCGAGACGATCTATGCTATGCCATAATTAAAAGCAGTAACGTATGGTAGAATCCCCGAAGACCAAAAGAGTAACATCGAAGATTTGGCTCGAATCTAAGGATGAGCCACCAATTGAACTATTGAGGTGCAAGTTTGAGAGGGGTATATTTTCGTAAATCTAGTGATTAGCTTCCCCTTACCTTTGGACGGAGCAAAGACGAAATTGGTAAGGAAAAGCCACATTCCTGAAATCATAAAATCGACTCTATTTATCAAGAGATGTCCCAGTAAGTTCTCAGTAAGCATCATTGCCAAACAGTATTCAAAACTTTTACTGGAAGGACATTCGTTGGGGTCAGGCAGATAAACTTCCACCGGAGCGAAATTGCATCCAATGCTCGGATGGACATAATAAGCAAAGGCAGGGCTCATATTGCTATGATCCAGGAACCATAGACATCTAGCAAAAATGTTACTGGGGTAAACCATGTAAACTATAACCTTTTTTTCGCTAACACAGGAGCTCGTCGAAGGCCTTGTATTTATACTCTACACCACACTGTGGTACAAGGTATTATTATACCCTACACCACACTGTGGTACAGGGTATTATGACTTTGTGCATTTGTTTGTAACACCCAAAAGGAGAAGAGATAGACCCATTGTTTATTATACCGATCGACTTGTAATCACTTTCTGAGTCGATTTAGCTATGTCCGTCTGTCTGTCCGTCTGTCTGTCTGTAGACGTATTCTTGTAATCAAAGTACAGGTCGCAATTATGGTCCGATCTCAACGAAACTTTGCACATATCTTTTTTTAGGCCCAAGGACGATCCCTATAATTTGGTCAAAATCGGTTCAGATTTACATATAGCTCCCACATATATGTACCTCCGATTTGGCATATATGCACTGTATAAGCAACATTTTGTAACCGATTTGTACAAAAATTGACAGAGAGTAGTCTCGTGATACACTTAGATACAATACAAAATTTGGGGGAAATCGGTTCAGATTTATATATAGCCCCCATATATATGTTGCACCCGATTTGACATGTAAGCGCTGTAGAAACTGTATTTTATATCCAATCAGTACGAAATTCGGCTGAAAGAGGTTTCTTATTACATGAAGGAATACTGCCAAATTCGGAGAAAATCGGTTCAGATTTAGATATAGCCCCCATATATATGTTACCCCCGATCTGAAATTCAGTAGCTGTAGAAACTGTATTTTATGTCCGATTACAGCGAAATTCGGCAGAAAGAGGTTTCTTATTACACGAAGGAATACTGCCAAATTTGGAGAAAATCGGTTTAGATTTAGATATAGCCCCCATATATATGTTAGCACCGATTTGACATTCAAGCGCTGTAGAGACTGTATTTTATATCCGATCAGTACGAAATTCGACAGAAAGAGGTTTCTATTTTACATGAATGGGTATTCAGGGAAAATCAATTCAGATTTATATATAAGCTCCATATATATGTTCCTCCTGATTTGGTTACAAAGCGCTATAGAAGTTGTACTTTACTTCCGATCATTACAAAATTCTCCAGAAAGATGTTTCTCAATTTAGGAACGAATATTGCTTAATTTATCGATTATCGGTTCAGAATTAGATATATCCGCATATATATGTTCTTACCCATTTACCAATTATTCCAAATTATTATCGCAATAACCCTTATCGCATTGTTAGGGAGGTGTAGGGTATTATATAGTCGACCCCGCCCGACTTTCTGCCTTTCCTTACTGGTTTAAGTCATAAAACCGTTTGTTTCCTTTTCATTCCAGAGTATTTTGTATCGGATACAAATGTGCTGAGGCAAGGCAATGGGAGCATGTATCTGGCGTCAGTATGCCTGATGCACCGACATTGCCACATACGTCGAAACTGCAACGGCTGGTGAGGGAATCCAAACATGCATGTAATGAGTTATTAGCTGGTTATGATGCTGACTCCAAATTTTCTTAACTTTTAAGATTTTTTCTTTGATTTGGCCCCAAAGACAAAGACTATTAAAATAAGTTTATCTTGTGCGACAATTAAATTCATTAATCATCTTTCAATCAGGACATACATTACGCCTGATACTTACATTAAATTTATAAAATGACTTTAGATTAAGTACATTCTATAATTAAAGCAAGCACATGCTGTACTTTCCACTAGTGTAAAATATGTTTCGTAAAATACTTTTTATTTAATTATTTGTTTAATTACCACGAACCTGGTAATTTTTATTATTTGCTTCTATGTTATATTATTATTTTTTAAAAAATTCAGTAGCATACATACATGACGATACCGTAGCCATTGTGTTTAGTATAGTTGTATTCATATTAGAGGAAATATTTATTCTAATGGATGAATAAATGATATTTTGCAAAAATTTTCCTTAAACGAATCGTTCACTTTGTATGACCTGCGGTGGCAAATAGATTACTTGACGTGGTTATTTATGAGTAGAAATACCAGAAGTAAGTAAAACTTCTTATTCGCTTGGGAGAAGCTAGGCCTCTTAGAGCTGGGGGTTTAACGCTGAACCTTGCTGAATGATTGGTGTAGCAATCACGAGTAAGTAAATGGATTTGCCACACCCTTTTGTAAAAATGTTTGAATTCTATAATATTATAGAGTTCTTATGCAGGAGAATTTCCTAGTTACAAATCAATAACGATTCATAGACCAAAATAAAACAAACTATAATACAGTATGAGATGTTTTATTCACAAGAGTTACAAAAATTAAGATACATATCGCTCATTTAGAAAAAGAACGTCACAACTCAAAATTTTAATTTGAAAAATAACTATTTGGCGGAATGGGATGACGTAACTTCTGAAGTGCGCCAAATATTATTGTCTTCCTCAGGAATCAGCCTAATCATTGATCAGCTTATAGATATTGAAATGTAGAACAATTTAGTATGACCAACTCTTTTTCTAAATGAGCGATATGTATATTTACATTACAATAAATTTACTTACGCATGAAATCCAATGACATCCTCGTTCGAACATTTTTGCTGAAGATAATTTGAATTCCTACAATTTGCATAAACACTTTCCCTCGGGACCTGTTACAGGGATATTTAAAAATATATATTAATATCAAATTTAAATTCGAAATTTAACATTTAACCTAATCCTCAATCTTTTTAAGTCGACACAGGAGTTTGAATGATTCAAAAGCTGCAGAGTTTAACAAGCCTTTTTCACAATGTATGCGTAATTCGAATATTTTTTATATTTGATAAAGTCGTAAAATTTCTGAACGATTAGCAGTTATAGCAGAATTTAAAAAACAATCTTAGTGTAATAGAATTTACCAAAAGGAATAAATAATATATAAATAAAATAAAATCTACATATCTAATTTTTCTTACTCATAAATTAAGGCTTGTTCACATCAAAATTTTTGTGTCGCTTCGTAATTATTTAATATGACATATTGTTACCAAAACATGCAAATATGCTAAGTCCAGTTTCAAAATGTATTCTGAAGGAAGGCAATTTTTTTAACTGTTTCAATTGTATATAATTTTTTTTCTCTGCAAATACGCGAGTGATCTTTTATTTGATGCGCTTAAATACCAATACTTTTGAATTCTAATTATCATAATTATCCGTTTTTATACAGACTTCACATGTTTTGCATTTTTGAATGAATGGTGTTTTCTTTTTTCTAATTGATGCATTTTGAAATCTTCTACATATCTATCCATTCTAAACAGTGCTAAGTGCAAAAAGGTAGTTTATCAGGAGAGGCGATCAAAGTTTGATGAATTTTTCAATATTGTGTGGAATTCCTTTATAATGCAAAACGAATAACTTTTGATTGGATTGACGGAAATGACCAAATTTTTACGGAATATAAATTTGAAGTTTTAGAAATTGTAAATGCAATCTCCCTTAAGACATGCTAAGTCGACTTAGCATGTTTTAGAACCGTGTAGGAGTGAAAAAGGGAGATAAATGATTATTCAACTAATGCACGGTTGCGTATCTTTTGGGAAGTTATTGGAAACGAGCTGGCGAACAGTTTGGCCATAAGAGAAAGAGCATTTCGCCACGAAGAATAAGTAGAAGCACTTGGCAGTGATGGCTCACAAATTGGTATGGGATAGCGAAACATTGGGGAAACTATGTACAAAGACAGTCTTTTTTCAAAATTGGAAAGGTCCCGATTGGCAGGACAAATGAATCGAGTCCAAATATACTGTCTGAAGAGGCAAACACTGGTATTGAACGGATGGAGTTCACCAATAGTACCGCCACTTTTGCAGGAAGTTCCCAGCAAAGGTGGTGATCAAAATAAAAAGAGCCACAAAACGATTCAAACCAATGAGGGAGCGACAAAAAATAACACCGCCTCCCAAAATTGTCGACTGGAAGATGGTGTAATAGGTAGTGAACGAAAGGAGGAGAATGACCCACTACCAAATAATGAGGGGGTGCCACCAGATAGGATAGACTCCCAAAAGAAACTTTTACTGGAAGGACAATGATTGAGGTCATCCAGATAAACCTCCACCGGAGCGAGACAGCATCCAACGCTCTGATGGACATCATAAATAAAGGCAGGGTTACTGGATTAAACCATGTGAACTATAACCTTTTCTACGATAACACAGGTACTCGTCCAAGGACTTGTATTCTGTGCCATAAAAACTTATGTTTTATTTTCTCTCCAGAGTTGTCAACATCGGACGCAACGGTGCTGAGGCAAGGTAATGGAAATATGTACCTGGCGTCAATATATCTGCCATTCGATGCGCCGACATTGCCACCTACGTCGGAATTGCAACGTCTGTTGAGGGAATCCAAACACACAAGTAATGAGTTATTAGCTGGATGTGACGCCAACTCCCATCATATCGCTTGGGGTAGTACTAACACCAATAAAAGGGGACACGCCCTTATCGAATTTTTAAATACAAATGACCTCATAACTCTTAACATAGGAAACACTGCAACCTTTGTTAACAAAATTAGGGAAGAAGTATTAGATGTAACGATATGTTCAGAAAATCTTATTGATGAGATTCATGAGTGGAGGGTTTCGGATGAACACTCCTATTCAGACCACCGTTATATAAGGTTTAAAATTGCACGGCCACCGCCAAACCCCATAAGTTTCCGTAATAAGGCTAAGACCGACTGGACTAAATTCGGAAATCTACTTAGAAATCGATTGGGGCAGCCTACACGCGATTATCTATGTGCAGAAGACATTGATATCAATGTTAAGAAGATTACCGAGGCTCTTGTAAAATCGTTCGAAGATAGTTGCCCACTTCGAGAAAGGAAATCTGCCTTTGAGAAACCCTGGATGACAGGACAAATTCGCTCGATTGGCAAAGATGTCCGCAGACTTTACAATAGAGATCGACGTAAAAAACAATCAGTATATTGGGACGACTACCACAGAAGACTCAAAGAATACAATAAAATCGTTAGATCGGCGAAACGTAACTCCTGGAGGCTTTTCTGTGAACAGGTACACAGCGTTAACAGCATGTCTAAAATGAAAAAGTTCCTCTCAAAAACTCATGTCCAAACCGAGACACTGGTGGATGAAACGGGTAAAAGGTTGGAAACTATAGAGGATACCGTAAGGCTCTTGATGAAAACTCATTTTCCGACTGGTAATGCTGGACCAACAGAGGAACAGTTACAGAATGAAAATGTATTGCATCAAGTACCTATTACAGATGGTATGGTTAAAGAAGCGATAAAAAGTTTCTCTCCCTTTAAGGCTGCGGGACCGGATGGAATATTTCCAGCTCTTCTGCAGAATGAGGTGGATCTGGTATCAACTCATCTGGCTGGAGTGTTCACTGCATGCCTAACCCATTCGTATACTCCAAAAAACTGGCAGGAATCAAGGGTGGTCTTCATACCAAAGCCTGGCAAGGCGAGTTATACGACCCCAAAGGCTTATCGACCCATTAGCCTTACTTCTTTTCTGTTAAAAACAATGGAGCGAATAATTGATGACATGGTCAAAGGTAAAATAGCGGATGACAGGCTAAAATTCAAACAACACGACTATGTCAAAGGAAGATCAGTGGAAACAGCTCTGCATGAGGTAGTGCACCACATAGAAGAGTCCTTCAGTAAAGAAATGTATACACTTGCTGTTTGCATAGACATTGAGGGCGCATTTAACAATGTACAGACCGATACACTTATCCAGTCCTTAGACGAGTTTCAGGTTGACCGGGCGCTGAAAAACTGGATCAACAATATGCTAAGGAATAGGTGGATTATTTGTGGGTCATATGACGTAAAAATTAGAGACAAGGCAAATCGTGGTATACCTCAGGGGGCATTTCATCGCCTCTCCTATGGGTTACGACGATACACAGTCTCCTAAAAGCCCTCACCAATGAAGGACTTAAACCAGTCTGTTATGCAGACGACGTTGTAATACTTCTAAGGGGCTTTCATCGAAATCTATTATGCAGAAGAGCTGAAGAGGCACTTAACATAGCATATAACTGGGCACAACCAAGGGGATTAAATGTTAACCCAGACAAAACAGAAATATGTCTACTTACAAGGAAAACGAAGATCCCACGTTTTACCCCGCCTCGATTCCTGAATAAGACAATTGCTATAACTAAAAAGGTAAAATACTTGGGAGTAATCTTGGATCAGAAACTGTACTGGAAAGATCATCTTGAAGAAAGAGTTACAAAGGCACACAGATGTTGGTCGTTGTGCAGAAGAGCTATAGGTTTAAAATGGGGACTACTTCCAAATATGACTCACTGGCTTTACATGAGCGTGATTAGACCAATAATCACCTACGCCTCTGTAGTGTGGTGGACATCAATGGACAAGAAGTGCAACGTAATACCTTTGCAAAAAATTCAACGTATGTGCGGTATAGGCATAAGCGGGGCATTTAGAACTGCACCAACAAACGCGTTGGAGACTATACTGCACATCCAACCAATAGACATCCGTATAAAGTATGAGGCAGCCCTCACAGCAAGACGTCTACAAGTGATGGGTGAATGGATAAATCGAGACCACAAGTCGTACCATCAGAAGATTTTAGAATATCTAGTTGGTCACATTCAAACGCCAGAAATCTCGGACCGCATTCCTGAAGTGCGGCTTACTGCTACCTGTGATACGTTTGTGCCAGACAGACGCTCCTGGGAAAATGGAACTTTGGCCCATGTGCCAGTGGGAACCAGCTGCTACACGGATGGGTCCAAGCGAGGAGGAAGGACGGGTCTGGGACTTTTTATTGATGAACCAGAAGTCGAACTTCACTTCCGCCTCCCTGACCATAACACGGTATTTCAAGCAGAAGTTCGAGCAATCACGGATATGTGAACTGGCTCAGTAACACGACAAAGCCTAAATATGCCAACATCTTCACAGATAGCCAAATGGCGATTAAAGCAATAACATCGGAAAGGGTCAAATCCAGAACTGTGTTGGACTGTAAAAGAACGATAAATGATTACTCAGCCCATGGTCAATTGCGTATTTGCTGGGTACCAGGACACAACGGAGTGATTGGAAATGAACGGGCAAACAGCTTGGCTTCAAAGGGCAGAGAACTTCGAGTAATAAACTTGGAAAATTGGAAACCTTTCGAAGCCACGAAAAATGAGTTGAAGCACTGGGCAGTGATGGCTCATAAAACTGTGTGGAATAGCGCAACAGTAGGAGCAACTGCAAAGATACTGTGGGGTGACCCAAATGAAAAGAAAACAAGAAGTCTTCTGAAACTAAACAAGATCGATATTAGTAAGATGATGAGTGTTCTAACGGGACACTCAAGCTTACAAGCACATCTTCATCGCATAGGACTAGCAGGAAACGGCGAATGCAGGGCATGCAGAGAAAACATCGAAACGATGGAACATTTTCTGTGTCACTGCCCGGCTTTCACACATGCAAGATCCCAACATTTCGGGTCCGACATATTACCAGACTTGACTCATCTCAGAGAATATGACTGGAAGATACTGAGAAAATTCGTGTCTAGTACCGATTTTCTGTAACTCGTGAGGTATAAAAAGATCATAAATAAGGAGCGCACAACAGGCCGAACCACTGGCTTAAGTGTATGTCCATGGACATGAGACGTTTAAACGTCTCCTCTCTTCAACCTAACCTAACCTAAGCATGTACAAAATGAGAATAAAACAAGAAATCTACTGAAACTAAACAAGATCGAAAGTAGCTTACAAGCATATCTGCATCGCATAGGACAAACATACAACGACGAATGCAGAGCGCATCGGAAGGCATCGAAACGATGGAACACTATCTTTGCCTCTTCTGGACAGACACATTACCAGATATGACCGTCTCAGTGGGTATGATTGGAAGCTACTGAGGAAATTCGTGTCAAGGACCAATTTTAAAAAGATCATATACAAGGGGCGCACAACAGGCCGATCTTCTGGCTTAAGTCTATGTCCAAGGACATGAGACGTTATTTTTTTTAATTTCTAACCTACTCTACTCTATTCTTTTTCAACCTAACCTACTACTCGTAGCTGTAATGTAGGTATTTGGTATAGAAAACAATTCTAAATCACATATGTTAAATATCCCACCATTTTATTAACTGCGAGCGATATTCATCCTGATCTGTAGTAAAGAACAACGACGTGATGTGGTCAACACAGACCTCGTTTCCATGAATAAATATTCGCCTTGACGTGGAATGACTCAAGTGCGTAAGACGTAAAAAGATTTATGAGCATTTTTGTTTTTGTAAATTACATCACGTACGCAATTTATGTGTTCGGAAACGTACGCACTGTGGGAAAGGGCTGAAGGGGATGTTTACATGTGTCGAATGTTGCAACATGTTCCCCCAGTCCAAGCTACTCTCCACCCTTCAGCAGTACACATGATGAGGATGATGATGAGGCGATTGCCACTGCGATGGCAATGTTAAGGAGTCGATTGTTATTGCCCTTATTTTCGCTTGGTTGTGGTGTTAATGTTCTTTAAATTAGTTTTAAATTGTATCAATAAATAATTTACGAAAAGGATTTCCGTGTATAACAAATGCTCTCTGCGGGGACCACAACCGTGTGTGGACAAATGGAAAGTTAGAATGTTGTGATCGTATATCGAAGGACATTTGCAATCACGTCCACGTACTTAGACCCTTTTCACACTTTGGTATATATGAATGTTTCCTCTCGGAAGAGTTTTGTTAAGCCTATTGTGTAATGTCTATCTTCATTCCAATTACATATACATATATGTTTTTACTGTACTTACATGATTAAAATGATAGGTTAGTATAGATTAAAATGCTTTCTATATACATAATTTTATGACATTGTAATTTTTTTGAATTTCGATTCTGCTCTTACAAATATAAAATATTTAAAGGTGATTTGTAACCGTAAATATTTCAGGAATTAAAAAACAATTGAAAACAAAAACATGAGAAGCAGCACTAAGTTTATCGGATTGACCGAAACTAATGTAACCACGTATTGGAATGAGTTAGGTGGGGTTGAAGGGAGGAGACGTTTTGATGTCCGACTTAATACAGTGAATTGGCCTGTTATGCCCTCGTTATTTGTGATCTTTTTAACCCTCAAGAGTTATAGAAAATCGGTACTAGACATGAATTTCGTCAGTATCCTTCAGTAATATCCCCTGAGATGGATCAAATCTGGTAATGTGTCGGACTCGAGGTATCGGGATCTTGCATGTGCGATAACTGCCCATTGGCAAAGAAAATGTTTGATCGTTTCGATGTTTTCCCCACATGTCCTGCATTCGTAATTATCTGCTTGTCCTATGCGGTGTGCTTTTAAGTTTGAGGGTCCTGTTAAAACACTCATCATCTTGATAGTCTCCCCATAGTATCATTTTTTCGCTATCCCACATAATTTTGTGAGTCATCACTACCCGGTGCTTTAACTCATTATTCGTGTCATCGAACGGCTTCGAATTTTCCATGTTTAATACCTGAAGTTCTCTGCCTTTTGAGGCCAATCTGTTTGTCCGTCCATTTCGTAGTTGACTGAGTTTATCGCTCTTTCACAGTCCAATACAGTTCTGGATTTGACCCTTTCGCAGGTTATAGATTTGATCCCCGTTTTGCTATCTGTAAAAATGTAAGCATCTTTTAACTTTGTGGTGTTACTGAAATAACACCACTTGAAATACCCTGTTATGGTCTGGTAGGCGGAAGTAATGTTAGACATCTGGTTCCTCAAATTGGAAACACTCCAGTCTCCAGTGTCTTTAGTAGGAAGAATAACACTATGCAACAAAAAAATTTTTTTTTGGCCTAGACCTAAAAATTATTTTTTTGTATAAATTGTGGCACTGTTATATAAAATCAAAACCAAAATTTTTTTTAAAAAATCCTGGGACAAAAAAGCGTAAAAAATAGAAAAAAAAATCGAAAAAAATATTTTATTTTATTTTTTAAAAGTTTGCATCCTAGCGAAGTAAATAATGACTTTTTGAAAAAAATCTATGGATAAATGTAGAAATTATAGCCCTTTTGGTAGAGGTAAGAGAATTTCAAAAAATCTATTTTTTTTAAATTTCTGTTTAAATAGCGATTTTATTTATTACTTTTATTTATATTATGTACCTTTGAGTTTATTTACATGTACAAGTTTCATTAGAAGTAATTGATGTTGTTTCCGTTATTAGGCTGTTAGCTATACTTGGACACTTCCTACTCCAATCTATTAACTTAGACCAAAAAAAACAGTCAGTATCGTGAATGAATGGTTGTCTCCAAATCATTGGAGACAACCATTCATAAATAAAACGTTTTATTCCACAAAACATTGTAATACATTAATTTTAAAGTACTTACCGCATTCTTCCACTAGTCCATCGAGTAAGATTTGCATGGCACGAATTACACAAAATACTAGGTGTCCACGGTTCGTTCATATTTTTAACTCGTATACCAAAATATTACACATATATTTCTTCTATTATTTAACTTAACGCACGTCGATTTTTTTAATTACATATTTTCCGCAGATGTAGCAGAAATTGTCGGGATCATTTACACATTGAAAAGTTCTTTGCCGTTTACGCATACTTCGAAATATAACTTTGTAATATTTTTCAGAAAATCGACTTATCTCTTTAAGGCGTTGAATTACACTAATTTATTAATAAGAAATTTCGTTCATAAATTCTGGGTTTAAGGTTAAGTTGCAGTACCTGTAGCTGACATATAGTTTGCTTCGAAAGTAGACACCCAATATTTTCAAGACTGCCGCGTACTACGAGTACTTTGTATTGCGGCCATAAAACCTCGACGTCTCTATAATTTTATAATGTCTGACACAAATCCTCATAAAATAAAATTCAAGTGCAATGTCTCTTATATGTCTCTCTCACATATGGCGAATTCAATATAAGCAAAAACATCATTTAACAAGTAAGAAAGTTTCAGTCGGGTAAACCGACTAAGGTATACCCTCACTTTGTGAGTAATGTAATATTGAATATTACTCGAATTATTCTGTTAATTTGTGTGGGAGGTACCAGAAGGGGTTTATCAAATACAGCTTTTTTTTGCTGAACATTAGATACTTTAAATTCATTGCACTGTGCCGACTTATAAGCATTTATGTGCACTGGTATAAACGTTATGAGACATTAAATTGTAGTATGATTTGGGCATTTTGTGTGGGAGGTACAAAGAGGGGCGTGGCAATAACGCCCATTTTTCTCAGGGCTATAGACACTATAAAAACATTACACTGTACAAAATTTCAAGTATTTTTATACACTGGTTTTAATGTTATAAGCTGTTAACTTTTGGTGCAAAAATGTACCTTTGTGTGGGAGGTACCAATAGGGGCGTGACAACAACACCCATTTTTCTCTGGACTGTAGGCAATATAAAAGCATAACACTGTACAAAATTTCAAGTATTTTTATACACTGTTATTAATGTTATAAGCTGTTAACTTTTGGTGCAAAATGGTGCATTTGTGTGGGAGGTACCAAAAGGGACGTGGCGACTTCGCCCATTTTTCTCGAGTTGATAACGACTAATAAGCTAATACTATGTGTGGAATTTCAAAAGATTCGAATAAGTAGTATAGCAGTTATTAAAGAATCAATATGTCACAACATTTTAACCCTTTGTGGGGGAGGTACTAGAAGGAGTGGACCAATATGGCCCATCTTCGAACTTAGCCGGAGATAGAAAAAAATATTACCACATACCAAATTTGAGGTCAATCGGTTACTCCTTTCGAGAGTTATCGTGCGCACCAGCCAGCAGGCAGACAGACAGACAGACAGACAGACAGACAGACAGACGGACGGACATTGCTCATTCGACTTAAAATGACCCAAAACGGATTTCCTCCGAACATACTTGGGGTCTTAGGTCACTCCTTCGACGTGTTACACTTTTTTCCGTAGCAAATGATATATACCCTCGTCACACTAAAGTGAGGGTATAAAAACGGAAAAATATGAAACAAGATTTTTTTGAATTTCCCTAACATTTACAAACTGGCTCATAACTTTTACATCTATCCATAGATTTTTTCAAATAGACAGTGTTTTCTTCGTGGGCATGCTGGCTTTTTAAAAATGTGAGAACATATTTTTTTTTGTTTTTTAATAAAAAAATCATTTTTTCTCATATTTTTGACGACTGTTACTAAACCAACGATTCTACATGAAAGCGATATTTGCTGCATATGTAGCCCTCATAATTCCCTTTAATTTGAGGCATAACACGGCTCAATCAGGCTTATACTTGATTATGGTCCAAATACTGAATGTACTTTCCATGAAACTGGAATTTAAAAAAAAGAATTTACCATAAAAAATGTTTTTAATATTTTTTTCGTGTTTGTGACACCTAATTCCACCAGAAACTGTTATCCACATCCCTTAGGCAAAAATTTTGTTGCATAGTGTAATTTGTTTACGAAAATTTTAGATCTATACGATTTTTTTTTGCGATTACATAAAATATTTTTTTTTGATTTTTCGACATAAAAACACCATATTAATAGGAATTTTTTAAAAATTTTCTCAGTTATGTCAATTGTCAGGCGCAAAAAAATATGGGTTTTTCTACAACTTAAAGGAGATGGTTTTTAGAATACCACTTAAACAATTTTTTTTTGACCTAAAGCAAAATTACTTTTTCGAAATTTTGTGCGCGAATAATTTGAACTTTATATTTCATGTCATTAAGAATATCTAGGGAAAGAAATTAGGGATATTTACGATTTTTTTCCGATGCCATACAATATTTTATATTTTTTTGATTTTTCGCATAAAAGCATCATATTAAAAGCGATTTTTTTTATATGTTTCTCAAGTATGAATTTTTGTATTTTTTAAGAATTCTGTCTACACGCTAAGCATTGGCCACTGTTTTTGGAACACCCCTACAAATTATATTGAAAATAAAGTTTTTAGACATTAGAAAATATATTTTTTTTAAGTTTGTGCGCTTTTGATTTAAGTTTTTATATTTTTTATTTAAAAGTAACAATACATACATATATTTTTTTGAAGAATACAATTTTAAAGATCTGTACCAACTTATTTTTCTCATACCCTAATGTATGTAATTTTTAAATGCAGTGAAGCCGAATGAAAACGTCTTTGGTCACTGCTAAATTGACCACAATCTTAAAATCAAAGATATTCAATATATAAAGAGTATTCACGGCGAAGATTCATGTGCAAAGGTGAGTTTTTCTTTCGAAGTGGTGGACATAAAAGGAAATTTAAATTGATTAAACAGGAGCTTTTCTGCGTTTTCTTTGTACCAACTAAAGGTGGGTATTATGTTTTTTCAGCTTGAAAAAATTCCACAAAATGTTATTTCAAGTTGAAAACTTGAACGCTTTATTACTAACGTAGCATTGCATTTTTGAAGTGTGTGTGTCGAAATGTCACTTTAATATGATTATTGTACGAATATAAATAAATAAAATGATGTTTTGATGAACCGAAAAATATGTTTTGTTATTATTTTTAAGGATTTGCATTATATTTGTTGACATATATAAATTATACTTCCATTCATAAACGGAATTTCTTCTTCCAACTGCTATGGCTGGCAAAAACTCACTATGTTCTTTATAACCATATAAAAACGAGATCACAGGCACTGCCCAATTCCATTGTCCTACTGCTTCGGTAGCGTTAGCCGTCCACAAAGTTTTTCCAGGCTTTTCGTCACGATTATTCTAAACATTCAAACGTAAATGTACATATGTACATACGTAATTAAAAGACAAATTCCACATTATTGCATATAGTTACATGTCCTTCCAGTGTTTTGCAAATTTTTTGCTTTGCTATTTTAATTTTAGTATTCTTTATTAATTAATTTAGTATTCTTTATTGCTAATAATAAATAGGAGTACAATGCTGGCGGCATTCAATTTGTTGCGGCGTTCAATTAATTTGTAGCGGCGCAAAATGTCAATTTCTCACGTTGAAAAAACATAGTACCACAAATGAAAAAATTTCACTAATTTTTCACAACTTTGTTTTTTGTATGGGATTTCTGCGTGAAACCGGAACATAGTACGGTGCTTAACGTATAAGAATTTTATTTTGTTTGTTTATTGACATGCACGTGAAAAAGTGCAAGAAAAACATACAAAATACACGCTTTTTAAATAAAATTGTTCATAAACTCATCTTTTCACATGAGGTGGAATTCACATTTTCAGTGTGGTAAATAAATTGGTATCTGTTCTTACATTAAATCTCTTTGCTTAAAGTTGTTTTTCCGTGTAAAGCACTGCTAAATGTTATGTTATCTTTGTATCATTTAAGATGCTTCTGAAGTACAAAAACAAGTAAGAAAGTTCAGTCCCAGAAAATATTCGTAAATTTATTTATTTTTATGTTTTAATTAAATTATTATAAATTTAAATTGCTTTCATAACATTAAAGTATGTAATGGTATTAAAAATTATAAGCTGTTAAATTAGGTGCAAAATGACCCATTTGTGTGGGAGGTACCAAAAGCGGCGTATCCAAATCTACCATATTTACTGGAACCTAGGTACTATAAAAGCATTTCACAATACAAATTGCAAGTTTCTGTATGAACTGAATTAATGTTATACTTATAAACAGTTAAATTTTTGGTGAAAAATGGTTTATTGGTGAGGGAGGTACCAAAGGGGGCTTGGCAAATTAATTTATTTGAGGTGATAGCGACTAATAAACTAATACTATATGTGGAATTTCGAAAGATTCGAATAAGTAGTACATACCATTTCTTCTTGTTTTTGTTTTTGTTTTTTTGTTTTATTCGATATGCTATCATAGGCACGACCAAATACGTTGTTGTTGCATAGTCAACTACAGCAAAACATTCGTGTGAATTCTTTACATTGTAAAGACTCACGAGAGTGGAAGTTGGTGCATGTACGAGGGATGATGATTACTGAATTGTCTTTTTTTTGAGATATGCGCTTTTAGCAAACAGTTCTCGTTTAATGATACTTGGCTGTGCGTATATATTTCGACTGAAGTAATCGTTGTAATAAGGATATTGATAATGGGAGTTTGGTGGCTCCCGAAACAGATATGTCTTTCCAACCATTACAACCGCCCCCAATACATGTCACTAACTTCTTCTTTAATTTTTAACAAAGTTGTTTTCATATACTGAAAACAACAATAACGATCTTGAGCCTGAGTACAAAAACAAAATATTTACTATGAAAACAGATCGAATAAAACAAAAAAAAAAGACATCAAGTTTTACTTCTTGAACTTTTTTCTTCACGTGTTCTTTCCATTTAATTTTCGTGTCCAGGGTCATACCTAAGTATTTTGCTGTATTCGCATAAGGAATTTGGATTGAATCGATGTACATACACTGGGGTATGGTTTACTTGTGTTTTGTTGGTGAATACCATGTGGATGGATTTATTTTCATTTAGTTTCATTCTCCATTTTTTTACCCAAGAAACTATTTGTGATAATGAGTTTTGAAGTTTATTTGTAGCATCACTTTCATTATTGGCTGTTGCTAGTATGGCCGTGTCATCAGCAAATGTTGCTATTGTGGTCTCTGAATTCGTTGGTAGATCACGTGTATACAATAGGTATAACAGAGGTCCAAGTACGCTGCCTTGTGGAACCCCTGCATTTATTATACCCTACACCACACTGTGGTACAGGGTATTATAAGTTTGTTTCACGGCAGATGTTTGTAACACCTGAAAATAACACAGCTAGACCCACCTTAAAGTATACCGATCGACTCAGAATCACTAGCTGAGTCGATTTAACGATGTCCGTCCGTCCGTCCGTCCATGTAAAGTTGTTCGTCGACTACAGGTCGCAATTTCACTCCTATCGCTAATGAATTTGGTTGAAATCGGTTCAGATTTAGATATAGCTCCCATATATATCTTTCGTCCGATTTGGCCCTTTAGTCCTATAGAAGCTGTATTTGACATCCGATCGTTTTGAAATTTACATTGCCGAATTTGAAGAAAATCGGTTAAGATTTAGCTATAGCTCCCATATATATGTTTCGTCCGATTTTGCTCTTTAGTCCTGTAGAAGCTGTATTTTACACCCAATCATTTTGAAATTTAGAATGGTAGAGTTTCTTGATCCATGAACCAACACTACCGAATTTGAATAATATCGGTTAAGATTTAGCTATAGCTCCCATATATATGTTTCGTCCGATGTGGCCATTTAGTCCTATAAAAGCTGTATTTTACATCCAATCGTTTTGAAATTTAGAATGGTAGAGTTTCTTGATCCATGAACCAACATTGTCGAATTTGAAGAAAATCGGTTAAGATTTAGCTATAGGTCCCATATATATGTTTCATCCGATTTGGCTCTTTAGTTCTATAGAAGCTATATTTTACATCCAATCGTTTTGAAATTTAGAATGGTAGAGTTTATTGTTCCATGAACCAACACAACCGAATTTGAAGAAAATCGGTTAAGATTTAGCTATAGCTCCCATATATATGTTTCGTCCGATTTGGCCCTTTAGTTCTATAGAAGCTGTATTTTACATCCAATCGTTTTGAAATTTAGAATGGTAGAGTTTATTGTTCCATGAACCAACACTACCGAATTTGAAGAAAATCGGTAAAGATTTAGCTATAGGTCCCATATATATGTTTCATCCGATTTGGCTCTTTAGTTCTATAGAAGCTATATTTTACATCCAATCGTTTTGAAATTTAGAATGGTAGAGTTTATTGTTCCATGAACCAACACTACCGAATTTGAAGAAAATCGGTAAAGATTTAGCTATAGGTCCCATATATAGGTTTCATCCGATTTGGCTCTTTAGTTCTATAGAAGCTATATTTTACATCCAATCGTTTTGAAATTTAGAATGGTAGAGTTTATTGTTCCATGAACCAACACTACCGAATTTGAAGAAAATCGGTTAAGATTTAGCTATAGCTCCCATATACATGTTTCGTCCGATTTGGCCCTTTAGTCCTGTAGAAGCTGTATTTTACATCCAATCATTTTGAAATTTAGAATGGTAGAGTTTCTTGATCCATGAACCAACACTGCCGAATTTGAAGAAAATCGGTAAAGATTTAGCTATAGCTCCCATATATATGTTTCGTCCGATTTGGCCCTTTGGTCCTATAAAAGCTGTATTTTACATCCAATCGTTTTGAAATTTAGAATGGTAGAGTTTCTTGATTCATGAACCAACATTGCCGAATTTGAAGAAAATCGGTAAAGATTTAGCTGTAGGTCCCATATATATGTTTCATCCGATTTGGCTCTTTAGATCCAATCGTTTTTATACCCTACACCACACTGTGGTACAGGGTATTATTTAAGTATAAAATGTCCCAAAAGTAAATTTATATAAACAATTTATACATGAATTACAAAATTTATATATCAGAGTTATTCAATATTACGAGAGTGGTGTAGGGTATTATATAGTCGGCACCGCCCGACTTTAGCCTTTCCTTACTGGTTTTTTGTAATGAAGAATATTCATATTCCATTTTCACTATAAAGTAGCGATTTTTGAGATATGATTTTAATAGTTGGTAGTATTCATTTAGGAGGTATTTGTTTAACTTATGTAACAGTCCTTCGTGCCAGACTCTATCGAAAGCTTGACCAACATCTTGGAATACTGCAGAGGATATTTTTTTTTCTTCAATTGCCTTTTCTGCTATCTCTACTATTCTGTGAACCTGCTCTATCTAGAATGTTTTTCTCTAAATCCAAATTGGTGTGAAGGTATTAAATTTCGTTCGTTGAAGAAAATCGGTTAAGATTTAGCTATAGCTCCCATATATATGTTTCGTCCGATTTGGCCATTTAGTCCTATAAAAGCTGTATTTTACATCCAATCGTTTTGAAATTTAGAATGGTAGAGTTTCTTGATCCATGAACCAACATTGCCGAATTTGAAGAAAATCGGTTAAGATTTAGCTATAGCTCCTATATATATTTTTCGTCCGATTTTGCTCTTTAGTCCTGAAGAAACTGTATTTTACATCCAATCATTTTGAAATTTAGAATGGTAGAGTTTCTTGATCCATGAACCAACACTACCGAATTTGAAGAAAATCGGTTAAGATTTAGCTATAGCTCCCATATATATGTTTCGTCCGATTTGGCCCTTTAGTTCTATAGAAGCTGTATTTTACATCCAATCGTTTTGAAATTTAGAATGGTAGAGTTTATTGTTCCATGAACCAACACTACCGAATTTGAAGAAAATCGGTTAAGATTTAGCTATAGCTCCCATATACATGTTTCGTCCGATTTGGGCCTTTAGTCCTGTAGAAGCTGTATTTTACATCCAATCATTTTGAAATTTAGAATGGTAGAGTTTCTTGATCCATGAACCAACACTGCCGAATTTGAAGAAAATCGGTTAAGATTTAGCTATAGCTCCCATATATATGTTTCGTCCGATTTGGCCCTTTAGTTCTATAGAAGCTATATTTTACATCCGATCGTTTTGAAATTTAGAATGGTAGAGTTTCTTGATCCATGAACCAACTTTGCCAAATTTGAAGAAAATCGGTTAAGATTTAGCTCCCATATATATGTTTCGTCCGATTTGGCCCTTTAGTCCTATAGAAGCTGTATTTTACATCCGATCGTTTTGAAATTTAGAATGGTAGAGTTTCTTGATCCATGAACCAACATTGCCGAATTTGAAGAAAATCGGTTAAGATTTAGCTATAGCTCCCATATATATGTTTCGTCCGATTTGGGCCTTTAGTCCTATAAAAGCTGTATTTTACATCCAATCGTGTTGAAATTTAGAATGGTAGAGTTTCTTGATCCATGAACCAACATTGCCGAATTTGAAGAAAATCGGTTAAGATTTAGCTATAGCTCCCATATATATGTTTCATCCTATTTGGCTCTTTAGATCCAATCGTTTTTATACCCTACACCACACTGTGGTACAGGGTATTATTTAAGTATAAAATGTCCCAAAAGTAAATTTATGTAAACAATTTATACATGAATTACAAAATTTATATATCAGAGTAATTCAATATTACGAGAGTGGTGTAGGGTATTATATAGTCGGCACCGCCGACTTTAGCCTTTCCTTACTGTTTTTTTTTATTTTTCTGAGTAATACGGGTATTTTGTTGAAACTTAAATACGTAAATTATAAAAATATGTATAACAATTGCTGGGAAAAAATTCAATAATTACACTTTAACGAAGAAATCTTTAAAAGACTTAATTTGCAAAATCCATGGGATGTATCCTTTGTAATCTTCTGTTGGCGATATATGAATGATATATATATTTATCATGTCTGTATTCTGATGAAGGCGAAGCTTATTTGCATGCTTCCGAGCTTGTAGTTTTATTTTGTTGACGACAAGATTGACTTCAAGATCTCTGTGGAGATCGGCGTTTCGTACAAACCATGGACTTTCACGATAGTGCGAAGTATTTTATTTTTAACTTTTTGTACTTTATTTATTTCTTGTTGGCTGGCACATCCCCATAATTGGATACCATAAGTCCATTATTGGCTTGATGATTTGTTTATATAAAAGAACTTTGTTGTAAAGTATCGCCTTGGATTTTGGTGAAAAAATCCAATTCAGTTGTTTAACCTCAAATTTTACTTCTTGAACTTTTTTCTTCACGTGTTCTTTCCATTTAATTTTCGTGTCCAGGATCATACCTAAGTATTTTGCCGTATTCGCATAAGGAATTTGGATTGAATAGATATACACTGGGGTATGGATTACTTGTGTTTTGTTGGTGAATACCATGTGGCTGGATTTATTTTCATTCTCCATTTTTTAACCCAAGAAACTATTTGTGATAATGAGTTTTGAAGTTTATTTGTAGCATCACTTTCATTATTGGCTGTTGCTAGTATGGCCGTGTCTTCAGCAAATGTTGCTATTGTGGTGTCTGAATTCGTTGACAGATCACGCTGCCTTGTGGAACCCCTGCTTTTATTTTTTTTAATGAAGAATATTTATATTCCATTTTCACTCTAAAGTAGCGATTTTTGAGATATGATTTTAATAGTTGGTAGTATTCATTTAGGAGGTATTTGTTTAACTTATGTAACAGTCCTTCGTGCCAGACTCTATCGAAAGCTTGACCAACATTCTCTATCGTAGAATGTTTTTCTCTAAATCCTAATTGGTGTGAAGGTATTAAATTTCGTCCTTCCATTACTTTCTTGAGACTTTTTGCCAATAGTTTTTCGAATATTTTGGATATAATTGGAAGCAATGATATCGGCCTATATGAATTAAGTTAATTTGGTGGTTTGTTTACCTGGCTTCTCGATAATAAAATGCACTGAAACCTACCAATGTAAGGGTACATGCTTATGTCGCTTTCCGGTAACTTAGTCATAATAACCTGGGGCCTTTTTATTACTTAAGTCCTTGTTAATTAAAGTTCTCAGTTCACTTATTGTAACCCTTTTGATCGGTTCTGAGTCGATTTGATCGAGTCAAAGCTTGTTTTGTTTAGTGATTATCCCCAAAATATTTCGGCTATATCTACGCCCTCCAATCGTGAATAACTTCGGTTCTATCAGCGCGAGAATCACAATATTTGTATTGTTTTAAGCAGAAAGGCGACTTCTAGCTGCACATACAAAATCGTCCCGCTTTAGTCCAAGGTTTACGATATTTGCAATTTAGAGGTTATTTAATATCGCTCTAGCTCACTGGCGGATCAAGATATAGACGAAATATTTTGGGTATATTCACTAAACAAAACAATTTGAGATGCGGAAAACCGCCATATACTTCTTTGACCCGGCCTAATACCTTTTTGGGAGCATAGCTCTTAAAGACTCTTTATTTACCTTAGTCACTCCTACTATTACCACAGACTGAGATTGTACCATATTGATAACAATCAGGGATGGTCCACGACATGATTTTGTAAGTTTACGACTGTCAGAAAGGTGTAAACGTCACATACGTCATAAACCCGTCTGAAATGTATGAAATGTCGTAAACTGTAATATCAATTCTAAGGACGCTGCAGACTTCAGCCCTTCACGTAAAAATTTGGTAGACACCATATAAAAACTAATCGAAATCCGAGATACAACTTCATTTAATTTTTTTTTGAGAAAATATATGTTTTTGATCGAATACCAATATTTACGCACTGGTATGATATAGTGTACAACCCCTGATTAATAAGTTCAAATCGGAAAATTAACTACTTTCGGCGATAAATCTACTTTTTCAACAATGGCACGCACATCTTTTCAGATCATAAAAATTCACTTTTCTTCACATCTTTTGTAGACCATTTAATTTATATTCTTGACGAACAATAAATCGTTCAGTTTCAGTTTTTTTGCAAAATATTATATAAGTTCTGATTCACACGAGACAATTTTTTCAAAGCAAGTATCAAAGTTTGTAGTTTGTCTGCCGCTCTCCAACAAACTTTGACACCCACCCATTCCTGTGCTTGCTTCAAAAAATAGAAGGCCTGACTTATTCTGGAATATGGCAAACAGTCGACATAACGCATTGGCATCATTTGCTCTAAAATTACTGATGATCCCAGCGTCAACTGCATAATTAGAAGGCATTTTCTCCAATTGGTCTCATGTGCATTCTGATTTTCGAAATCTATTAGAATCGGAACGATCTAAAAAGTAGCTGGAAGTTTACTTTTCACTTAAAATACGCGAAAAAAAGACGCGTAAAAAGAAAGAAGGCATTGAAGAGATTCGAGTGAAGAATAAACCTAATTTATAAACAAATAATAATTCATTTGAACCAATAAATAAACTTGAAAGTTCAAAATAAATATTTTTTCTTTTCTATTGATTTGCTAATTATTTACTGTTAGTGACAAAGTCAAGTTTCCGACATTAGGTTTACGACGTTGTATACGTATGTCGAATACGTCTCAAATGTATGTCATATACGTCACAGTTTACGACGGACCATCCCTGATAACAATAGATACGTTACCACAATAAGTGTTGAGCGATATATTTTGAAAGCGCTTTAGAACATTTTTAGACGCGGTTTCATGTCCGGTTCGATCTTAGGCTGGGCATCGAATAGTTGTTTTGGCATCTCTTTTTATGTCAGTATGTGCATATAATTTTTTATATTCTGAAGGAACTTTAAAAATCAGTGAAATAATGAAAATTAGTCTGGTTGCTAAATAGACTACATTCAGAGAATCAAAAATAACTTTTCGCGCATATACTTGCCGTTTATAGTAATTCATACTTATAAAGCTTTAACTCTGTATCTTATAAGACACTTATCAAAGGACAAAAATAATATTAAAGTTTTCGGTAGCGCGAGAACTGGCAACGTGCCGAAAAGTGTAAATGTGAAAATGTCCTGTAGGATAGTAAATTTAATGTTTGTAAATACTTTTCACATGTTACTTACAATAAATTTGTGGACTGTTCTGCTTTGTTGTTTTCGTTCTTCCATTTAGTGGAAATACGCTAGTTAATGGAAATAAAATGTTTTAGTTGCAAACTGCTAAACTAAAATCGTTAGCTTGTAAAGAATACGTATTAAATTGCTTTCCTAGGTTTAATATTTACAACTGGTTATCGGTAGAATATCAAATGCAATAGAAGCAATTCTACTTGAATTGGCTTTCTCTGTTTTCAAAAGAGATGTAAAATTTCCGAGATTTCAATGTGTCGCTAAATTGAATCAGGGCTATTCTAGAGTGAACTTTGAACTCTGTCTAAGCAGATAGTCAACGTCCATAAATATGAAATTACATACATATGAACATTGTATCTCGTATGCATGTGCGTTTCAATGAGTTTGTGTTTGCGTCTGTGATTTTGTAGCTAATGAAATCCAAACAGAACCTGAAGTCCAAATAAAGATGACCCGGGAAGAGAGTCGAGTCGGAGACGATAGAAACAATGTCAAACAGCGACATGAAAAAGTACATTCTCGTATACCTGTGTATGAACATACATACATATGTACTCTACCATGTGAACTTGTATTTCAGGCGAGGAATAAAATTTACTATTTTTCGCAAATACGTATCTACAAATGTACAGATGCCGCTTCATCTGTCCGTCCGTTCGTTTTCGGAGGGTTCATATGTACAGGTTACAGACTTCCAAACGTCTGACCATCTGTCTGACATTTAGAATCTGATATATGTACAGATGTATTCACATGCGTACATTAGACCGGGTCATAGACACAATATAAAGTGGGAAATATCGGATCAGTGGGCGTTACTCTGTCCATACGACCTCATTTATGAAAAACAAATATCCACACACAGAAAAATGTAAAGAGGATTCAATTAAAAAAATCGCAAATTCAATTAAAACATTAGTTAATTTTATTCATATAAAGACATTTGTAGATCTGATTAAATGTTTTTACAAAATAATCAGAATCCGATTTAATTAAAATAATATTGTATTAATTACAAATTTAATTCTGATTTTAATTAAATATTTTTAGAGATTCAATTCAATTTTTAATTAAAATACAAATCTAATATTAATTAAAATCGTATTAGATGTAATTAGAAGTTGATTGAAAATATATGAAACTTTGATTAAATTAATTATGAAACCAATTAAAAAAAATAATTAAAATTTGTTCCTGATATCAATTAAAATGTTAATTAATTTGATTAGAAAATTAATTCAATAAATATGAAATTTTGATTAAATATTTTTATGAAAGCAATTAAAAAATTATTTGAAGTTAGTTTTCTGACTTCAATTAAAATCTTAATTTTATAGATAAGAAATTAATTTCAATTTTATCATTTTTGTTTTATAAAATCAATAGCTGGACCCGGTCCACTTCGTTGCCCTTAGATTTCAGATTTCCGATTCCATAAAATTTTTGACAAAATTGCAGCACTCTCCCTAACAAAATGTGCAAGATATATCATTTTCAAAATTGTGCTTATATGGGCGGGGCCACGCCCAATGGCCTGATCCCACCCATTTTTGGACCAATCACATAGACTGCAACCAAATATAAAGGGTGGTTAAATTGTAGGCCGATGTTGAATATGAAACACACCTAAACGTCAAGTTTTTTCTGCATTTCATTTGACATTTCTCAATTTCAGAATAAATCAATTTGAACCATGGAAATATACACAATCGAGCATCGCGTAAAAGTTTTTTAAGCCTTTTACGAAAATTGGCGTTTAAATCAAAATGCATTTCGTGCACATCGTGATGTTTTTTTGATCAGCATAATCGAACAAATGTGTCCACAATCGGGAGAATTGTGCGCAAATTTCAGCAAACCGAGTCCGTAGGAGATGTGGAAACACCTGTGCATGCTCGCCCAGTTCGTTTGGTGCGGCTTATGGACTGGCGATGTCATCGGGCCATACTTCTTCGAAATGAGGCCGGTCAGGCAGTTACTGTGAATGGTGTTCGCTATTATGAGATGATAACGAACTTTTTTGGCCCGAATTGGGAGATATGTATGTGGATAATATGTGGTTTCAACAGGACGGTGCCACTTACCACACAGCTAACGAAACAATGGCTCTTTTGCGCAACAAATTCAATGGCCGTGTTATTTGGACCATCGGATGGAGGTGTGCTGCCGAGGTCGCGGTGGCCATTTGGCCGATATTTTGTTCCATACATAATTGAACCATACCAATATTATTATAATAAAAAGAAATGACAATAATTTCCTAAATAATTTGTGTTTTATTCAAAATCAACATCGGCCTTTAAAATTTAACCACCCTTTATATATAAACAAAATTGCAGCACACTCGCCAGGAAATTGTGCAAAATATTTCAATTTAAAAAATTTGGCTTATATGGGCCGGGCCACACCCATTAGTCCCATCCCGCCCATTTTTGGACCAATCACATAGACAGCCACCAGATACGTATATACAAAATTGCAGCACTCTCGCTATGAAATTGTTCACGATATCTCAATTTCAAAATTTAGCTTATATGGGCGGGGCCACGCCAATTGGTCCGATCCCGCCCATTTTTGGACTAACCACGTAGACTGCCACCAGATGTATATACACTAAATGGCAGCACTCTCGCTAAAAAATTGTTCAAGATATCTCAATTCCAAAATTTGTCTTATATGGGCGGGGCCACACCCACTTGATATATCGAAAATACATGTACCCTACACATGTACATTCTGTGAAAATTTCAAGAAGATAGGTCCAGCCGTTTAGGTTTCTATACGGAACAAACAAACAAACCAACAAACACACATTCTCTTTTATATATATACGTAGATAGATGTTATTGCATGTAACTTTTACATATTGGTACTGTTGGGTGTGGCAATATGTAGCAATATGTATGTTTATGAGTGTACTATAGTTTTGGATAAACACTCGTATTAAAATATGTAACTTCATTCGTCATATATGAGTTATGTGCTTGGAAAACCGCGAATTGTTTATGGCCAAGTAATCCGACCCGGGTTAATATACATACGAGTAAATATAAATTCAAGTAGATGAACATGCATAGATTCTCGCATGCGGTAATATGAGTACGATAGTAAATATTGCAAATAAACAAGCAGCCTTTAAGCCAGACCGGATGTACCAGATAATAATATTTAGACTTTGTTTTTGGTTTCCCCCCTTTTCTGCTTTAATGCAAAACTTGATTTGCTGGAAGGTACAAAGCGGACTAAATTACATTGCCATTAATGGGATGATGGTTCTTTAAAAAACACATAGTTTTCGGTGAAGATAATAGCGTTGTTGGAACACAAGAAAAACCATAAAAGAAAGTCGCTAAAGACTATATGATACCCTACGCCACCTTGAAACCGGTAATGCAGATTAAACACACATATAGAAGTTTCATATTTGAAACGATTGCAATTAAATATAAACTAGAATAAACTAGAATCATTCGAAACAACTAGTTTTCTGAGTCATACAAATCTGATGGAAAATGTTACTTTAGATGAAAAATTGAGAGATATGCACTCAGAAAAATTACGATCATATATGTGAGTAAAATCTATACTCCAGTTTTATTGAAGAATTCTATTAATTTTTCGTTAAATTTTCCTCAAAGCTCGGAAATTTTACTTGCAATGAGTAAATTGAACTAAATTCAAAAATATAACATATTGGTCAAATACTCGGAAGTAGGAAATGATTTTACTTTAAATTCCATCGACCAAGAAAAAATTTCCTATAATTTGGTAAATGCACACTCTTACTGAGGAAGGATTTTATATAATCGGAGAAACCTTTAATATTTTTCGAAAAAAATCATTTTAGGAAAGCAAAGAGAAAAAATGCAAATGCTTATACACACATACATACATATAAAAGTGACACTTCGACACACACTTCAAAATTGCAATGCGACTTTAGTAAAACGCGTTACACTTTTCAACTTGAAATAACATTTTTTGGAATTTTTTCAACTGAAAAAACATAGTACTGACCTTAAGTTAAAAACCAGTAAGGAAAGGCTAAAGTCGGGCGGTGCCGACTATATAATACCCTACACCACTCTCGTAATATTGAATAACTCTGATATATAAATTTTGTAATTCATGTATAAATTGTTTACATAAATTTACTTTTGGGACATTTTATACTTAAATAATACCACAGTGTGGTGTAGGGTATAAAAACGATTGGATCTAAAGAGCCCAATCGGACGAAACATATATATGGGAGCTATAGCGAAATCTTTACTGATTTTCTTCAAATTCGGCAATGTTGGTTCATGAACAAAGAAACTCTACCATTCTAACAGCCTGTTCAGCTAAATGTAACAAAACGCAGACGTGCGATAGCTACCCAAGCAATAATTTTCTTCTCCTTATTCTCACCCAAGCGATCATGTTTTTAATTTGGTTTATTGTCACTTATCGTTCGCGTAAGAAAGCTCTTTTCTTCATCGTCTTCCTGTCAAATACCAATATTACCTACATGTTGTTATTGACATTTTTTAAAGCTTTTTCCACACGAAAATATCAGAACGGGGGCAACCCCATCCTACAGCTGTAAAAGTAGCAACATCTGATTCTAGGGAATGAAAAATAATCAAGCAACCGAAAATAAATACAATTGTTTGCTTGATTGATCATATATGTATGTATGTATATGTATATAGGGAATATATCTAAATCGGAAACCTTCTGTACCCATTTCAGTAAGTCATAGAGTTAAAAAGAAAGTTCTTACTAAATTTAATAGTGATCTGAGCATAATTGTGACCTGTAACCTTGGTAACAAGAATACATTTACAAACAGACGGACGGACAAAATCAAACCAATTCAGAAAGAGATTCTAGGTCGATAGGTATAATAAACGATTGTTTGGGTCACCTAATTTAAGGTATTATGAAACAATTTAAAAAGCATCAGTGTAGTTGTAGGATTTCAATACATTTTATACACACTAATAAACAGAGGTTTTTTGAAATTATGGTGGATACTTCAGCAAAATATACATGTTAATGTTGTTTGGTTCATTTATCCATTTTTTTATTCATTTTTCCAACAATTTTCACTTTATTTTTCAAAAGGACGGCAAACATATCCAGCACGAATGAATTTTTCTGATCGTCTGATTTGACATTTCATTTCGTTCGTTGTTGTCTTATAAGAACCAAAATGTTGGCGATAATTGAAAGCTTCTTTGTTTATATCCAAAACAAAGTGTGCAAAAATCAAAAATTTCATTCGCTTGCCATTTGACGTGCGAAGTGGCAAAAAAGGAGTTACAAAAACAGGCTCTAAATTTCAAAACGATTGGATGTAAAATATAGCTTCTATAGAACTAAAGGGCCAAATCGGACGAAACATATATATGGGAGCTATAGCTAAATCTTAACCGATTTTCTTAAAATTCGGTAGTGTTGGTTCATGGATCAAGAAACTCTACCATTCTAAATTTCAAAATGATTGGATGTAAAATACAGCTTTTTCAGGACTAAACAGCAAAATAGGACGAAACATATATATGGGAGCTATAGCTAAATCTTAACCGATTTTCTTTAATTTCGGCAATGTTGGTTCATGGATCAAGAAACTCTACCATTCTAAATTTCAAAACGATTGGATGTAAAATACGGCTTTTATAGGACTAAATGGCCAAATCGGACGAAACATATATATGGGAGCTATAGCTAAATCTTAACCGATTTTCTTCAAATTCAGCAATGTTGGTTCATGGATGAAGAAACTCTATTATTCTAAATTTCAAAATAATTGTATGTAAAATACAGCTTCTATAGGACTAAAGAGCAAAATCGGACGAAACATATATATGGGAGCTATAGCTAAATCTTAACCGATTTTCTTCAAATTCGGCAATGTTGGTTTATGGATCAAGAAACTCTACCATTCTAAATTTCAAAACGATCGGATGTAAAATACAGCTTCTATAGGACTAAAGGGCCAAATCGGACGAAACATATATATGGGAGCTATAGCTAAATCTTAACCGATTTTCTTCAAATTCGGCAATGTTGGTTCATGGATCAAGAAACTCTACCATTCTAAATTTCAAAACGATTGGATGTAAAATACAGCTTCTATAGGACTAAAGGGCCAAAATCGGACGAAAGATATATATGGGAGCTATATCTAAATCTGAACCGTCGATCGGTATACTTTAAGGTGGGTCTAGCTGTGTTATTTTTAGGTGTTACAAACATCTGCCGTGAAACAAACTTATAATACCCTGTACCACAGTGTGGTGTAGGGTATAAAAAACACCCTATACGAGTATATAAACACTGGAGAAAGTCACCGTTTATATACATATGTGAATTAAAACCAGTAAGGAAAGGCTAAAGTCGGGCGGTGCCGACTATATAATACCCTACACCACTCTCGTAATATCGAATAACTCTGATATATAGATTTTGCAATTCATGTATAAATTGTTTACATAAATTTTCTTTTGGGACATTTTATACTTAAACGTATAAAAACGATTGGATCTAAAGAGCCAAATCGGATGAAACATATATATGGGAGCTATAGCTAAATCTTAACCGATTTTCTTCAAATTCGGTAGTGTTGGTTCATGGATCAAGAAACTCTACCATTCTAAATTTCAACACGATTGGATGTAAAATACAGCTTTTATAGGACTAAAGGGCCAAATCGGACGAAACATATATATGGGAGCTATAGCTAAATCTTAACCGATTTTCTTCAAATTCGGCAATGTTGGTTCATGGATCAAGAAACTCTACCATTCTAAACTTCAAAACGATCGGATGTAAAATACAGCTTCTATAGGACTAAAGGGCCAAATCGGACGAAACATATATATGGGAGCTATAGCTAAATCTTAACCGATTTTCTTCAAATTTGGCAATGTTGGTTCATGGATCAAGAAACTCTACCACTCTAAATTTCAAAACGATCGGATGTAAAATACAGCTTCTATAGGACTAAAGGACCAAATCGGACGAAAGATATATATGGGAGCTATATCTAAATCTGAACCGATTTCAACCAAATTCAATAGCGATCTTAACAGCCGCGAAATACTCTAAACTGCAAAATTTCAGAACGATCGGAGTGAAATTGCGACCTGTAGTCGACGAACAACTTTACATGGACGGACGGACGGACATCGTTAAATCGACTCAGCTAGTGATTCTGAGTCGATCGGTATACTTTAAGGTGGGTCTAGCTGTGTTATTTTAAGGTGTTACAAACATCTGCCGTGAAACAAACTTATAATACCCTGTACCACAGTGTGGTGTAGGGTATAAAAAGTTTATTTGGATGCATTTTTGTACAAATAAAATTTATTTGGAACGATACATCAATAAACTATAACTATAACTATAACTATAACTTTGCTTACTCGTCGGATTATTTGGTAATGAGAAATTTTGCTGGGAAAAATATATAAATACTTTATTCATACAAACAAAGTTATTGTTTCTGAATATCTGCAAAAGAGCCATTCCAAGCCAAATCATACGATATTCAATAAAAAATTTTCGTAGTTGTTTCGAGTTTCTGGACAACTTCAAAAACATCCTTCACTAAAAGCCTTTTGTTATGTGTGTTCAGAAAAAATGTTAAAATTTTGGTTTTCGAGATATTGACACTCAAAATTTTCACTTAACAGAGAATTTCAATAAATGTGTGTGTACAATAAGTTTGTGTAAAATATCATAAATTTGGAGTTGTGTCTAAACGTATGCATGTTTCGGTCAGAATACGGACAATTTAGTGTAGAATCAAATTTTTTTCAGCGTCCATAAACATAGCCAATTTGATGCGATTAAAACCAAAAGTCGTTATATATTTTACTGGTCTTTCGGAAAATTAGTCCTTTAGAGAAGGCCTACACTGCACTTTTTGCCATTCAGTCACCAGAACGTAATTGCATTGATGGTCGGTTCTTGGCTTTCGAAAACCAAGTTCGCAACTTCGTAACGTTGTACGTATTTCAACTTAATTACATATTCCGAACGTGTGACCAATGTAACCAATAATATTACCAGAGTAATAATAATTTATTGGAATTGTCATTGCCACTGGCATTCATTTAACGCATTCTCCCATTACGCACAAATATATGCGTATATTTTTATAATATCCAGAAGCTTGGGGAGGACGACATCAACGCATAAATTCCAAAGAAGTCAAATGTCCCATCCCATCCCCGTCCACAAAATGAATGCTTGCTCGCTCTTATACGGATAATCGTTCCACGGAAACCACAGAAAGGAATCAATTGAGCCGGAATGAGGGGCGAGGCAATGGATGACTGGCTCCTCCATGGCCGGCCATTCAATGAGGAAAAGTGAAACATAAACAGATTCCATAAACAACAGGTGGCGCACAGACTTTCTTGGCATTTCCCTAATGGAGCTGCGGACCTAACAAAAAGCGAACGAAGCAACGGTATCGGCAGGTAATCAAATGGATGGACGGACAAACGAACGCCTGAATGGAGGCACCGTTGAAAAGCGTTCAGGTGGAAAAATGTGAATTTGTCTCCAACGATCCAGTGTTGTGGTCATTGAAACGCAATTTGAGTTAACAGCAAATAAAACAAACAATAAATTTGACTAATAAAATTGATATTTATTTCGATTTCATTGGCCAACTTAATCCACTTGAGATGGGAGTGTATTATTCAAGCATAAATTCAAATTGGTTTCGTTATAGACGCTGCCGCCACCGCCACTGACACCGACCGCTCTTCCCCTGCTCTTGTTGCCGGTTGGGTTTCCTCTTGGCTTCTTTCTAGTTTACCACCTTTTGGAGGGGGCGAATTCCTCTTTTCGACTTCAGGTGAAGGTTTGTATGTTTATATTATCCAAAGTTCGATTATGTGTCATGAATAAAGTTGAGGACCAAGTGGCCAACTGCCACGGGCTGACTGCACGATTTGTGGCACACCGGCGCTGGTGGAACGTGGAACGAAACTCCTTATTTACCTTCAATGTCTTGATTCTTGGTAGTAGCCATCGAAATGCGAAATACGAGAACATTGGAGTACTTGTTTCTTATGAAAGCTGCTATTACTTATGAATGGAATGTTATTCATTTTCAATGGGTTGCCATTCGCCATAAGTAATATTGCAATACTACATCTGATTTATGGCTAATGTAACTGACTGAATGACGTACTGAGTGAGTGACTGACCGACTGACTGGACTTCTGTTTGACAAATGTATTTTGGGTACAAAGTTAGAAAATGAATTATTGATTTATATGCATTGCACCAATAGTTGAGTACTTAATCAATAAATATTGCGAAAAGAGTAGTAGTACATTGCGTTTGCATTTCTAAAGGAAAAATCTAAGAACGATAGGCAGTGCAAAGTCCAAAAGCTCGGATTGGGTAGCACCAAACAATAAAAGTGTCCCAAACATATTTCAACATTTTGTGTACTTTGTACTGAATATCTAAAATGAATCTTTTAATAAGAAATTGATTTAAAACTTGAATATAAAATTAAATTTTTTCCCGACCCTGAAATCAGAGAATAATTGACAACATGTCTGATCAAACAAATTTCGGTCAAATATACCCACTGTGACAAAAGTTTTGGTCATATTAATTTATATTTTCAAAAATATCCAATTTTTTTGGCGATCTATAGCCGACTCTGATATATAGCGATTCCTACGACAGGATCGGGAAAAAATGAAAAAAACTCTTTTCAAATGCCGGAAACTTAATAACTCCGTAAAATATTAAAAAAAACAGTATGGAATGGCTAAAGTCGGTCGGAACAGACTATATAAAACCTTACACCGCCCTATCGGAGCAGAATAAGAAGAAATATTGATGTCATTCTATTTTTTGTTTTATAGCGTTTAGATTACAAATTTGGATATAAGTATACACCGACTCTATATATGAACTGATCTGATTTTCTTTAAATTTGGCCATGTTCTTTCTTGGTTCAAAAATTGTTATCTTCAAAGTTTTATAAAGTTATGTTCAATCAGTAAATAAGGGCTAAAGTCGGGCGTAGCTGCGTAAGAAGAAATATTGTCAAGTTTTGTCAATGTTAGTTTTCAAATGATAATGGTATGCACAGTTTTTTTATTTTATAGCGCTTAGATTAACAAACATTTTTTTTCTGTTCTAGACCTAAAAACTTGTTTTGTGTAGATTGTAGGGACGTATACAGAGGGGTGGGCCCGGACCCCCCGCCCCGAATTTTTTTAAAGATAGGCATAAACAGTTTAAAATTTTCAAAATCACTAAAAAAAAAATACGAAAAATATTTGGAAGGCCGTTAAAAAAACAATACAAAAGCGTAAAAAATGGTAACAGTAAAAGTAATAACAACTAATAATAAGAAAAGTGCATCGCTAAAACTTTTTAAATTATGCATCGATTTTCTTCGGAATGGTCTCAATTTATTCATAACCTTTCAGAGTTTACGATAAAATCACAAAAATATGAATATGAAATATGAAAAACAATTATGCGTTTCTAGATGTTTTTATGAGACTTTTATTTAAAAATTATTAAAATTTTCTCAAAAAATATGATTTTTTGCAATACTTTGTAAGATATGTCGAAACCGCTGAACGGATGGAAAATTGTATTGTGCGAAGTTGAAGGCTACTTAATTCTGAAGTTTGTAAAGCTTACCTTAACCAATTCGGATGAATGGTTCTCTAGTTATGCCATAATATGTGTTTCAACCTCTCTTTTTTCTTAGCCTAAAGGGTTCTCTTTAAATTCTCGCGATAAGCTGTGATATGGAAAGAAATTAGTGGTTGAACCACATATAGTGGCATAACTCGAGAACCATTTATCCGATACCAACTTCATATAATACCATTTTCCATCCGTTCAGCGGTTTCGACGATATACACTGAAAACAAATTTGTCATAAAATTAAAGAAATGCTCCAAAGACGTCCTTAGTCTTCAAAATAAGTACATTTTGTAATTACAATTAAGAAAATTTAATTAAAATTAAGTAAGTTACTTAATATTATTGATATTATCTATATTTTAAGTACAAAATGTACTTAGTTTAAAAACTAATGACGTCTCCATGACTGGCTCCAAAAGCTATTCTTTAATTTTATGAAAAATTTTTTATTTTAGGGTACGAGTATTACAAAATATTGCAAAAAATGTGATTTTTTGATAAAATTTTAATATTTTTAAAATAAAACTCCCATAAAACAATCTAAAAATTAACAAATGTTATATTTTTATGATTTTATCGTAAAGTCTGTTCGGTCATGAATTAAACGAGCCCATTCCGAAGAAAATCGATGCATTATTTAAAAAGTTATAGCTAATTTAGTAAGGTTTTAACTTTAAAACTTTCTTATCGATGTAAAATTTACAAAAACAAACTTTAAAAGCTATGATTGGAGATTTTGACGTCTAGAATCAGAATCTATGCATTAAAACAGAAACACAAGAAAAAATGTTGTTAAAAATTATTGGTTGGCTTTAAATTTATGATAACCAGATATGGTGAAAATTAAGTTAAAATTACATTTACGATTTCTTATCTATCTACCTTTTTAACATGTAGGTTGCAGTGATGGAATGAGTTTGCACAACCGTGTACGGTTTTGGCCATTACACAGAACTTATCACGGTATTTGCAAACGATTAACCTAGATATAATAAAGGCTTACGAAATCATAAAATTGGCAACGACTAAATTAAGTGACATGCGTAGAAATTCAGATGCGGAGTTTGATAAACTGTTTGAAGAATCTACACAACTTGCAAGAAGTTTTGGAATAGAAGCTGCACTACCTACAAGAGTAGGCACTCAAAAGTATAAGGCTAATATTCCTGGTTCAGATGCCAAGGCGTATTTTAGAACAACATTGTTCATACCATATCTGGACGAAGTAATATCACATTTAAATAATAGATTTTCCGAACATGAAGCTATAATTATGTACAAGTCTGTTTAATATCGTTCCTATACGAGTTGTAAATCTAATAAAGGAAGATTTCGAAGATATGATGAGGACATGTTCCCAAGCGTTTTTACCCTTTTGCAGATACTGGCCACAACGGCATCTGCTGAGCGAAGTTTCTCGACGTTAACAAGAATAAAAACTTATCTCCGGAACAGAATGGAAGGAGAAAGGCTATCTTATCTGGCTTTGATGTCTATATACAAAGATGAAGTCAAAATCGATGAAATAATTGATATATTTTTAACTCTTACGTATTTTATTATAAAAAGTTTTACTGATCTCGTACTAAAGTACACATTTATATTTAGGAATAAAATTCGAATAAAAAACTAAGGAACTTAACTTCCATTACCTACACAATAAAGGCAATTTTTCAATTGTTTATCTTTGTTTTGGAAAAACGTTGGGTTTTTTTTAATAAATTTTTGCTTTAAAATTCCAATTATCATGGTATTTTTTGAAGTATAAATCCGAAAGTGGCAAAATTGAGGGATATTATAATTGCTAAAAGTATTGTTTTTCATTTTCACGTAAAAGCTGTAGTTTAGTAAAAATCTATAAAGCAAATAGAAAAAAATTGATATTTTTTTTGAAAAAAAAAAAATGATTTTTTCTCGTACGAAAAAAGCCATAAAAAATAGAAAAAAATTACCTTTTGTCTGAAGGCTAGAAATCTAACGAAAAAAACAAAGCTTATTTGAATCAATGAATAAACGAAGAAATTATAGCACTTTTTGTAGATGTAAGAGAATTTTATAACAAGTAAGAAAGTTCAGTCTGGTAAACCGACTTATGAATCCCTTCACCTTGAGTAAATATTAGTAAATTTATTTATTTTTTTGTTTTAATTAAATTATTATCTATTTAAAACGCCTTTAATATCTTTAAAGTATGTACTGGTATTAACGTTAAAAGCTGTTTACTTTTGGTACAAAATGGTCCATTTTTGAGGGAGGCACCAAAAGGGGCGTGCCAATAACGCCCATTTTTTCTGGACTCTAGGTACTATAGAAGCATTACACTGTACAAAATTTCAAGTATTTGTATGTACTGGTATTAAAGTTATAAGCTGGTAACTTTTGGTACAAAATGGTCCATTTGTGTGTACCAAAGGAGCGTGGCAATAACGTCCATTTTTCACTGTATTTTAGGTACTATTAAACTATTACACTGTACAAAATTTCAAGTCTGTGTATGCACTGGTAATAAAGTTATAAGCTTTTAATTTATGGTTCAAAATTGTCCATTTGTGTGGTAGGTACGAAAAGGGGCGTAATAGTGACTAATAAACTTATACTATATGTAGAATAACCCTTTGTGGGGGAGGTATTAGAATGAGTGGACCAATATGGCGCATCTTCGAACTTAGCCGGAGACAGAAGAAAATACTACCACATACGAAATTTTAAGTCAATAGGTTACTCCTTTCGAGACTTATCGCGCACCAGCCAGCAGACAGGCGGACGGACATTACTCATTCGACTTAATATGACCCAAAACGGATATCCGCCGAAGATACTTAGGGTCTTAGGTCACTCCGTCGAGGTGTTACACTTTTGGCTCGTAGCAAATGATACATACCCTCCTCTCTAAGGTGTGGGGATAAAAATTGTGTTTTTTTAAATTTTATTTGATACTTTTTAACATTTTGTTTATTTAAATTTGTACATTTTTGTTTATTATATCGAACCTCCATTCTAAACTATGCTAAGTGCAAAAAGGTAGTTTTTCAGGAGAAGCGATCTAAGTTTTATGATTTTTTTAAATTTGTGTGGAATGCCTTTGTAATGGAAAACGAATGACCTGTACTGTGTATAACCTAAACCACACTGCGGTACGGGGTATTATAACTTTGTGCATTTGTTTGTAACACCCAAAAGGAGAAGAAATAGACCCAGCGTTTATTATACCGATCGACTTAGAATCACTTTCTGAGTTGATTTAGCTATGTCCGTCTGTCTGTGCATGTATTCTTGTAATCAAAGTACAGGTCGCAATTATGGTCCGACCTCGATGAAACTTTACACATATCATTTTTTGGTCCAACATATCATTTATTTGGTTAAAATCGGTTCAGATTTAGATATAGCCCCCATATATATGTTATCCCGATTTGACATGTAAGCGCTGTAAAAACTGTATTTTATATCCGATCAGTATGAACTTCGCAGAAAGAGGTTTCCTATTATATGAATGAACACTTTTAAATTTGGAAGAAATCTGTTCAGATTTAGATATAGCCCCCATATATACGTTACGCCCGATTTGACATGTAAGCGCTGTAAAAATGTTATTTTATATCCGGTCAGTGTGAAATTCGGCAAAAAGAGGTTTCTTATTACTCGAAGGAATACTGCGAAATTCGGAGAAAATCGGTTCAGATTTAGATATAGCCTCCATATATATGTTACCCCCGATTTGACATGTATGCTCTATAGAGACTGTATTTTGTATCCGATCAGTACGAAATTCAGCAGAAAAAGGTATTTTTACATGAATGAGTATTCACGGAAAATCGGTTCAGATTTATATATAACCTCCGTATATATGTTCCTCCTGATTTGGCATCAAAGCGCTATAGAAGTTGAATTTTACTTCCGATTATTAACATTTTCCAGAAATATGTTTCTCAATTTAGGAACGAATATTGCTTAATTTAGCGATTATCGGTTCAGAATTAGATAATATGTTCCTACCCATTTACCAATTATTCCAAATTATCATCGCAGTGACCCTTATCGCATTGTTAGGGAGGTGTAGGGTATTATATAGTCGGCCCCGCGCGACTTTCTGCCTTTTCTTACTGGTTTATATATATATCTTTTGATTGGTTTGACGGATAAACACCATATTTTTACTGAATACAATTTGGAATATTTAGAAGTTGAAAATTTATACTCCCTAAAAACATGCTAAGTCGACTTAGCAAAAAGATAAAATATGCAGATAAGTAGAAAACTAATTTTTGCAATTTTTTTCTATTTATTTTTGGCTTTTTTGTGACAGAAAAATCGATTTTTTGATAAACCAGTAAGCAAAGGCAGAAAGTCGGGCGGGGCCGACTATATAATACCCTACACCTCCCTAACAATGCGATGAGGGTCATTGCCATAATAATTTGGAATAATTGGTAAATGGGTAGAAACATATTATCTAATTCTGAAACGATAATCGCTAAATTAAGCAATATTCGTTCCTAAATTGAGAAACATCTTTCTGGAAAATTTTAATGATCGGAAGTAAAATACAACTTCTATAGCGGTTTGATACCAAATCAGGAGGAACATATATATGGAGCTTTAATATAAATCTGAACCGATCTTCCCTGAATAATTTTTCATGTAAAAAAACCTCCTTCTGTCGAATTTCGTACTGATCGGATATAAAATACAGTCTCTACAGCGCTAACATATCAAATCGGGGGTAAAATATATATGGGTGTTATATCTAAATCTAAACCAATTTTCTCCGAATTTGGCAGTATTCCTTCATGTAGAAAGAAACCTCTTTTTGCCGACTTTCGCATTGATCGGATATAAAATAACATTTTTACAGCGCTCATATGTCAAATCGGGGGTAACGTTTATATGGGGTCTATATCTAAATCTGAACAGATGCCTTCCAAATTTAAAAGTGTTCATTCATATAATAGGAAACCTCTTTCTGACGAATTTCATACTGATCGGATATAAAATACAGTTTTTACAGCGCTTACGTGTCAAATCGGGGTAACATATATATGGGGGCTATATCTAAATCCGAACCGATTTTCTCCGAATTTGGCAGTATTCCTTCATGTAATAAGAAACCTCTTTCTGCCGAATTTCGCACTGATCGGATATAAAATACAGTTTTTACAGCGCTTACATGTCAAATCGGAGATAACATATATATGGGGGCTATATCTAAATCTGAACCGATTTCTTCCAAATTTTACAGTGTTCATCCATATAGGAAGAAACGTCTTTCTGCCAAATTTCATACTGATCGGACATAAAAAAAAGTTTTTACAGCGCTTACATGTCAAATCGAGGCTAACATATATATGGGGGCTATATCTAAATCTGAACCGATTTTAACCAATAGGGACCGTCCTTGGGCCAAAAAAAGGTATTTGTAAAGTTTCGTCGAGATCGGACCATAATTGCGACCTGTACTTTGATTACAAGAATACATGCACAAACGGACAGACGGACGGATAGACGGACATAGATAAATCAACTCAGAAAGTGTGCATGTATTATTGTAATCAAAGTACAGGTCGCAATTATTGTCCGATCTCGACGAAACTTTACACATGTATTTTATTTGGCCCAAGGACGATCCCTATTGAATTTGGTTAAAATCGGTTCAGATTTAGATATAGCCGCTATATATAGGTTTAGGTTAGGGTGGCAGCCGTATTTTTTTTACAAGCTCACATAGACCAGTTTAGGTCCCTAGTGTTACCACGGGCTGAAATGCCCCTCATCGAAACCAACCTGTTTGATATATAAATTTATCGATAGTACGAATATCAGTACTGGAAAGATCTGTTAGGCTGCCTAAAAAGGCCGACCCCAGCATGTCCAGTCGTCGTTTACTCAAAGCGGGACAGTCGCAAAGCAAGTGCTCAATGCTCTCCACTTCTTCCTCATCTCCACAGCTTCGGCAGAAGTCATTGGAGTCAATACCTAATCTTTTGGCGTGTTCGCCGATCAAGCAGTGTCCCGTCAGAACCTGTACTAACGTAGACAATCGTTTCCTCTCTAGTGCGAGGAGATATTTTGACCTTCTCAGGTCATACCTTGGCCAGATTTGTCTAGCTACCCTGCAGGTGCCGATTTCTGTCCATCTTTCGTTGGACTGCCTGATTGCCTCTTGCCTAAGCCAAAGCTTGCACGTGGATAGTGGCGCACCAATATATGCAAATTCTTCGAGAATTTGTAATGTCGTCCCTTTCCTATCAAGTTCATCGGCTTTGCAGTTCCCCGGGATATCCCTATGCCCAGGCACCCATATGAGGTGTATATTAAACTGCTCAGCCATCTCGTTAAGATATCTGCGGCAGTCGAGGGCTGTTTGTGAATTTAGGGATGTTGCCTCCAGAGAATTGATGGCAGCCTGGCTGTCCGAGTGATGGCATCCTGGCTGCCCCCATATATATGTTTCCCCAGATTTGACATGTAAGCGCTGTAAAAACTTTATTTTATATCCGATCAGTCTGAAATTCGGCAGAAAGAGGTTTCTTATTATATGAATGAAAACTATTAAATTTGGAAGAAATCGGTGCAGATTTAGATATAGCCCCCATATATACGTTACCCCCGATTTGAATTGTAAGCGCTGTAAAAATGTTATTTTATATCCGATCAGTATGAAAATCGGCAGAAAGAGGGTTCTTATAATATGAATGAACACTGTTAAATTTGGAAGAAATCGGTTCAGATTTAGATATAGCTCCCATATATACGATACCCCCAATTTGACATGTAAGCGCTGTAAAATCTGTATTTTATATCCGATCAGTATGAAATTCGGCAGAACGAGGTTTTCTATTATTTAAATGAACAATGTTAAATTTGGAAGAAATCGGTTCAAAATTAGAAATAGCCCCCATATAAACGTTGCCCCCGATTTGACATGTAAGCGCTGTAAAAATGTTATTTTATATCCGATCAGTGCGAACTTCGGCAAAAGGAGGTTTCGCAACGACCCTTATCGCATTGTTAGGGAGGTGTAGGGTATTATATAGTCGGCCCCGCCCGACTTTCTGCATTTCCCTACTGGTTTTTCTAATAGTTTTAAAACTACTGTTTTTACGTGAAAATGACATTAATAACACTTGTAGCCCTGATCATTTTCTTCAAATTAAAGGAACGGTTCTATCGATTTTCTTCAAATTTGCCAATCTACCACAGTGCTCTGTCTTCATGTATCGATGTGACAAAAATAGAAAGAGTAATTGCAGAATTATGAAATTTGGTACCATGCTGTATTTGGTCATAATTAAGAAAAATTGTAAATTTCGACCAAATCGGACCGTGGGTCTCATACCCCCTTGCAAATTATTCCGGGTACTCAAAAGTTTACCAGACTATAACATTGAATTGAAGCAGTGAAGCACTTATTTAAGAAATTTAACACGTCATAATATTTCGTACATATCAGTTGCGGTGCAAAATTTCGACGGAATATAGAGAGTCCTTTTGGTACCTCCCACACATAAGGTTCAAAGGACATAAAAATAAATATATAAAGAACGCTCAAGAGTGGCACTGGATTTCGAGCAAAGCTTATAAAGCGTAATAGGAAAATGCAGATGTTTATGACTTTTTTTCGCGATGACATGAACTTTTATTTTTTTTATTTTTTCGGCATAAAATCACGATATTTAAAAAAAGTGAACGACATTCTACTAGTACAGCGTTGGAAGCAATTTTTCTATATTTTTCTCAAAAATACTTATACTTCCGTCAGTTAACCGGCGCAAAAAATATGGGGTTGGTCAATAAGTTAAACGTTGGCGGCTGTTTTTGGAATACCCCTAGAAATTATATTTGAAAATAATGTTTTTAGACATATATATTTTTTTAAGTTTGTGCGCAAATTTTTTATGTTTTTATTATTTTTTATTCAATAGGGACACTACATATATTCTTTTGGAAAAATACAAATTTAGGGATCTGTTCCAACTTTTTTCTCATCCCAATTAAACAATTTGTAATTTTAGTGTTTATATAAATTCGTATTATCTGATAATTGTTCTAAATTTAAAAATTCAGTTGATGTTATAACTAACACTGTAATACATAAGATTAAGTTCTTTACGTGTTAGGATGTCTTTTATAAATAAATAAATTAAATAAAAAAATTTACACTTGCAAAGCTAGTTGTAAATAAAACAATAAGTTTTCAGAGAATTATCTTAAAATTTTTAATTATCAGAATGAAATTTTTATAAATGACAATTATGTGTGAAACAAAATATCGCCCAAAGGCAAAAAACTTGACGTTAAGGTGTGATTTAACATCGTGCATTATGGTTGGACCACCCTTTACATAAATATGGGAGCTGTGTCTAAATTTGAACCGATTTTGATCAATTTAAATAGGCTTCGTTGTGATGCAAGAAAGTGCTCTGTACCAAATTGCGTCAAGATCGGAGTAAAATTGCGACATGTGATTTGCGAACAACTTATGATGGAAAGATGAACGGACAGACATGGTTGAATCGAATCAGCTAGTGATTCTGAGTCGATCGGTGTACTATAAGGTGGGTCTAGCTCCAGTATTATTAGGCCTTAGAAACAAGTGGCACAAAGCAAGATTATAATATAAAGTACCGCAGTGTGGTGTAGGGTATTATGACTATCAGAAATCCAGGTTATATATTCATTATACCCGATACCACACTGCGGTACAGGGTATTATGACTTTGTGTGCACAGAATCACTTTCTGAGTCAATTTAACCATATCCGTCTGTCTGTCCATGTATTCTTGTTATCAAAGTGCAGGGCGTAAATATAAAGCAATCTTTACCAAAATTGGTACATGTTTCATTAGACTAAGGATATGTTTTTTGATATAGCCCCCATATAAAGGTACCCACCGATGTCACTTCTTGTCGATCTATAGAACACATTTTTCAATTTATATGGCTGACATTGAAGAATTATACATTATATTGGACCTAATCGTCCCTAGTAAAAATGGGTCCATGTTTTCGTATAGACACCATATAAAGGTCTACCCGATGTCACTTTTTAATCCTGTAGATAACACATTTTTCAATTTATATGCGTGTAATTTATTATTATTGACGCACTAGAGCAGAGCTTCTCAAATGGTGGTCCGCGGCCCACTTGGGCACCGTAGCGTTACATTAGTTGGGCCGTGACGTCTTGATTGAAATCATGCCCATTACATTTTTTGATTAAATAAATCCGACATTGCGATTTTTCAAATACGAATCAAAGTCTGACAAAAATAATTTAAATTCAGAAAATGTTGTTCGACACAAATAAACAAATTGAAATTTTTTTTTCGTATCGGAATTGCATAAACCAACTGATAAGATTCAGCTTTTATTCAAATTTTGGTTATTAATCAAAAATTTAAAAAATATAGCGTTATTTGTCAGTTTTAAAACAAATTTAATTAGATTCTAAAACTATTGTACGATGTTTAAAAAAGCAACTTTTAATTTGTATAGAAATATGCTTGCTTTTTTTCATAAATATAATTTTGTCCTCATCAAAGTAATCCCACACAAATACAATACTCTCCTACCAGAGATTTGTCAATCCGGGAAACACTTCTGTAATGCGATTTTTAGTGTAACCATGAGACAGTTATAAACCCATCGATCCATTGCAAAATTTCTTTGGTCAATATTTTATATTTCTGAACAAACTTAGTCATGGCCAAAACTTCTGAAAAATTGCATTAAATGAGCAAACCGCAGCTTCTCCAGACACATCCGACAATTCTCCACTATATTCACTGGCTCAACGTTTCTATTGGTTATTTAGGTTCTGAGTGGTCTATAGCGCGAACTTCCTCCTGTAAAGTTCTTGTTCGACTTTTTTTTTTTTCTCAAACTATACTCGCCAAATACCACAGTCGTAATAAAGGGTGTTCGTTTAACTATCACTCCAAAAATTTAATACAACTTAATATAACAAGGAAGTGGAAAAACTAAATTTAATATTCACTTTTTTAAAAAATGCCGTATTCATTACATTTTGTATATGATGGTTGAAAATAATTCGTCTAAAATCAAAAATTTCGTAATAACAAATTTTATAATAATATCTAATGGTTAATGATATAATTTTCAAAATTTGTGGTTATTTGGGTTGCACGGAGCCTTCAGGATCATGGAGGTGGGACGTGATGTAGAACATGGTGAGATGCTCTGATCTAGAGAAAACAATTTTCAATTGATCTAGCTGGAATTTAAAAATGTATACTTTATATTGAACTTAATCGCGTTCCTGTTAAAATATAAAGGTTCCTTCCGCTTATATTTCTTGGCGTTCCCTAGTATATTATATAATAATATAACCCATCATTTCCATCATGTGGAAATTTAAGTTGTTGTACTTTATATTGCATTAAATCTCTCTAGTGAAAATTGACTATATCGGTCCATGTGAATAAGGTCTCGTTCTTTAACCTTTATGCCTGGTTAGAAACGTACTCTATTTAACCTGCAACTGTTGATAATAATAATTGTTCTCCGTGAATTTGTTGGCAAACAATTGTGGAGGTTTGGGTTGGGTCCGCCCGACTTTAATATTACTTTACTTTATATTTGTAAAGGTAAATCCCACAATTCTCAAAATAAATTTGAAAATCCCCAAAAATTACTAAAAGTAAAATAAGATAAAGATAATTGGAGCAAATGTTACCAAGTTCTGAACTTTTCGTAAAAAAATGTGAAATTTGGATAAGTCTGGCAACAACACTAGTGACAATTACGACTATTTTATTCAAAAATATTATCCAGAAAGTTTATTTATGTTATAGTATGTTGTTCTTTGTATTAATAGCATTCTTTATATCTCCAAAATCTATATATATAAAAATGGTGTGAAAAATGTATAGTAATTCATCAATTGAGAACGGCTGAACCGATTTGGCTCAATTTTTATACCCTACACCACACTGTGGTACAGGGTATTATAACTTTGTGCATTTGTTTGTAACACCCAAAAGGAGAAGAAATAGACCCATCGTTTATTATACCGATCGACTTAGAATCACTTTCTGAGTTGATTTAGCTATGTCCGTCTGTCCGCCTGTCTGTCTGTCTGTCCGTCTGTCTGTCTGTGCATGTATTCTTGTAATCAAAGTACAGGTCGCAATTATGGTCCGATCTCGACGAAACTTTACACATATCTTTTTTTTTGGCCCAAGGACGATCCCTATTGAATTTGGTTAAAATCGGTTCAGATTTAGATATAGCCCCCATATATATGTTAGCCCCGATTTGACATGTAAGCGCTGTAAAAACTTTATTTTATATCCGATCTGTATGAAATTCGGCAGAAAGAGGTTTCTTATTATATGAATGAACACTGTTAAATTTGGAAGAAATCGGTTCAGATTTAGATATAGCCCCCATATATACGTTACCCCCGATTTGACATGTAAGCGCTGTAGAAATTGTATTTTATATCCGATCAGTGCAAAATTCGGCAGAATGAGGCTTCTTATTACTCGAAAGAATACTGCCAAATTCGGAGAAAATCGGTTCAGATTTAGATATAACTCCCATATATATGTTACCCCCGATTTGACATGTAAGCGCTGTAAAAACTGTATTTTATATCCGATCAGTGCGAAATTCGGCAGAGAGAGGTTTCTTATTACATGAAGGAATACTGCCAAAGTCGGAGAAAATCGGTTCGGATTTAGATATAGCCCCCATATATATGTTACCCCCGATTTGACATGTAAGCGCTGTAAAAACTGTATTTTATATCCGATCAGTATGAAATTCGCCAGAAAGAGGTTTCCTATTATATGAATGAACACTTTTAAATTTGGAAGAAATCGGTTCAGATTTAGATATAGCCACCACATATACGTTACCCCCGATTTGACATGTGAGCGCTGTAAAAATGTTACTTTATATCCGATCAGTACGAAAGTCGGCAAAAAGAGATTTCTTTCTACATGAAGGAGTACTGCCAAATTCGGAGAAACTCGGTTTAGATTTAGATATAGCTTCCATATATATGTTACCCCCGATATGACATGTAAGCGCTGTAGAGACTGTATTTTATATCCGATCAGTACGAAATTCGACAGAAGGAGGCCTTTTTACATGCATGAGTATTCAGGAAGGTCGGTTCAGATTTATATTAAAGCTCCATATATATGTTCCTCCTGATTTGGTATCAAACCGCTATAGAAGTTGTGTTTTACTTCCGATCATTAAACTTTTCCAGAAAGATTTTTCTCAATTTAGGAACGCATATTGCTTAATTTAGCGATTATCGGTTCAGAATTAGATAATATGTTTCTACCCATTTACCAATTATTAAAAATTATTATGGCAATGACCCTTATCGCATTGTTAGGGAGGAGAAAGTCGGCCCCGCCCGACTTTCTGCCTTTCCTTACTGGTTTTTCAGTTGTTCGTATTTGCCAGGAGAAGGTTGTTACGAAAGAAAATTTTGGGAAAACCCTCCGGAAAAGTCGGAAAATTGGGAAAATCGAAAAATACTATTTCTTGCGAGATTCCTACTCTTCCTATCTACTGCTCTCTTTTTCAATCCAATTTTTTTTTATTAATTTTCTATTAAACAAAAAAGTTTTCTATTAAACATATGTACGAGTATGTGCTATTTTTCTTGCTGCAATTCTTCGAGTTTTGCGTATTGTTACACTGATTTCGCGTATCACATCGGCAAACGGTACAAGCATTACGATCAATTAAAATTCAACGCGATATTTATCAATTCGAACATTTTTTCAGATAATAAGATTGAGTATAAGAGGTAAGGTTATCTTTAGAGTTGGGCACTTTAGTTCTTTTAAGTGATCGCTCTTTTTAGTTAAGTTCAATAGAGTGAACTAGTTCGTTCATTTAGTTCACCAGCTCACTTCAGCTCACTTTACTTAATCAGATCTTTCGTTGAGATCACCAGTTCAAATCAGCCGCTACTAAACGAATCTGATTGGAACATGAATGGAATGATTTGAATATAGGTCCAACGCGTTTGTATAGGAAAAATCCTACATTCATGATGACATAGAATTGGAAACAACACATAACAGCTGAGAAGAGAGGACGAAATGATAAGAGTGGACGAAATGACAGTGTTGAACTACTGAGCTGAAATGAACGAGTTGTGTGAACTATTTCGTACCGTTCAGTAAAGTGACCCGTTCATTTGAACTAGTTCGTTCACGAACTACACAACTCTAGTTATCTTATTGGATTGCGGGCATTGCAAAATCATAATTTGGGATGAATGCACGATGGCGCATAAACGAGCTCTGGAGGCAGTTGACCGAACGATGAAGGATTTACGACGTGATTTGAGACGATTTGGTGAGTCTATGATATTGCTGCCCGGAGATTTTCGTCAAACGCTTCCCGTCATCCCGAAATCTACTGCCGATGAAATTAATGCATGCCTGAAATCGTGGTCTTTGTGGCGGCATGTCAAGACCACGAACATGAGAGTCGCGTTGCAGAACGACTCATCGGCTCTTGAATTCTCGAAACAACTGTTGGCGCTTGGCAATGGCCAAATTACTGTTGATGTTTCCACTGGATTGATATTGATCCCGGCAAATTTTTACGAGTTCACATCGTCGAAGGAGGAACTCATCACAAAAGTGTTTCCAAATCTCGATTAGATTAGTGAACGGGAAATATTAGCAGCGAAGAATAAGGACGTCGATAGCATGAATATTATTATTCAAAGTAAAATCGACGTCGCTTGATGTGCCAGGAGCTCCGCCGCATAATTTACAGCTGAAGGTGGAATCGATCATAATCATGTTGAGGAATCTGAATCATCCGAAATTGTGCATAGTTCGCGGTTGTCCATTATGAAACTGATGGACAATGTGATTCAGGCGACGATCATCAAGGGAAAATTCAAGAGAAAGTCCTTATCCCACGAATTCCGATTATTCCAACTGATCTTTCATTCCAATTCAAGCGGATTCAGTTCCCTGTACGATTGGCTTTTGCGATGACAATCAATAAATCTCAAGACCAATCGTAGGAAGTCTGTGGAATTAATCTCGAATTTCCCTGTTTTTCGCACGGTCATCTGTACGTTGCCTGTCTTCCGTCTTCGTTGTTTGTTGTTTATCACATCGCTCTCTTTTCTGATTTCGATTCCTTTTAAACAAATCGCATTAAAATTTTAACTATCTGTGTTTTATTATCACTCTGGAGTTTATCTGAAGGCGTTAAATTGGGGCGAGTCGAAGTTCGCCGGGTCCGCGAGTACTACATATATTTTTTCGCAAAGGATTACTAAAGGTACATCATTTTGGTAATATATATTTCTCAAAATTTCTCATTACCAAATAATCCGACGAGTAAGCAAAGTTCGATAATGGTAAGTACTTATTACTAAGACACTTTTCTCATTATTTTAACATGGGGATGTCATTGGAGGGAAGTACTTCCCAAAGCATGCAATAAAGAAGCATAATAAGTACTTATTTGTAGCATAGGCAAAATTCTTCAATGGTCTAACATCATACGTTATACGTAAATATTTATGTTATTTTCATTCAATAGTATTATTTGAAAACATGTTGAAAAATAAATAAATCTTGTACAATAACCCACATATAGCCAAAATTGCGTTACATAAATAAATTTTACGCAAAATTGCCCTTGATGATTTTTTGCACTTTTTCTAAATTTTTTTCTCGATACCGTACGGATTATCTCTTTTTTTGTATATCCGAAAAAAGTGCATTCAATGCCTTAAAAATCGCAAAAATGCCCACAAAGTCGTAAAATATCTGTCATTAAAACATAAAAGATCATTTTTGCGATTTTAAAGGCACTAGATTTACTTTTTTTGGGTAGATTTGTTCCGCATTTTTTTTCTCCTATTCAATATCTACAACATTGCTTAAGAAACAAAAGAGATATTCCGTATACCGAAAAGTGCCACCATCTGAAAAATGTTGTACTGTGTTATTAACTAACAAGGTTCAACCTTTCCAATAAAAATTTTAAAAAAATTTATCTGTTCTTTTTTTATATCCGATTCAAATTTTAAATTTTAATGGCCCACCCACACTTTGAAGCTTATAATATTCTAGCTTCGCGATTGGAGACTATTTTAATATGATATGAATTGAGAATTCGAAGTTTTATACACCCAGGAAAATAATTGGTTGGGATTCGATTGTAACAATAAACCAGTAAGGAAAGGCAGAAAGTCGGGCGAGGCCAACTATACAATACCCTACACCTCCCTAACAATGCGATAAGGGTCATTGCCATAATAATTTGGAATAATTGGTAAATGGGTAGAAATATATTATCTAATTCTTAAACGATAATCGCTAAATTAAGCAATATTCGTTCCTAAATTGAGAAACATCTTTCTGGAAAATTTTAATGATCGGAAGTAAAATACAACTTCTATAGCGGTTTGATACCAAATCAGGAGGAACAATCAATATAAATCTGAACCGATCTTCCCTGAACTCATTCACGTAAAAATACCTCCTTCTGTCGAATTTCGTACTGATCGCATATAAAATACAGTCTCTACAGCGCCTACATGTCAAATCGGGGGTAACGTATATATGGGGGCTATATCTAAATCTGAACCGATTTCTTCCAAATTTAACAGTGTTCATTCATATAATAAGAAACCTCTTTCTGCCGAATTTCATACTGATCGGATATAAAATAACATTTTTACAGCGCTTACAAGTCAAATCGGGGGTAACGTATATATGGGGGCTATATCAAAATCTGAACCGATTTTCTCCGAATTTAGCAGTATTCCTTCATGTAATAAGAAACCACTTTCTGCCAAATTTTGCACTGATCGGATATAAAATACAGTTTTTACAGCGCTTACATGTCAAATCGGGGGTAACATATATATGGGGGCTATATCTGAATCTGAACCGATTTTCTCCGAATTTAGCAGTATTCCTTCATGTAATAAGAAACATCTCTTTGCCGAATTTCGCACTGATCGGATATAAAATAACATTTTTACAGCGCTTATATGTCAAATCGGGGGTAACGTATATATGGGGGCTATATCTAAATCTGAACCGATTTCTTCCAAATTTAACAGTGTTCATTCATATAATAAGAAACCAATTTCTGCCGAATTTCATACTGATCGGATATAAAATAAAGTTTTTACAGCGCTTACATGTCAAATCGGGGCTAACATGGGGGCTATATCTAAATCTAAACCGATTTTAACCAAATTCAATAGGGATCGTCCTTGGGCCAAAAAAAGATATGTGTAAAGTTTCGTCGAGATCGGACAATAATTGCGACCTGTACTTTGATTACAAGAATACATGCACAGACGGACAGACAGACAGACAGACGGACAGACAGACAGACAGACAGACATAGCTAAATCGACTCAGAAAGTGATTCTAAGTCGATCGGTATAATAAACGATCGGTCTATTTCTTCTTCTTTTGGGTGTTACAAACAAATGCACAAAGTTATAATACCCTGTACCACAGTGTGGTGTAGGGTATAAAAATAGTAATAGCAACATTGCCTACACCGTATTTCGATTGTATTTATAAATAAATAGTTGAAACAACAATAATAACATGGATACGAACAAATAAAAATGTTAAGTTTTTTATGTAAAAAAGTTTAAGTAGTTGAGCTCGAGGTCTAACTACTTAAACTTTTTTACAAAAAAACTTAATAAAGTACAAAGGTCGAATACCAAAAATAATAACAACTAAGAACAAATAAAAATGTTGCAACTAAATCGATGGTTGTATCAATCGAATTAAGATTGTTTTTTTCATTGACAGTCTGTTAGTTGTGGTAACCGATTTTAAACATACATTATAGTACCATATGATCGATTTTTGGTTGTGACAACCAATGTTTTATTCTTGACAACAGAAATTGTATCAATAGACCAAAGATTATTATTGCAACGAATAATTGGTTACTACAACAGAAAAAAAAATTAATAAATAATCGTTTTTTTGGTTATCCCAATCATTTCCCAAATTTAGAATAATTAAATGTATTTTGGAAAAAAAACAGAAAGATTGGTTGCTGTTCTTTTGCTGATACATGACAAACAAAAAATAAAATTACTCGACATAAATAAATCTTTAACATTTTGTTCAAGAACAGTATATGTAGTCAAAAATAATCTCAAGTGGATAATAATGTGTGGAATGCAGAATATGTTGTGCAAAATGTTTTACATAAATAAAAAATAAAAGCAGCAATTGAAAGCACAGGGTTTGCATACAAGTTTTGTGTTTTTTTTTCGTATACTAAAATTTGTGTCAAATATTTCCACATCTCATAATAGTGATAAATTTGTAATATAGGATTTTTAATTTTGTTATGAATTGTTTGGTTTTTTGTTCAATAAATAAAATAAAAATTAATGAAAACTGGTTTTAATTAATTGTCGGCAGTATATGACTGACAAATTGTCAGAACAACCAATTTGTTAAAACAGTTGGTTGTGGTAACACACAACAGATAATTTTAGCCACTATTTTCGTAGTTGGCGCAACCAAATATGATTGTTGTCAACATAGAAGCAGAAGTTTACCATAACTAAAATGTTGGTTGTCCTAATGGAATCGCGTGATAGTAGACAGAACTACCAAAATTCGGTTGGGGCAACCAAACTGTATTCTGTGTGTAGTATATACGTTCCAATTCATAATTCAAATCATATTAAAATTATCGCGAAATAATACAATTAAACAGTTAAATTTCTCTCCTGAAAAAATTGGAAAAAAACACATAGCTACTTTTGCCACGACGGCGACGATATGCATTTTTGAACATGTCTGACTAGTTACGAAACTGCGGACTACTTTAATTTGTTTTTCGTCATTCGGAATCCCTCCTTCCTTTGATTTGTGTTTACTGAAACCCTCTAATGTTGTCTGGTGTCATCATCTCCCTCATATATTAGTTCATTTGTTAAATTTTTTGCGAATTTTTAAGTTGAGATGTCTAGTTGAAATGTTGTAAAACTTTTATTAAATGAAATGATACTAACAAAACTGTCAAGCATTTTCTGCTGATACACGTAAGATTCTGTGTCATTGACCTGTGAACGAATGTTGTTTTTTTTCTTCATAAAAATGTCACGAAAAGTTGCTCATTTTGTAAATTGATTTTTGTTTGCACCAAAACAATCTCTGATAAGACAATGACACCTCCGCCGCCGCCGCCGCCGCCGCCATCACAATATTGCAGTTGAACGAACGCCCAAACATAATTTCTAATTTACAAAACAGAAGCGAACTGCTTTATGGAACATAGACTTTCTTCAGTTTCATTCTCATTTTCAATGTTTTGGGTTTTCAGAGATTGTTTACATCGACAAATTAACATAGGCCATGTCTGTATGAATATTTTTTTGCATCTATTAAATTATGTATGTATTGTAAGGAGACATAATATAACAACGACGTCATCGACCGCTTTTATTATTTCCAAGTCAATATTTTAAGAGGACCAGGTCATCGTATCCGCTACTATGCCCTGACAGGACAAACATTGTAAGATTAATGAGATGCTTGCAACGACCTTAAATTCTGGAAAAAATGTCGAGTGAACGTATTTCTTTTTCTGAGTCCTAAACCGTTATAAATATATACGCAATTAGTGAAGGAATTAATATACATTATTAGCTTAGGAGTTATTTTGTTTAATGATTGTTATCAAACAAAATACGTATTATGACTTCATATTTTACCATCGCATAGTATTGGAATTACAACAGATTGACATAAATCGACCGTTTCTTAACCAGTCAACTGCCCGCCCATAGAGATTGTATTTGAGAGGAAGCTTAAGCTGTATATTTGGTCATCCTATAGCATACAGGGTATGCTAAGCCACCTCGGGTATTCTAATGCTCGTATCTTTTGTGCTATTGTATGCATGTATTTGTTGAATAATAATTTTGTAAGTATTCTACTAATTATTTGTACATTCTTTTATTTAATTTTTGCTTACTTTGTGCACTAAGAGACCTGAAAACATTTTTTTGGTGTTGATTGAGGCATACTTTCCATTCCATACAAAGTATTGCTCAAGATAGGATTTTTTTCAAAAACATTGTTACAACCCTATGTTCCTACGCGGAATAAATAACGGAAATAAAAAAATCCATAAAATTAAAACCAAAAATTTCTTTATGAAAATGACTTTTTGTACCTTTAGTAGAGATGTCAAACGGGATTGGTTTTCACAAATCCCGGGATTCGGTATTTTTAAATTGCAAATCCCGGGATCCCGGGATTTTTCGGGATCTCGAAATTGTTCGATATCCCGGGATTTTCGGGATAATTCCGAATTTTCGGGATAAATAGGAATTTTCGGAATCCCGAAATTGTTCGATATCCCGGTATTTTCGGGATAAATCGGGATTTTTTCTTTCTTAATAATGTGATATTTCAAAATGGAATACAAACATTTTAGTTCAGTTTTAATTTAATTTTAGATAATTTAAATAAGTATAAAAACAGCTAACGCAAACATTAACATTTGTTAAAAAATACTAACTTTTACTAAAATATTTCACAACATCTTAGCAATGAAATAATTTTAGTCCAATTTCAGTTCGTCATCGGAATTATTATTGATGTTATATCTTTCTTTCATTAAAGCACGAAAAATATTTTTTTCAACTTGAGAAATCACTTTGACTAATTCCGTTTTTATGGGACCAAATCGATTTGTCGATCCATATCAGATTTAATATTAGGATTTTTTCATAAATTTGAAAGAACTGAATACAATGATCTTCGTTTGTGCGCAACAAACTCTATTTGTGTTCTTGTTTTTAGTTTACTTATTTATAATTACATTAATGATATATTTTGTAATTCTTCTCCAAATTTCTAATTTTTTCACCGGATTATGTCAATGTTTTTTGATGTTAACAATTTGCTTCTTTAGTTTACATTTTAGACAGAGATTATCTATCTTTCACTTAATATTTTATACGAGAAAGGTTCATACATATATTATTATTAAAATATCCCGGGATTCATTTTAAAAAATCCCGGGATTTCCCGGGATTTTCGGGATCGGGATTTCCCGAATGACATCACTAACCTTTAGTATTTTCACAATATTTTTTGAAGCATAAGCCCGATAGAAACGGAATATGCGTTAAGTTTAAAGCAAGTATGATGGCTACAAATGTTGGAGATATCTCTTTCACGTAGAAACAGTGGCTAAAAAATTAGAAAATAGTTGATTTAAAAAAATGGTTTTTTCGTGTCAAGAAGAAAACTGGGAAAAACTCACAAAAAAATATAAAAACGAAAAAAAATGACAGTTTGAAAAAATCTATGAATAAATGTCGAAAATAAAACACTATTGGTAGAAGTAAGAGGCAACTCGTTTTATACCCTCAATATTGCACCATTTTAAGTCACTTGACAATCCGTCTGTCTCTCTAGGTGGTGCGCACATTAACTCTCGAAACAAGTAACCGACTGACTGAATTCAAATTTGTGGATTTTTTTTCTATCTTAGGATCGAGTACCTCAAAGGGTTAAAATTTAATCTACTGCACTTCCACACATAAGTAGTATTAGTTTATTAGTTGCTATTACCTTGAGAAAAATGGGCGCAGTTGTCACGGTCCTTTTGGTACCATCCACACAAAGGGACCATTTTTCACAACATTTTAACGGCCGCGGAGTATATTACACCAATTATCCTAGAAGTGTGGATTAACATAAAATTCCTGCAGTGAGGAAAAACTGCGAATAAGATCTTGTGTGGAACAAATTTTGTGAATAGAGCAAGCAGGCTTCAGACGTTCATGTATGTAAATACACTACGAATAATTATTGAGCAATCGGCCGAATACAATACCCATGTGTACCTCCTCTTTGTTGATTTTGAACGAGCATTTAATAATTAATTAATTAATTAACATTAATCGTTCGTTTATGTGGTCCATACGGCTTAAAAAAGGTGTTCCACAAAAACTTGTCGACATGGTCCGTGAACTTTATAACGGTGCACAGTCCGTTTGAATGGTAGAGACATCAACCCATTCAATACGAGCACTGGTGTAAAACAGGGATGTGTATTACCTCCTATTTTATTTCTATTACTTCTCGTAATGGAAACACGAGGCTACTCTTTGTACATGATGGAGCAGATGGAACGTGTGGGAGTATATATGCAGACGATATATGTCTAATGGCTCATCGATTTGTGGATATCAAGGACAAATGAAATGCCTATCCTTGAAAGTCAAAAAAGTTGGATTGAAAATTAACTTCCCAAAAACGAATTTCATGCGTATTGGAGCTTTAAATAAATATAACACCTCTTGTAATCGACAACATTACCATTGAAGATGTATAATCCTTTAACTACTTGTGTTGTAAAATAACCTAAACTTGCGGCTCCACGGAAGATATTACAGATAGCATCAACAAAGCAAGGATACATTTCTTAAAACTGCAAAAAATTTGGAGAAGTAATAATATATCCCAGAAAACAGAATCAAGAACATTAAATTGCAGCGTAAAGTATGTTTTGCTCTACCGTTGTACAACATAGAGTTTTACGATTTTAATGCAGAATCAATTAGTAAGAACAGACATAAAGTCGGTCGGGACCGACTATATAAAAGTGCGAAAATGGGATTGAATTTGGATTAATTGGTTTCGTTTCAGTTAACAAAGAAATTAGCTGCACCTCCTCATCAAGGCTAATTCCAAGGAGGAGTTGAAGATTTTGATCATAATAAACCATATATGAAACGAAAACCTTAAAATACGCAATATTCTTTCATAGATCGAGAATCGGAAGGAATATATAGATGGGACTGTACATAATTAAGCAGTATTCGTTCCTAAACTAAGAACCTTCTTTCTGCCAAAATTTTGTAATGATGCGAAGTAAAGTACAATATCTATAGCGCTTTGATACCAAATCGGCAGGCACGTATGTATATATAGGGGTTCTATCTAAATCTGAACAAATTTCCAAGTGTTCATCATGTACTATGAAACTTCCTTCTGCCGAATTTCGTACTGATCGGATCCCCCGAATTCGGCATTCCCCTCAAATTTTACAGTATTCGTTTCTGAGTTAAGACTCCTCTTTCTGTTACATTCCGTAATCATCGGATATAAAACACAACTTCTGTATCGCTTTGATGCAACATCGGGAATTGAACAACAAATTGATTTTCACTAATTTCAATTGGGTTCGTTTTTAGGCTAAATAATATATACGTGCCAAATTTTATCGCGATCAGACAATAATATTGACCTGAAATTGATTCTAAATCTGTAAATAAATAATGGGCCTGTGTGTTCTTCTTTTGTATGTTACAAACAAATGCATAAGGTTGTAATATCCTGTACTACAGTGTGGCGTAGGGTATAAAACGGTTTATGTTTGTCTTGATATAGATATCGTAGAAAAGGTAGAAAATGCTGTGTTAAAATTACTTTAAAATATTTGCAAAAGCATTGCAAACCAGTAAGGAAAGACAGATAGTCGGGTTGGGCCTAATACCCTCCACTAAAGAGTGGTCCAACCAAAACGAAACAAAATGTCGGCCAAATGCTCGCCACAGCGTTAGTGGCATACCTCTATCCGATGGTCCATATTGTCAACGACTCTGAGACATAGTTGAGGTTCAATGTCGTTAATGTGCCGAATTATATCATCCTTTAGCTCTTGAATTGTTCTTCTAAGACCCTAAGTATGTTCGGCGGATATCTGTTTTGGTTCATTTTAAGTCGAATGAGCAATGTCCGTCGGTCTGTCTGTCTGCTGGCTGGTGCGCACGATAACTCTCGAAAGGAGTAACCGATTGACTTAAAATTTGGTATGTGGTAATATTTTCTCCTGTCTCCGGCTATGTTCAAAGATGGGCCATATTGGTCGACTCCTTCTAGTACCTCCCCCAGAAAGGGTTAACATTTAGTGAAATATTGATTATTTAATAACTTCTATACTACTTATTTGAATCCTCTGAAATTCTACAAATAGTATTAGTTAACTAGTCGCTATTACCTCGTGAAAAATAGGCGAAGTTGCTATGCCCCCTTTGATACCTCCCACACAAATGGACACTTTTGAACCAAAAGTTAATAGCTTATAACTTTATTACTAGTGCATACAAAGACTTGCAATTTTGTACAGTGTAATGGCTTAATAGTACCTACAATACAGTGAAAAATGGACATTAATGCCACGCTCCTTTTGGTATCTCCCACACAAACGTACCTTTTGTACCAAAAGTTAACAGATTTTAACTTTAATGCTAGTGCATACAAATACTTGAAATTTCGTACAGTGTAATGCTTTTAGAAATATTTCAAATTTTGTACAGTACAATGCTTTCATAGTACATAGAGTCCAGAGAAAAATCGATGTTATTGGCCCGCCCCTTTTGGTACCTACCACACAAATGGATCATTTTGTACCAAAAATTAACAGATTTTAACTTTAATGGTAGTGCATACAAATACATGAAATTTCGTACAGTGTAATGCTTTTATAGTACCTAGAGTCCAGAGAAAAGTGACCGTTATTTTTACGCCCCTTTTGGTACCTCTCACACAAATGGACCATTTTGTACCAGAAGTAAACAGCTTTTAACTTTAATGCCGGTACATACTTTTAAGTTATTAAATGCAATTTAAATTGATAATAATTTAATTAAAACAAAAAAATAAGTAAATTATTAAATAAATTAATTTGTTATTTTAAAGATTTAGAATCCCATCAGCAGAACACAATTAAAATCACTAGGAAAACATAAGGCGCGAGAAAAAAGTATGAAAATTAAATATATGCGGACAATTATCAATATACATTTTGCGCGTTTCTAAATAGCTGTCATATGTCACGGTTCATTCAAATCGGTCCATGTAGTCAGGATATATAATGGTCAAAATTTCACACGTTGTAACTTCTTAACCACGCAAGGAACCTGTATTTTTGGCACATCTCATACCTATAGTTTTTCTACAACCTCATCAAGTTTTGACTCGATCTGAATGGGATTGAGAAAACGTGAGCCTTTTGTTTTCCCCCATATACGAGTATATATTTTTTTCTTTTAAATCCATATAATTTTTTTATTGTACACTTCTTTTACCCTCATTCCTCTATTATGATTTCGTTAACAGGTTTAATTTTTTTGTTTATTTTATTGATTTTTAATACTCATATTATTTTTTAATTCCATACTCGGTTGTTCGTTAATTTAATTATATTTTCTTATTGTTTGTTTTTTTATTATGTATTTATTTTGTAATAATCATTTTCTTACATATATTTATAATTATTTTTTTTTAATTTTTCTCTTTTTTATTATTTTTAATTTAATTTGTAAAAGTTTATTCCGGCTGATAGTCATAGCTGTGTAACTAAATAAATATATAACATGTCATGTTTTTTGAGAAAACATGCAGAAAGAGGACTCTTGACTCGAGAACGAATACTGCAAAATTAGGGAAACATTGGTTAAGGTTTAGATGAAGAACCCATATGCATCCCAACGGGAAATTGGACCGGTATAAAACACGTCACGTGATAGGTCCTTTAAGGTTAGTGACCGGTCCTCAGACTACCCGCTTCATGTGGAAAGAACCGGTATTTTAACATAGCTTTGTCATTGGCGGTGACGAATTGACACACTGTGTTGTATCGCGGTACTGATCCAAAGTAATACGTCCTGTGCCTACCACCACAGTATCAGTAATATGATAAATCCGATTTAAACCCAACAATATGTCACAATTGAATCCATCACCTAATAAGTCGCTATTGAACCTGCAACAGGAATTTATTCCAATTAAACCTATCACCAAATACGGCCAAATGGAACCCATTACACAAACGATTTTGCCTTTAATTATAAAAATTTATTGAAGTTTATATATCGTCCCCTTAATAAAAGAATAGTGTATAATTTTTTTGTATGTATATAGTTTCAAGAAAATCATATTTGAAGTTTTTGTGAAATTAGACTTCTTAGAAGATAAATATGTATATTTTAGAAGAAAATCGATGTTTTCAATTTCTTGTCATTTTAATGTGTGTAATAATCATTCTATAGACAGATGATATTCTGTTAGTCTAAAAGTGCGTTAATTCTATATAAATGGGATCAAAGTAACATACTACATATAAACACTATTCTTTCAATTTAACTTTTGACCCACTTTGTGGAAATTGAATTCCACCAAATTTTTACAAGCTATAGAATCGATTACGTAGATTCTTATTATGCAATAAAAAAACCCAGTAAGGAAAGGCAGAAAGTCGGCCGGGGCCGACTATATAATACCCTACACCTCCCTAACAATGCGATAAGGGTCAATGCGATAATAATTTGGTATATTTAGAATAAATGGGTAGGAACATATTATCTAATTCTGAAACGATAATCGCTAAATTAAGCAATATTCGTTCCTAAATTGAGAAACATCTTTCTGGAAAATTGTAATGATCGGAAGTAAAGTACAACTTCTATAGCGCTTTGATACCAAATCAGGAGGAACATATATACGGAGGTTATATATAAATCTGAACCGATTTTCCCTGAATACCCATTCATACAAAATACAGTCCCTACATATATGTGGGGGCTATATCTAAATCTGAACCGATTTTCTCCGAATTTGGCAGTATTCCTTCGAGTAATAAGAAACCTCTTTTCGCCAAATTTCGCACTGATCGGATATAAAATACAGTTTCTACAGCACTTGCATGTCAAATCGGGGGCTTTATTTAAATCTGAACCGATTTTCTCTGAATTTGGCAGTATTCTTTCATGTAGAAAGAAACATCTTTTTGCCGAATTTCACACTGATCGGATATAAAATAACATTTTTACAGCGCTTACATGTCAAATCGGGCTTAACGTATATATGGGGGCTATATTTAAATCTGAACCGATTTCTTCCAAATTTAGAAGTGTTCATTCATATAATAGGAAACCTCTTTCTGCGAAGTTCATACGATCGGATATAAAATATAGTTTCTACAGCGCTGACATGTCAAATTGGGGGTAACATATATATGGGGGCTATAACTAAAACTGAACCGATTTTCTCCGAATTTGGCAGCATTCCTTCATGTTATATGAAACCTCTTTCTGCCGAATTTCGCATTGATCGGATATAAAATACAGATTCTACAGCGCTTACATGTCAAATCGGGGGTAACGTATATATGGTGGCTATATCAAAATCTGAACCGATTTCTTCAAAATTTAACAGTGTTCATTCATTTAATAGGAAACCTCTTTCTGCCGAATTTCATACTGATCTGATATAAGATAAAGTTTTTGCAGCGCTAACATGTCAAATCGGGGTAAAATATATATGGTGGCTATATCTAAATCTGAACCGATTTTAACCAAATTCAATAGGGATCGTGCTTAGGCCAAAAAAAATATATGTGTAAGGTTTTATCGTGATCGGACCATAATTGCGACCTGTACTTTGATTACAAGAATGCATGCACAGACAGACAGACGGACAGACTGGCATAGCTAAATCAACTCAGAAAGTGATTCTAAGTCGATCGGTATAATAAACGATGGGTCTATTGTATATGAGTATACGCTATTGTTTTATTGAGAGGACGATATGTGAGTAAAATCATTGTAAATCGCTTATACAAACCTCTCAAAAGTATTTAAAATATTTATACACCAGTGTTAATGATATGTTTTGTTTGTAGTATTATTAAGGGAACAAAAACATAAAATTCGAGATCCTAATGATGAGTAAGTTTGAACAAAATATTAATTCAGACAAGTTTTTTAAAAGTATGATTAATATTATAGAAAAAATGCTATTGCTTTAAAATTGGAGTAAAGTAAACATAAAAAATGTTGCACCGTCAATGCGATATTCTGAAAAATATTTGCCTTTTTTTGATGGATCCGATGTAGTTCCTCGAATTAAATATAGCTCATATTTCAAAATTCCAAATGTCGTATAAAAGTCCAGAGACTAAATCGCCATATATTGTAAGTATATAAATTTACTTAATCATCACCATAGATTTAATTTTCGCAAATTTGATCGTTGCAACTTTTGTTCTGTGATATCTTTTTTAAAGGTTATTTCTTGCTCACGAATATCGCTTTCTCCGTCAATAACTTTTAGCCATGATTGCCTGGATATTGCATTTGTAAATAATTTCCTCAGATCGCAGTAGAGAATTATTTTTTCTAAAATTGTTTCGGATTAAATGCTTCAATGTGGTGACCTAAGACAAATAGGAGCTGTCTGTATTACAACAGAAACAGGATATCTATCTTATAATTAATTAAAGTATAATTATTATATTACGCATCTAGAGCCTTAAAAATCCTATTCAATATCTACAACTTTGCTTCAGATACAAAGAGATATTCCGTAAGGTATACCGAGAAAAAAATATAGAAAAGGTGCAAAAAATTCAACTTGAGCAAAAAAATCATATGGCCATTTAATTATCAATTAAGCCAACTTGACTAAACGAATGATGCAGAAGTTCTTATTTTTGGGGTTACTTTCACGTCCAATTCTCAAATCAATGAGCTGAAAAATGCTATACTGTGTTATGATTACATATTACTATACTTACATGTACCATCTTTCCTTATTAAAATATATTTAAACACACACACATGATACTCTAGTTTTTTATTGGTTTTTAGCATTAACTGATTATATTTTATATTTTTTCTTCGCTTCAATACAAAAAACTAGTTGAAATGAATTTATTTATTCATTTGAAAGCGACGACCAGTTAGCCGCCGTTTTACTGTAAACGATGTTTACAAGACAAAAAATTGGTTTTACTTTGTTTTCGTTTTTCACGAAACACGAAAAGCTGTCAATCCTAAAATATGAACATTATTTTCAACTAAAAATTTTGCCATTTTATTAATGAAACCCAAAATTATTCACCTACCAAAACCATCCAAATAATGCACGAAGCAATTAAATTTTAAATTCAGATGTGAGCTGCAATTAGTTGCACTAATCATAGAACTGGATTTAGCTGGGACTATTGGAAATCTGTAATTTTTCTGTAACTTAATTTTTTTTCTCCAATAAAACCAAAAAGTAAAAAAAAATTTTAAATTTAAATATGTATACTCACTTACCCCCAATTTCACAACCTCCGGCTAGAGCTAACTCACAGATAAAAAATAAATATTTCATACAATTTGACAGCTATAACTGTAGGTTAGCTCTAACTGTAGGATAACCGGGGATTGTGGAATGGCCGTTAAAGTTTGGAGTGGCCAGTGCAGCTTTCAGGAATGATTGCTGCTGCATTTAAAACTAATATATCCGAGTGGGTACTGATTGGTGATATGTCCTAAAATTACCAGTCCTGTGAATGGTATATATATACGAGGTATGTTCAAAGAATATCGCGAATTTTTAATATCCGCGGGCTACGTGTATTTGATTTTTGATATTTTTGTAGCGTTATGTTGGTACTCATGTCCCTTACTTATGCTGACAAGGTCGGCCATTTTGAATGTTTAGTTAATTTTTGACAGCTGTTGTGCTTAGATGTTTTTTAACTTGCCTTCGATTTTTATTTATTTCAGAAAATGGGTCAAAGAATCTGCATGAAATTTTGTGTGAAAAACAAAATAAAGTGCGCTGACGCATTCCGAATGTTGACTGTGGCATATGGACCAAAGCAACGTTTATCGGTGGTACAACATGTTCGTAGAGCGCCGAGAAGTTGGGAGGACGAACAGCGTGCCGGACGCCCGAGCTCACAGTTTTCTTTGATTGCAGGGGCGTGGTGCCCGGATTTGTGGAAGAACAAAAACTGGCTTTTGCACCATGATAACGCCCCTGCAAACACATCGTTGCTTGTGCGCGAATATTTGGCCAAAAACAACACATTAATGGTGCCTCATCCACCGTATTCCACTGACCTAGACCCCCGTGACTATTTTTTGTTCCCAAAACTGAAAAGGCCCATGAAAGGACGACGCTACGCCACGATTGAGGAGATAACGACGGCATCAAAGGAGGAGCTGAACAAGATCATAAAAAATGATTATTTGAAGTGCTTCGAGGATTGGAAAAAAACTTTGGCAGAAGTGTATTATATCCGAGGGGAATTACTTTGAAGTGGACCAAATAGATATTCATGAATAAATAAATATTTTTTGAAAAAATACAAAATTCGCAAATTTTTTTGAACATACTATGTATATTAACGACTGTTACTAAACTTCTATCTCTATGTGGAGGTGCCATTATTAAAATTTGTAGGAATTGTAGTTCTTAAGTTGAACTAGTCGTTCTCGAGTTATGTCGAACCCCCCAAACGTGACAAATTCCCCTATATAATACTTACTAACTTCAAATATATTCCTAGATGTGATTTAGCGAAACCCCGGGAAACGTTTCCCTTTTTTTGACTGATATATTTCCGATAGTCAGATCTCCCGCTGCGCAAATTGTTATGTATTGTCCCATCTAGTTGTTCCTTCAGATTCTTGATTTATGAAAGAATACTGCGCGCTTTAAGATTATCGTTTCAGTTCCAAATTCCCCTATATAATACTTACTAACTTCAAACCTATTCCTAGATGTGACTCAGCGAAACCCCGGGAAACGTTTCCCTTTTTTTGACTGATATATTTCCGATAGTCAGATCTCCCGCTGCGCAAATTGTTATGTATTGTCCCATCTAGTTGTTCCTTCAGATTCTTGATTTATGAAAGAATACGGCGCGCTTTAAGATTATCGTTTCAGTTCCTTGGAATACGCCTCGATAACTCGTTGGAGCTACATTCTTAACTGAAACCAAACCAATTATTCCAAATTATTATCGCAATGCCTCTTTTGAGCATTGTTAAGGTGGTGCAGGGTATTATGTAGTCGACCCCGCCCGATTTTCTGTCGTTCCTTACGCGTTACATAGAGCTTTTGATTTATTTTTCGAATTTTGCAGATACATCCCCTGATGATTAATAACAGAGTTAGTGGACATATTGGAAGAAATGTATACGAATTAAAAATTAATCAACTTGTTTTGAAATTACTAAAAGAATCTCAAGCCGAACAATATCTAAAACTATTTATTTTTTAATTTTTTTGGATAAACTTCTCAATTACTGTTGAAAATAACGCAAAATATTATTTGTTTGAAACACTTGCATTCATATTTCACACATACATACTCGTAAGTATATTTAGATCCACCCGTAAAACACCGGTTAATGGTAATTTGTCATAAAAAAACGATAGATTAATGAATATTTTTTTTATAGTTTGGACGAGTACAAAAGGTAACCGTACAGTTTCCCGCTGTGAGATCATGACTCAGATTCAATGCGGGAGTATGACCGTCCAATAAATATCCAAACCTCCTCATCTGACCGCTTCTTTGTTTCCTTACAACGATTTTCTCGCCGCCCAGCGTTTTTCCAGTCGCTTAACACAATTAGCCATATTGGGCTATGTCGTGTTGCGGGCGTTTGCTCATGTTTTGCTACTTCATTCTTTGTCTTCTATTAGTTGTGAGTTAGCTGGAGCATATAAATAAGTGTGTGTGAGTATTAGGTTGGAAGGAGTTCACAAAAGTCTCCGACTCAATTGAATTTTATATTTCAATTTATTTCAATTTTGCTATTCTGATAGGAGTTTTGATTTACTTTTTTTTATCCTCTCACCTTAGAGAGGGGGTATATATCATTTGCTACGAGCCAAAAGTGTAACACATCGAAGGAGTGACCTAAGATCGCAAGTATGCGTGGAGGAAATTCAATTTGTGTAATTTTAAGTCATTTCAGCAATGTCTATCGTGTGTCTATAAGCTGGCTGGTACGTACGATAACTCTGGAAAAGACGCAGCAAAAAATAAAAGAAGTACTTCCAAAAGAATAACATTATAACGTCCCCTCAATAAAATATATTTTTTATAGTTTCGAGAAAATCACGTTTGAAGTTTTTGTGAAATTAGACTTCTTGGAAGATAAATATGTAGAAGAGAATCGATGTTTTCAATTTCTTGTCATTTTAATATGTGGTAAAATAATCAGGCTACAGAAAGATGATATTCTATTAGTCTAAAAGTGCGTTAATTGCTGATAAATGGGATCGAAGTACTATATTAAATATATACACTATTTTTTAAAATGAACTTTTGACCCACTTTGTGGAAGTAGAATTCCACCAAATTTCTACCAGCTATTGAATCGATTACGTAGATTCTTATATTGCAATAAAAAAATAATAGTGTATACTTCCAAATCATAAGTATGACAATTTTTTCGGCATTCAATGAAATTCTTCTAAATAACTTACCAAAATGTAATTTTGGAGTACAAATTATGAAACCTACAATCAAAACGATTGGATGTAAAATAAAGATTCTGAAGTGATAAATATTCGGCAACGTAGGTCCTAGTATTAAGCCACACAACCATGAGGTTTGGTATTATCAGCTGTACAAAATTCAAATTTGGTATTATCAGCTGTACAAAAAGAACTTCTTTTTATATGTATACAGATTGGTTCAAAAATATTTTACCAATTCCAACAGGGATTTGAGGTATGCAAAAAAAAGATATGTGCAAAGTTTCTTTGAGATCGGACTATATTTGTGGCCTGTACTTTGATCACAAGAATGCATGCACAGACGGACACAGCTAAATCGACTCAGAAAGTCATTCTAAGTCGATCGGTATAATAAGCGATGGGGTATCTCTTCTCCAAATGCAAAAAGTTATAATACTACAGTGTGGTGTAGGTTATAACTAAATAATTTTAACTGCAATTATGAGAATTAATTATACCCTAGAGCCAGCGTATATTATAATTCAAAGAAAATCGCTCTACACTTAGATATAGTACCAATTGTATATATGCTTCATTAGATTACACCCATATTTGAAATTTGTAGAGGGAAGTTCCATCATTATTTATTGTAGATCTAGAGCAACAATATATCGTCATCATATTTCATCATTTTACAGGAGAAGAAAAAAACTAAATAAAATGAAAAATATTGTCGTTAGAAAACTGAGTATTCAGGATAATACCTAAACGTAAGGATGCATATATAAATTCACATAAACAGGATTTATAACTTGTTTGTGAAAATTGCGTGAAATATGAATTTTAAACTACGAAAGAAGAAATAATTTGTTGTTAGGCCCTTTTGAATTTCAAATTGTCAATAAATTCGCATTTTTTGATAGTAGGTCGCTAAAAAATTTGGATGCTCTTTCTTTGTTGGGGAGTAAACGATTGACTTCAAATTTGGTATGCGACAATATTTTTCTCCATCTCAGGCTAAGTTAGAATATGGGCCATATTGGTCCATTCCACTCCAGTGACACTGCTTATAGATTTAATATCAGTTCATACAAATACTTGAAATGCTGTTTTTATTGAATTTTAAACTACGAAAGAAGAAATACTTTGTTGTTAGGCCCTTTTGAATTTCAAATTGTCAATAAATTCGCCTTTTTTGATAGTAGGTCGCTAAAAAATTTGGATGCTCTTTCTTTGCTGGGGAGTAAACGATTGACTTCAAATTTGGTATGCGACAATATTTTTCTCCATCTCAGGCTAAGTTAGAATATGGGCCATATTGGTCCATTCCACTCCACTGACACTGCTTATAGTTTTAATATCAGTTCATACAAATACTTGAAATGCTGTTTTTATTGTATGAATACTCCAGTACAAAAGTGGGCGTTATTGGCACGCCCCTGTTGTTATCTCCCACACACATTTTTACACCAAAAGTTAACAGACTGCAACTTTAATACTAGTGCATACATATACTTGAAATTTTGTACACTATAATGCTTTTAAGGTACCTACACCCCAGTGAAAACCCCAGCAAAAAATAAAAGAAATACTTCCAAAAGAATAACATTGTAAGTACTTCCAAATCATAAGTATGATTTTTTATCGGAATTTAATGAAGTTCTTCTAAATAACTAACCAAAATGTAATTTTGTACTATAAATTATTAATTAATTTCAAAACTATTGGATGTTAGGTTAGGTTAGGTTGAATAGAGGAGACCTTTAAAACGTCTCATGTCCATGGACATACACTTAAGCCAGTGGTTCGGCCTGTTGTGCGCTCCTTATTTATGATTTTTATACCCCACGGATTACAGAAAATCGGTAATAGACACGCATTTTCTCAGTATCTTCCAGTCATATCCTCTGAGATGAGTCAAGTCTGGCAATATGTCGGAACCGAAATATCGGGATCTTGCATGTGTGAAAGCTGGGCAGTGACACGGAAAATGTTCCACGTTTCGATGTTTTCCCTGCATGCCCTGCACTCGTCGTTTTCTGCTAGTCCTATGCGATGAAGATGTGCCTGTAAGCTTAAGTGTCCCGTTAGAACACTTATCATCTTACTAATCTCAATCTTGTTTAGTTTCAGAAAACTACTAGTTTTCTTCTCATTTGGGTCACCCCGCATTATATCTGCAGTTGCTCCTACAGTTGCTCTATTCCACACAGTTTTGTGAGCCATCACTGCCCAGTGCTTCATCTCATCCTTCGTGGCTTCGTGGTTTCAAATTTTCGAAGTTTATTACTCGAAGTTCTCTGCCCTTTGATGCCAAGCTGTTTGCTCGTTCATTTCCAATCACTCCGTTGTGTCCCGGTACCCAGAAAATACGCAGTTGACCATGGACTGGGTAATTATTTATCGTTCGTTTACAGTCTAACACTGTTCTGGATTTGACCTTTTCCGATGTTATAGCTTTGATCGCGATTTGGCTATCTGTGAAGATGTTGGCATATTTAGGCTTTGTGGTATTACTGAGCCAGTTACCACACTCCGTGATTGCTCGAACTTCTGCTTGAAATACTGTGTTATGGTCTGGGAGGCGGAAGTAAAGTTCGACTTCTGGTTCATCAATAAAAAGTCGAAGGCCCGTCCTTCCTCCTAGCCTGGACCCATCAGTGTAGCAGCTGGTTCCAACTGGCGCATGAGCTAGTGTTCCGTTTTCCCAGGAGCGTCTGTCTGGCACGAACGGATCACAGGTAGCAGTAAGCCGCACTTCAGGAATGCGATCGTAGATTTCCGTTGTTTGAATATGACCGACCAGTGATTGTAATATCTTCTGATGGTACGACTTGTGGTCTCGATTTATCCATTCACCCATCACTTGTAGACGTCTTGCTGTGAGGGCTGCCTCATACTTTATATGGATATCTATTGGTTGGATGTGCAGTATAGTCTCTAACGCGCTTGTTGGTGCGGTTCTAATTGCCTAGACTGCCTAGACAGCACATACGTTGCACTTTTTGCAATGGTATTACGTTGTACTTTTTGTCCATTGATGTCCACCACACTACAGAGGCGTAGGTTATTATTGGTATAATCACGCTCATGTAAAGCCAGTGTGTCATATTTGGACGTAGTCCCCATTTTGAACCTATAGCTCTTCTGCACAACGACCAACATCTGTGAGCCTTTGTAACTCTTTCTTCAATATTATCTTTCCAGTACAGTTTCTGATCCAAGATTACTCCCAAGTATTTGATCTTTTTAGATATGGCAATATTCTTATCCAGGAAACGAGGCACGGTAAAATGATGAATCTTCCTTTTCCTTGTAAATAAACATATTTCAGTTTTGTCTGGGTTGACATTTAGTCCCCTTGGTTGTGCCCAGTTATATGCCTCCTCAGCTCCTCTGCATAGTTGGTTTGGATGTGTGCCCCTTAGAAGTATTATAACGTCGTCTGCATAACAGACTGGTTTAAGTCCTTCATTCGATAAAATGCCCCACGATTTACCTTGTCTCTGATTTTTACGTCATATGACCCACAAATAGCATATTGTTGATCCAGTTTATCAATGTGGTGTGGTGTTTATTATGTGGTGTACTACCTCATGTAGAGCTGTTTCCACTGATCTTCCTTTAACATATGCGTGTTGCTTGAATTTTAGCTTGTCATCGGCTATCTTACTTTTGAGCATGTCGTCAATTATTCGATCCATTGTTTTTAACGGAAAAGAAGTTAGGCTAATAGGTCGATAAGCCTTTGGGACCGTATAACTCGCCTTGCCAGGCTTGGGTATGAAGACCACCCTTTATTCCTGCCAATTTTTTGGGGTATATGCACGAGTTAGGCACGCAGTGAAAACTCCAACTAGATGAGTTGATACCAGATCCACCTCATTCTGAAGAAGCACTGGAAGTATTCCGTCCGCTCCCGCAGCCTTGAAAGGAGAGAAGCTTTTTATTGCTTCTTTAACCAAAGGATCCGTAATAGGTACTTGGTGCATCTCATTTTCGGTCTGTAACTGTTCCTCTGTTGGCCCAGCATTACCACTCGGAAAATGAGTTTTCATCAAAAGCCTTACGGTATCATCTATAGTTTCCATCCTTTTACCCGTTTCATCCACCAGTGTATCGGTTTGGATATGAGTTTTTGAGAGGAACTTTTTTATTTTGGACATGCTGTTAGCGCTGTCTACCTTCTCACAGAAAAGCCTCCAGGAGTTACGTCTCGTCAGTCTAATGATTTTATTGTATTCTTTGAGCCTTCTGTGGTAATCATCCCAATATACTGATAGTTTTTTACGTCGAGCTCTGTTGTAAAGTCTGCGGACATCCTTGCCAATCGAGTGAATTTGCCCTGTCATCCAGGGTTTCTCATAGGCAGGTTTCCTTCTCGAAGCGGACAACTATCTTCGAATGATTTTACAAGAGCCTCCGTAATCCTCCTCAAATTGATATCAATGTCTTCTGTACTTGGATAATCGCGTTTAGGCTGGTCCAATCGATTTCTAAGTAGATTGCCGAATTTGGTCCAGTCGGTTTTAGCCTTATTACGGAAACTATTGGATGTAAAATAAAGCTTCTGAAGTGATAAAAGCCCAGATCTTACAGTGCTTCAAAAATGAGTGGTGCAAAAGTTGTGACAAATAAGTACTTCCCCGGCGCGACAAGCCCTTGTTAAATTCATTGATGAAAATCCAAATTAGAACAACTTCCGGATCATAAGTTGGGGATTTTTATTGCTTCTTTGGATGCTTTTATGCTGGGAAGGGGCGCGCCCCTTTTGATACCTCCCACACAGATGGACAATTTCGCACCAAAAGTTAACACCTTATAACTTTAATACCAGTGGCTACTTTAATGTTATTAAATGCAATTCAAATTCATAATAATAATAATAATTTTTGGGACTGAAGGTGAGGGGTTCGTAAGACGGTTCACCCGACTGAACTTCCTTACTTTTTGTTCGCAAAATTACAATATGAACAATTCGTTGTTTGATGCGTTATTAGTTGGAGTAGAGTAGTTTCTATGGATCAATAGAGTAGTTTTTATGGATACATAGGAGAGACAAGCATGTTAAAAACTGGTACCTGAAATGTTTCTAACCTGCGTTTTAGAGAATTCATGTAATAATTGAAAGATTTTTGATCGTTCGTCGTAAACGAACGAAAATACATATGTTACAGAAACAGGCTCTAAATTTATCCCATACGACGTGAGAGTGCCGCTAAATACTTCAATTATTCCCAATGTATTTAATACAATAAAAAGAATTGAAAGAAATATTGAATTGACCGAATTGCAGAAAGCAGAATGGGCATGTTCGCATTTTTATTTTCATTACATTAACGAATTTATATCGAAAACACTTAAAAAAAAGTTTCTAAATACAATAGGCAATTAAAGACTGTCCTATTCCATTTTTAAAGGCGCCATTTTTATTTTTTGAATCGTGTGGCGATATTTTAAAAATCCCTCTGATAATTTCTCATTTTGCATGCGAACAATCGTGCGGTGAGTAAAACCAATACCTACATTATGGGTCAACCATTTGGTAGTGCATTAAGAATGTACGCATTCGCTTAGGTTTGGTTCTGAAGTCTGCTTTTTGACGGTGCAACACTCCACACCGTGGACTGGGCTGAGTGGGCTGAGTGCGATATTTTCGCATTTGCGGAGTGTAATAATTTTACAAACGAAATCAAAACCCGTTCATACAGCTGCACCATTTTAAAAACCAACCTAAAAATGCGGTTTCAGTGTAAAATGTAGCAAAAATTTAAATTTTTTTGCACAAACGAAATCACCATAAGACCGAACGGGTGTGACACTGTTACTTAGTATATTGTTGATTTTGGTATATTTAATTTATAATAACAATTCACAATGGTTGGTTTATATAGATGTACATAAGTGTTACCTACTGACATGCAAAGAAATTAAATAATATTTTAAATAAAAAAGATGTAGTTCAGTTATCACCGTATCGGGTGTGACGTTAAGTTTTTCTTAAATCTTGATCATCAGCATTTTTTGTTACATATTGTGAAATGTTCCTCTTTATATACTGTCAACAAAAAACTATTTTTCTGTTGTCTCAAGAGTATAGTGTTTATTTTAGACTTTAGTCAAAATTTTTATAATTATTATTTATTTGTTTTAAATATATTAATATGTAACGGGTGTGACATGTCAATGTAACGGGTGTGACACAGTCTCAATCTGGAGGAGTAATAACTAAAACGAAATATAGTCCAGGATTTAATAGCCAACATGCATCTATTAAACATGTTTTTTCTTCGAAAAAAAAGTTGAAGTTTTTTATTCACAATATAATATTTATATGTCAGACTTGCTCTATCGCATGGAGTAAAAACTTAAAAGAAAAAAATAGTTGTCAAAAACAAATTTTTATATTATAAAACTCTTTCTCTTTAGTATCAATGTTTATGATAATTTTTTTTATTTTCTGCAAAGAATTAATCTGTGGTCTCAAAGCCTAACAGCATATGTCTATTTTTGAAACTTTTCAGGGGGGAATTTTAAAGGTTTGTATCGATATAATAATACATTTGTTATGTAGTGACACAGTGAGATACGCTGCCTTATCTAGATAACTAAACGAAAATGTGTCACAATATGTAATCGAAGATGGGGAACATTATGACATTAATAACTCAGTTTGAGCATAACTCGAGTTATGCTGTTATGCCTTGTGACCATAGAAATTTCTAAATTAGAATACGCTGTGCATCCTGCTAGAATATTATAAGCACAACCCTTTTTAAAATAATGTTTAAGTCGGATATTCTAGATTTTTTTAGAGGTATCTAACTATTTTCTAAAATATATTGTTATTATTTAACGCCATTTGGAAAACATACTTATGACTTTTATTATAGAGCCAATAACAATTATAATAATGAATGTACTGGCGTATAATGACCTTACGAGTCTTTACTGCTTACGAGGCTTTACTGATTGCCGCTATACCAACTATTTATTTTTTCAATTTATACTGAAAATTCTGCATTCTATTATTGAATTTTTTATCTGAATTAAAATTAACAAATAATTCGATTAAACATTGTTTACAGTCCTTGCGTAACGGGTGTGACAACTCTTAAAATTCTCACGTAAATATTCAACTGATATTGATACATTTTGAACTTCTTCATACCGCATACTCTGACCTAGCTTACCTAATGAGATGAGATGATTTATACATATCTACATAAAATGTTTTAAATTAAACTTTATGTATGTTTAACGACATACAAAACTCTTCTTGTTATAATAACGTTTGCTTCAAGTACATATACACAATACTTAAGGATGTTTCCTTTATTGTAGCCAAAAGTCAAATGGCATAAAATAAAAAAAAAAATATGGCGAAAAATAGCTTATGCCAGTTTAACAATAAAGATACTTCTTCCAACAATTTTATAATAACCCATGGAAACCTATCGGCATTTAAAAAACTATTACTAAATTTCATCAACTCTTTATTAATTTTTAAAATTGAAATATTCGAGATATCCACTATGATATTTTTTTGCAAAAATCTGTTTTATATTTTTATATGCGATGGGGTCAGTTTACTTGGAATCACCCATATGAGTTTTCACCCTTATAAGCATTTTTAGAAGCGAAATATTTGGAGCAATTTGCAGCGAGATTGTCGAGTGCATGTGGCGGCAGTCTCTTTGACTAGTCGTCAAATGAGGGGGATAAGACGATTGGGCGTGGCCTCGCACTTGCAGAATTATTTAAATATAAAAAGTGTCTTCATGGTTTTTTAGAAAAACTGTATTTAATTTTTCAAAAATGTATGTAAAGAACATGCAGGGATGCTAAGCAAGATATGACTTATAGGAGTATTTTCATGCAATTCTGTGGTCCATACATGCATAATTTTCTTTAAAACAACATTTGACTTTGGTAAATGTAGAAAGTGTATTTACCAAATTTGAATACTTTTGCTTGGATAGGAAAAAAAATTATGCGAAAAAATCGATTTGGATTGTATGGGCGGAGGTCGTGGCCGATTTTGATAAAACTTGGCTCACATCTTTTGTTTATTATAGAACATGTAAGTAACAAATTTGAAGACTTGTGCTTGGATAGGAAACATTTAATGCGAGAAGATCGATTTGGATTGTAAGCGCGGTGGGCGTGGCTGATTTTGATAAAACTTGTCAACCATCTTTTGTTTGCTTAAGAAAGTATATGTAACTAATTTCAAGACTTTTGCTTGGATAGGAAACATTTTATGCGTAAAAATCTATTTGAATTTTATGGGCGGAAATAGTATGCATTATTTTTTTTTTCATTAAGTTTCTTATAACCAGAAATCGTCATGAGGCGTCACTACAAATTTTTTTTTTGAATCTTCGTTGAGGTTTTTTTTTAATATTCTGTAAAGGTTTCAACTGCGCCTTCGGTGTACTTTGTGCGCTATATGGTATTTTCAAATTTAAGTGAGTTGACTTGCTAAATTAGCTACAACTTTTTAAATTATACATCGATTTTCTTCTGAATGGTATTTTTTTATTCATGACCGATCAGACTTTACGATTAAATAATAAAAAAGTATTGATTGTGTATTTTCAGACGTTTTTATGACGCTTTTATCGAAAAAATATGAAAATTTTAAAAATAAAATATTTGCCTTCCTTCCAAATTTCATGAAAATCCAATCATTCTTTTAATCTAGTTAAGTGCCAAATTTCAATGATCTATGACCATTCCTTATGTTTTCTGCACAAATATGTATGAAGTCATCCATCCCACTGTGCACTGCACCAAGTGTCATAAAGTTTGTCATGGGTGTTTTTGACAGCACTGTGCCTAACTCAACAGATATCGGAAGTGTGGGCGTTGCCCCGCCCATAAGACTCTTAATTTTGAAAACGAAATATCTCTAGAACTGTTGCAACAAACGTTGTGATTGGTTTTTTTTGATAGAACTGTGTGTGACTGAAAGATGGACATGCACTAGTGTATATATATATATATATAGAGAGAGAGAGAGAGAGAGAGAGAGAACCATTGCCTTGAAAAGTGGGGGAGGCATCGATAATACACGTCTATTACTGAAAACAAAACATGTGGGAACCATATCACAAATCGGCTTGAGGTTTGTCATGTATGCATTTGAAAGTGACCCAATAACAAACAAAAATATTCGTCTAAGAGGTAAAAAGTCGGAGTCCGGAGTCAAAAATTTGGTCGACTCCGAGATGGATTGTGCAAAATATGCGTTCTTGGTTAAACAAATTCCACTCCGGGAGTCGTAGTCGAGTAGTTTTGGCTCGACTCCACAGCCCTGATATCCAGAGACACATCGCATGTTTTCATTTCGCTAAAATGAATTTATCGATTTAAAGTTTCAGGCCCTTATTTATAAAAAGCTAAAAAAGAAGTTTTGAGGAACGCTTTAGCAGTGTTAAAGCGTTCTTCAAACCTTCATTAAATTTTTATGAATAAGGGCCTCAGTTTTTTAACATAACAATGCTTAATGCGATTTACTTCACAGGTATCACTATCGCTTATCATACGAGACACCCTTATACAATTATCCGAGTATATATGCATGGCGTTGTGTATGTATATATGTGTATATTCAAATGCATTGCTGATGAGTGTGTAAGCATGTGTCCATGGCACTTGTTAGCCATCCATCTATGCTACCTACCACAACCTATTCCAAGAGTCGCTTGGCATGGTCGGTTATTGCCATTTTATTGCCGGTGAATAGCGAATAAGTCACACGGCGCTAACTTTCGACCACTGCACCTTTTTGCACGAATTGAGCAGCATTCAGCAATCATGGGTCGGCCATGGTCATGTGGCTATGGCAGTGGCGGCAGTAGCCAATTTGTGGAATGGTCTGCCCAAGAACTCCTAACTGTCGACTTCCAAATGCCAAGTGGCAACGTGTGCATGTGTCATATGTGGCTGCAGCTACGACTGCTGCTCTCTAATGCCTCCGTGCATTTCCAGGGATGCGTATAATCATTGGCGCGTGTGTGGCCTCAATTTGAGTGTTGGGAGATAATCATTGAAATTATCATAAAGATGAATTAATTAGAGGGCGATCCGGTACAGGGACAAGTGTCCGAAACAATTTGTTAATTGCATTATGCAACAGTAAATTGTTGTGACAGCGAATGTCATCAGACATGCACTTAGAAAAAAATCTTACGTTTTTCTCTGTTTACATTGTGAATACAAATCTGTGAGTTTAATTCGAAAAGTTGTTTTACTTATTGTGATTTCTTTTGTGCAAAAAAAATTTAAAATTTTTTCTACATTTTACACTGAGACCGCATTTTTAGGTTCGTTTGTAAAAATGGTTGCAGCCGTATGAACGGGGTTTTATTTCGTTTGTAAAATTATTACACTCCGCAAATGCGAAAATATTGCATTTCCCACACTCGGCCCAGTCCACGGTATGGAGTGTTGCACCGTCAAAAAAGCAAACTTCAGAACCAAACCTAATTGAAAGCGTACAAATGGTTGCGCCGTAATATAGGTATGGGTTTTACTCAACGCACGATTTTTATTCGATCGTTTGCATGCAATATGCGAAATTAGCAGTGGGTGCAGGGGGAATTTTTAAAATGTCGCAAAATTATGTGGTGATATTATTTTTCAGAAACGAAATCTCCATTAGTATTCCCGCTGTATGTAAATTAAATGTTACACTGAAGTGCATAACTGAAGGCCTTTTGCGTCCTTCTTATTTATAATCTTAAAAATCTCAAGATTATAGAAATTCTTTATTTTACATAAATTTTCTTAGTGTTTTCCGCTAAGATCTTATAAGATCTCTATGATATTGTAATGAGTCTGTGAAGCACGAAGAATCGAGAAATTGCGTGTGTGAAATATAGAAAATATTCCATATCTGCTTTTTAACCAAAGTGACAAACTAAATTAGGTTAGGTTGAAGTAAGGAGGCGTGGGCGGGGGTCAAAGTAATGTATCCTTCTTATTTATAATCTTAAAAATCTCAAGATTATATAAATTCTTTATTTTACATAAATTTTCTTAGTGTTTTCCGCTAAGATCTTATAAGATGCCTATGATATTGTAATGAGTCTGTGAAGCACGAAGAATCGAGAAATTGCGTGTGTGAAATATAGAAAATATTCCATATCTGCCATACATGCCCTAAAAAGTTGAGCTAGTTTGACATCAAAAACGTCTAATGAGGTTTTGTCCATAATCATTCCCTCTACTCAACTATGAAGATATTAAAATTTTATATTCTCCCTTTCTAGAATTATGTATGACGAAAACAGTGTTTTTATCCAAAGTGGCAAACTAAATTAGGTTAGGTTGAAGTAAGGAGGCGTGGGCGGGGGTCAAAGTAATGCAGCGAATAATGAGATGTCATTATTTGGTAATGCAGGGAATAATGACAGGTACTTACCAAGATTTTGCTGGGTATGTAAATCGTCTCCATAAAAGGGATCGTATCGACGGGACCGCACCCACTAATTCTATATCTACCATTTACTAAATTCTTAAATTTTGGCGCAGGCAGCGGTTTAAAAAACTTGGATTTTGCGAATTGTCGCCTGTGTCAAGCTCCAAGTAGTGCAGCCATACAGTAAGATGATATATACTTTTTGGTTGAAAAAATCGCCATGGCGAGTGTTTTAAATTCGAATTCGTATCGGAAAAGCAACAAACCGACTGTATAATTCAGGGTTCATTCTCATTTTGTTTAATAATCAAAATTCATTTCCAATGAAAGTTCAACCAAGATCGACATTATTAGCAGCTTATCACAGTTGCTATTATGAGAAAATTGAAAATATATTTTTTATTGCTCTCAGCTAATTTTTTTGTTTTATTGTTTATTAAAATATAATTTGTTATCAGTACTCACGATCATTCAAATTATTTGCGTGACAATTTGAATTCAACCTAAAAACAAGTAAAAAAGTTCAGTCGGGTAAACCGACTTAAGAATCCCCTCACTTTCAGTCCCCAACAAATATTCGTAAATTTTTATTTTTTTTGTTTTAATTAAATTATTACCAATTCTTTAAATTACCAATAGCTTTAAAGTATGTACTGATATTAAAGTTATAAGCTGAAACTTTTGGTGCACAATAGTCCATTTGTGTAGGAGGTACCAAAAAAAGGCTTGTCAATGACGTCCCATTTTCACCGGATTGTAGGTACTACTCGCAAAGAAAACATTCGTTTCTGCGAAAAGTAATATTATACAAGAACTGCAATTCTCGTTTGCCGGAACTGAAATTTCGTTTGTTGTTACAGAAACTTCCTTCGCGTAAGCAATTGTTTGTTCTGACCAAAGAATTTCAGTCGTCGTAAACTAGATTTGTGGTTGTCTAATATTTAATTTCGCAGAATCGTGTATAAAAGCATTAAACTACAAGCATTTAACTTTTGCTGCAAAATGGTCCATTTGTGTGGGAGGTACCAAAAGCGGCGTTGCACCTTCTCCCATTTTAGCGAGGCGATAGCGACTAATAAACTAATACTATGTGTGGAATTTCAGACGATTTGAATAAGTAGTATAGAAATTATTAACGAATCAATATTTTACTAAATGTTAAGTCTTTGTGGAAGGAGTGGACCAATATGGCCCATCTTCGAACGTAGCCTGAGATAGAGAAAAATATTACTGCATACCAAATTTAAAGTCAATCTATTCCTCCTTTCGAGAGTTATCCCTGAGATAGAGAAAAATATTACTGCATACCAAATTTGAAGTCAATCGGTTCCTCCTTTCGAGAGTTATCATGCGCACCAGCCATCCAGCAGACAGACACACAAGCAAACTCACAGACAGACGGTCGGATGGACGAACATTGCTCAAACGACTTAAAATGTCCTAAAACGGATTTCCGCCGAACATACTTAGGTTAGGTTAAAGAGAGGAGACGTTTAAACCTCTCATGTCCATGGACATACACTAAACCCAGTGGTTCGGCCTGTTCTACGCTCCTTATTTATTATCTTTTTATACCTCACGAGTTACAGAAAATCGGTACTAGACACGACATCTCTCAGTATCTTCCACTCATATCTGGCCAGTGACTTAAAAAATGTTTCATTGTTTCGATGTTTTCCCTGCTTGACCTGCATTCGTCGTTTTCTGGTAGTCCTATGCGATGAATATGTGCTTGTAAGCTTGAGTGTCCCGTTATAACTCTCATCATCTTACTAATCTCGATCTTGTTTAGTTTCAGAAAACTTCTTGTTTTCTTTTCATTTCACCCCACTGTATCTTTGCAGTTGCTCCTACAGTTGCGCTATTCCTCACAGTTTTGTGAGCCATCACTGCCCAGTGCTTTAAGTCATCCTTCGTGGCTTCGAAAGGTTTCCAATTTTCCATGTTTATTACTCGAAGTTATCTGTCCTTCGAAGCCAAGCTGCTTGCCCGTTCATTTCCCATAACTCCGTTGTGTCCTGGTACCCAGCAAATACGCAATTGACCATGGGTTGAGTAATCATTTATCGTTCTTTTACAGTCTAACAAAGTTCTGGAGTTGACACTTTCCGATGTTATTGCTTTAATCGCCATTTGGCTATCTGTGAAGATATGTGCATATTTATGCTTTATGGTATTACTGAGCCAGTTCACACACTATGTGATTGCTCGAACCTCTACTTGAAATACCGTGTTATGGACATGGAGGCGGAAGTGAAGTTCGACTTCTTGTCTCTTTCTTCAAGATGATCTTTCCAGTACAGTTTGTGATCCAAGATTACTCCCAAGTATTTTACCTTTATAGTTATAGTTATTCTTTTATTCAGGTATCGAAGACAATTGCAATTGTCCGAGTAAAACGTGGGATCTTCGTTTAACTTGTAAATAGACATATTTCTGTTTCGTCTGGGTAAACATTTAATCCCCTTGGTTGCGCCCACTTATATGCTATGGTAAGTGCGTCCTCAGCTCTTCGGCATGTGAGCCCCTTAGAAGTATTATAACATCGTCTGCTTAACTGACTGGTTTAAGTCCTTCATTGGTGAGGGCTTGTAGGAGACTGTGTATCGTCGTAACCCAGGATGGAATATTTCCAGCACTTCTGCAGAATGAGGTGGATTTGGTATCAACTCATCTGGCTGGAGTGTTCATTGCATTCTTAACCCATGCTTATACCCCAAAAACTGGCCGAATCTGAAGGGAGAGAAGCTTTTGATCGCTTTTTTAACCATACCATCTGTTAAATCCGTAATAGGTACTTGATGCAATACATTTTCATTCTGTAACTGTTCCTCTGTTGGTCCAGCATTACAAGTCGGAACATGAGTTTTCATCAAAAGCCTTACGGTGTCCTCTATAGTTTCCATTCTTTTACCCGTGTCATCCATCAGTGTTTCAGTTTGGACATGAGTTTTTGAGAGGAACCTTTTCATTTTAGATATGCCGCGTTAAGTCTACCTGCTCACAGAAAAGCCTCCAGGAGTTACGTTTCGCCAATCTAATGATTTTGTTGTATTCTTTGAGTCTTCTGTGGTCCTGATTGTTTTTTACCTCGAGCTCTGTTGTAAAGTCTGCGGACATTCTTGCCAATCGTGAGAATTTGTCCTGTCATTCAGGGTTTCTCCTAGGCAGATTTCCTTTCTCGAAGTGGGCAAATATCTTCGAATGATTTTACAAGAGCCTCCGTATTCTTCTTTACATTGATATCATCATATCTTCTGTACATATGTATATAATCGCGTGTAGGCTGGCCCAATCGATTTCTAAGTAGATTTCCGAATTTAGTCCAGTCGGTCTTAGCCTTATACGGCGGTGGCCGTGCAATTTTAAACCTTATATAACGGTGGTCCGAATAGGAGTGTTCATCCGGAACCCTCCACTCATGGATCTCATCAATAAGATTTTCTGAAAATATCGTTATATCTAAAACTTCCTTCCTAATTTTGTTAACAAAAGTTGCATTGTTTCCTATGTTAAAAGTTTTTTCTGAATATATCGTTATATCTAATACTTCTCTCCTAATTTTGTTAACAAAGGTTGCATTGTTTCCTATGTTAAGAGTTATATGGTCGTTTGTATTCAAAAGTTCTATAAGGGCGTGTCCCCTTTTATTGGTGTTAGTACTACCCCAACCGATATGATGGGAGTTGGCGTCACATTCATCCAATAACTCATTTCTTCTGTTTGGATTCCCTCACCAAACGTTGTAACTCCGACGTAGGTGGCAATATTGGTGCATCGAATGGCAGATATATTGACGCCAGGTACATATTTCCATTACCTTGCATCAGCACCGTTGCGACCGATGTTGACAACTCTGGAGAGAAAAGAAAACATATGTTTTTATGGTACAAAATACAATTCCTTGGACGTAAATGTCCATGGTTCCTAGACAACGTTGGATGCTGTCTCGCTCCTCATTGTTTTTCCAGTAAAAGTTTGTTTTGCGAGTCTTTCATATCTGGTGGCACTCCCTCAATTTTTGGTAGTGGGTTATTCTCCTCCTTTCGTTCACTACCTATTAAACCATCTTCCAGTAGACAATTGTGGGAGGCTTTGTTATTTTTGGTCGGTCCATCATTGTCTTGAATCGTTGTGTGGCTCTTTTTATTTTGATCACCACCTTTGCTGCGTGGCCTGCAAAAGTGGCGGTTCTATTGGGAAAGTTATGGTGTTATCGACTACTTCCACTTCATTTTTTGCAGTGTCTCCATTGTCTCACTTGTCTCCATCCGTTCACTACCAGTGTTTGCCTCCACTCACTACCAGTGTTCTGCCAATCGGGACCTTTCCAATTTTGAAAAAGACTGTCCAGATCAGATGACAAGATTGTTCTTGGATTCTGGGTCTATGCCCAACACGAGGAGAGTACCCTCGGTATCATCCTTCCTATAGAAGACTTCCCACTTCTCACGGAAAGTTTTGAATTCTGTTTGCCAATGATGTCGAGTATGTACTATGATAAGAACTTACTGGGACATCCCTTGACATGTAGAGTCGTTTTTATGAGTTCAGGAATGTCGCTTTTCCTTACTAATTCTAGCTTTGCGCCGTCCCAAGGCGAGGGGAAGCTATCCACAAGTTTTACGAGGACACCAGCGCAGCGTTGTGTTGTTCGATTGGTGCTTCATTCTTAGATCCGAGGACGTACCCCGCTACCCTCCTATAGACCACATCTTCGAAGTTATTTTGTTGGTCTTCGGGGATTCTGCCAGATTCACTTCTGCTATAAATTTTGGCATAGCATAGATAGTCTCGGAAATGTTGTTTAACTAAAGGGTTTTCCAACAAGAGGTGTTATTTTGGTATTCAAAGAAAAATGCTATTTTTTGAGATAAATGATCGGATGTTCATTTCATAATAAAGAGGAAGGTATGCCGTTACTAATGAAAAACTACGTCAGCCAAATGGCCACCACGCTTACAGGACCATATCCTTTTCATAAAATTTTCCATAACCAAATTGCAAAGTGGCTGGCTTATGTCCTCGATAGCCTCACGAATTCTATCTTTGAGGTCCTGAATCGACGCTGGGCTGTTGGCGTAGACCTTATCTTTCACGTGGCCCCAAAGGAAGAAGTCGCAAGGTGTTAAATCACAAGATCTCGGTGGCCAATTGTGATCACCTCTTCGAGAGATAACACGGCCCGGAAATTTTTCCCGTAACAGAACAATGGTTTCGTTGCTTGTAGCGCCGCCTTGTTGAAAGTAAACGTTGTCCAGATCAATACCATCCAACTCCGACCATAAACAATCATTAATCATATTTCGATAGCGCAATCCATTCACCGTAACTGTTGATCCAACCTCATTTTCGAAAAAGTAAGGTCCACTGACCCCGCCGGACCATAAACCGCACCAAACAGTAACACGTTGAGGATGGAGAGGCTTCTCAACAATAACTCTTGGGTTTTCCGAGCCCCAGATGCGACAATTTTGCTTGTTGAAGTAGCCACCGAGGTGGAAATGGGCCTCATCAGTCAAGATGATTTTTCAATGGAATTCCGGATCATTTTCATGCATTTCAAGGACCCAATCAGCAAAGACACGACGTTGTTGATGATCGGCCGGCTTGAGTTCTTGTGTTAACTGAATTTTATAAGCCTTAAGACCCTAGCCTTTATGCAAGATACGGTTCTTCACGACGACCCAAAAATGCTTTAGTTTTGCGAACTGTGGCTGCAAGATTTTCATCATTTTGTAGTGAATTTTAATAATTTTAATGCGTTGTTGAATCGTGTTTCGTTCCATTTTTAGTAATGGCGTAGTTTCTACTTGTCAAATGTCAATGAATAAAAGCTTCAAAAGTGACAGCTACCGAAATACCTGGTGATTCAAAATAACACCTCTTGTCGGAAAAGGTGGCTTCTTTCCCTTCTTTATGGCCAATTGATTTTTCCATGTCTGTAGAGTCTTTTGGTAAAAAGCATCATCCTTAACGGATTAGGTTGACTTGATCTGTGTTACTGGATCAACTTTACCGCCCACGATCGACTAGAGAGTTCCTTTTGTGTGGTTACGTTAGGCTTCTCCGTATTACTGGAAGACGGCGAGCCCTTTTTCTTCTTAGTCACTTTCACAGCGCTATGTTCTTCGGGAGACCTGCATTTTTTAGCGGCCTCCATGTATGTGTTGCAGGTAGAATTATCGGATTCATCCCGAAAAGGTTCTGTCGGTTCAACTTATTCAGTTTCCTTCTTTGTGCCCCTGACAGTCTCTTTGAGTTAGCAACATAGTGATATTGTTTTCAGTTGATGACTCTGAGTCTGAGTTCCCACTGGCTTTTAAAGGCTGGGGTTGCTTTGAGCCCCAGGTGGGTTCTGCTTCATCTGTCTTATCTTTAGTTTTGCCTGCGGCTGGATGTGCTCTTGTTTCATTTTCGTCTAAGGGATCCAAGGCACCAAAGCTCGTAGAAGATGCATGAACATATATTTTTTATCGCTACTTTCAATGATATTTTCCCTTAGGGATTTCTTGTTTATTAAAATATCATTGGTTATCTGTACTCCACGATCGTTCTCAATAATTGCGTGAAAATTTTAATTCAAAATTAGTGGTTTTACTTTAAAAAATTTTACAACCTCAATAAATTGTCCTGAACGCATTACTGTCCGGCGCCAGAGCAGTAACTTCACTCAAACTTCTACCCATAGCTGCTATTCTCCGATTGCCTTGCGGGTTCTCTTCTCCGATTGCCTTGCGGGTTACACACTATCACATTCCGTGTAATGTCGTTACGTGGTCTTCTAAGGATGTGGCAGATCCAACGTCATTTACAGGATTAAATTTCTCTGACTATTGGTTGTTGATTGGACTGCTCCCATAAATTATTATTCGAAATTGTACGAGGCCAGATCCTTCGAAGGCATTTGTTGACAAACACTTGAATTTTCTGCACGTCGCGTTGAGCGGCGTTCCACCTTTCACAACCGTAAAAGCATAAAGAATCACACTAAATATTTAAGTTTGCTGTTCAAAGTACATCGCGTTCGGAATCATAAGTATAGCTTTTTTCAAAAGTGATGTTTATGTTTATCATACGTTGGACTAGAGGCATATCAATCTATGTTTTGATAAAGCCTTCCATGTAAAGATCCCATCCGTTGTCACTTCTTGAAGCTCCAGACAATAGATTTTTCAATTGTTCTTGGTCTTGATCAATGTAAACATATATACTTTATATTGCATTAGATCGTCCCTAGTGATCGGTCCATGTTGTGATACATTTGAATAAATTTTTAAAATTATCTGGCTGAAATTTAAGCATTTATACTTAATATCGAACTTTATCGATTCCAGTGAAAATGGAGCACATCGGTCGATATATTGAGTCCTTTCCGGTTAGACTTCTTGCCGATCTAGGCGACACTTTAATAAACCAATCATGCCGATGCTATCTATAGTAATGATAAAATGTGGATTTTGAAATATTCAGCAGCGGAGTTTGCTATCCAATGACTCCAAATAAGAGGAAATTATTTTTCCCAGATCATCGACCCTTCAACAAAAGTTGTCATACTTCTAAAATCATACAATTATTAAGAACGGTAATAAAAGACCCAATGTATTTTTTGGGAGGAATATTTTTGTAAAATATACCAATTAAGTAAAAGTCGACGATTTGTATGAATCTTTACAATGATATGTTTCGATTAAATTAAACAAATTATAAGTGCTACAAATGACAGAAATATTCCCTTTTCACTTAGAGATATTGGAGTTTGTAACAGACCTTAAGTAGTCAGAAAATGTGGATCTTTTCTCAATTGTTTTTTGTTGGCACTAATAAAACCTTAAAAAATAGACAAAAATCGCAAAAAATTGTTTATTCTATTTTTTTTCATTTCAAAGTCAGTGTCCTACCAAAGAAAACATTACCTACTTGATAAAATAAAAAATCTATGCGTAAATGTATAAGTTATGTGCAGTTTTGTAACAGTATGGGAAATGAAAAAAATCACGTTTCATATTTTTTAGTTTGAACATTTGTGTGGGATGTACCAAAAGGGCCGTGGCAATAACGCCAATTTTTCTCAAGGTGATAGTGACTAAGAAACTAATACTATGTGTGGAAGATTCCGAAATGTAGTATAGTATATAGTTATTAAAGAATCAATATTTGAATAAATTGTAAACCATTGTGGGGGACGTACTCAAAGGAGTGGACAGACACATACGGCCCATCTTCGGACATATCCTGAGATAGAAAACAAATTTCAACGTACCAAACATGAAGTCAGTCTGTTACCCCTTTCGAGAGTTATCGTGCCCAGCAGCCAGACAGGCGGACGGACGGACATTTCTCAAATGACTTAAAATGACTTAAAATGGCCCTAAACGGATTTTCACCAAATGTACTTGAGGTCTTAGGCCAGTCCTTCGATGTATTATACTTTTGGCCCTTAACAAGTGATTCTGGACTAATTTAACAAAATCCTAAAACAGGATCAGGAAAAGAATGAAAAAATCATTTTTTAAATACAGACAGTAATATAATAACACCACACAGTATTTAATATTGAATATATTTCAATGAAATATTTTGTGGTTTATAAGTCTTGCCATCACAAATATATTTACTATACTTAAATCCGGGCTTCATATTCTCTTTGCTATTCAACGTTCAACACCTTACCATATTTTAAAATACTCGCAGTAAAGGTTTCAATATACCAGCTTTGCGATTGTTGGAAATGTGGCTTACTTTTGAAATTTGAGTCAAATTGGTGTAAATTGGAGAAGCTTGGCAACAATATCAGTAAATATTTTTCACCCGTTCTTCTCTAGGAAGTTTTTTTAAGATAAATATAAATATGTTATAATTTATTAAATAACTTCTTTTATAACTGCAAAATAATATATACGAGTATACTTTTTTTCCCAAAAAAAAAGCTACAAAAAATAAAATTTGAAAATATAATTGCAAATGGCCATAACTTTTGTCTTTTTAGATATATCGGGTCGATTTTTTGTCATCATATAGCCAATTTTGTTGGCAATCCGATATTCACAAAACACTGGGACAGCGTGGGGGAAAAATTAAAAATTAAAATTTCAATTGTAAATATCTCGGTAACTGTATGAGCTAGCTCATAGGCGTAAAAAACTTTTAAAGGCATCGGTGAGTAGAATGCACTCGAGAAATTTTAATGCTACATGCTCTTGTATATTTTGTTAACCCGAGGTGTACAACCATGAAGCTCTGTAGCTCCGCTCTTTATAGCATTGGGGAACCAAACATAAGTTCTCGAATACTCGTACCTCTTCTACAAGCATGTCAAGTTTTGTCGCAATTGGTGTCTGGTTTCGAATCTTCGCCCTTATCTCTGTTGTAGATCTTTAGCCGGATTTCGCTGAAACCGTATGACACCTGGTGGTCGGACTTGACGAGATGAGGCAGAGATTCTGTTCATCCAATAGACAGACCATAAAGTTGCCAGTTGAAAGATCGGGATTGCAGTCCTTTAACCTGTTAATGATGTATTCCGCATCAGTCGGAATCCAAGGATGTGCCCTGGGCCGAGGCGGAATGTTCTCCTTGTGGACAACATACAGTGCAGCACTCTGTTTGTTGGTCTGAGATGCTGGATTATTCAATCTCTCAAGGGTACTGAGAGCCATGTGCCGATTTTAAAACCTCTTCTTTAGAGGACGTGTATGCATGCCATACACTGATAGAAAAACCGTTCGTCACCATGACGAATCAGTTTCGTCAATATATCTTCGTACTGGTGACGAAAAGTTTCGTACATGCGATGTGTTTGTACGTCAATAGAACGAACACGATCATCAACCCATGTTTTTGGTGATTTCGAAATTCGTCACGGGAACGATAAGGTTTCATTCCCACGACGAAAAGGTTTATTTGACCATTTTGCTGAAAATATGATAAAACGAAGCAATCAATTTATAGTTTATGCTTAATTCTACTGTTCTATATGCTTTCTGATTACCTTAGTTAAATAATTTGTTGAAAGAGTTTAATTTAAAAAATCTAATAATGTTGATGAATAGAGTTCGTCGTGGTGATGAATGGGATTCGTCGTTATGATGAATGGGATTCGTCGTGGTGATGAATGAAATTCGTCGTGATGACGACTGGGATTCCCGTGGTGATGAATGGGATTCGTCGGTTGGCAAATACATTACTTGATGAGATTATTTTTGATTTGAAATATCAGAAGTAATGAATACTTCTCGTTTGTTTGCTTTAAGCCTTTCCTGATAAGAACTGCGTTTCGAACCGAATAATCACAACTGAACCTGGCAAAGCAGTCAAGTAATTTTATTTTCCATACCGTTTTTAATGGTCTAAAACCAGAAGAATATTTATTGAAATTTTTAAAATTTAAATAGTCGGGGACATTAATTCGTCGTGGTGATGAATGGAGTTCGTCATGCTGATGAATAGAGTTCGTTGTAGTGATGAATAGGATTCGTCGTGTTGATGAATGGGATTCGTCGTGGTGACGAATGGTATTCATCGTGGTGATGAATAGGATTCGTCGTGGTGATTAATGGGATTCGTCGTGGTGATGTATGGCATTCGTCGTGGTAATGAACTCGATTCATCGTATGGGTGAAATGTGATCATCCTGAGGACGAAGGTTTTTGGAAACATAGATTCGTCATGGTGACGAAAAAATTCATCAAGAGGATTATTCCGTACGTTAGCTGACTTTTGACGAAAAAATAATCGTGATGATGTACAAATTCGTCGTCATGACGAAGCTTTTTCTATCAGTGTAGAAAACAGGAGTAACAGGTTGTGTTGTCGCCTTGTATATTAGTTTTCGTTGTCGTCTTCGTTTTCGCTGTAGTTGCATCGTTATCATTTATATTATTCGTTGTCCTATCCGTTAGTTGTTGTAGTGTATACGAAGTCTGTTCAATAGAAAAGGTGAATTTGGAAATTTCTCGGGCTACGTGCATTCCATTAGCGTTTGTTGTTTTTTTATGTTGGCACACTTGTCTCGAACGTATGTTAGGCGTGTTTATGTTTCTTTAAATAGTTTCGTACAGGTCGTTGAGGTACGAAAATTCTATCACGTCATAGACCCCAAAAACGTAACAAATACTGAGTCGTTGTTGAGGCGACCAGGTATCGATAAAGGCAACCGTCCACACAAGTCTACGCATAACACAGCTTATCCCCCGGAACTGTGGCAAGGACTGGGTGACAGAAAACCTGTTACATTCTGATGCAAGGTTCCGTAAAGGCTCGTTTAACCCCGACTGAAAACCTTGCACCAATGGGCTCGAGGTCGCATTACAGCCCAGGGTTAAAGGTGTTCGTTTTTTTACTTAAACCTTCATAAAACAATTAAGGCATTCAATAAAACTAAAAAGATCGCATATATAATATGTTTGTTAGTACATCCAATATACATACTGTAGTATAGAGTGACAAGTCGTGATAAATTGACGAACGCGGAGTTGTCTGGGGAGCCTCAATACATTCTGTGGTAAGGGAGTTGGATGCATTAGTACTCGTATGGTTCATTGTGATGTCCTCTACCTCAAAAACATAAACCATTTAAAAAACATCGATCATTACAAATCCGTTCAAATACATCCACAAGCTTTTACACAGATGCGATTATAAAGCGTTAGCACGCGGAAGTACGAATTGTCTGTCATACGACTTTACCCCGATATCCTACAGTTATTGATTCGTGTGCGACACATTGAGCCAATTTCAGTTACAACTGCTTAGTACACGTACACATTTCTAAATATGTATATTTGAAATTGGTGCAGCCATAGTTAGAGGATGTGTGTACCGATAACCCTCAAAAACACTATTTCCAACTGAATTGTTAGTTTCGGGTATATGTATTTACGAGTGAGGAGAAAATTAAACGTAAATTTATTTAAATATTAGACATATCGCTGTTACTTAATCGATTTAGATAGACATGGAGTTAGACTCAGTAAAAACTTTTGTATGGCACCTACTTCAATTTTGGATTTTCTTTTTGTGATTTCTATTAAACTTTAAAAAATGTCTTAAATTAACCGCAAAATCAATACCAATAAAAACAAGATCAAATTAATGCACAAATCACATAAGTACACACCACTATTCTTTGAAACTTACAATACCAACTAGGCGTCATAGTTAAATTGTGTCCATTTCCTTTATCACGAGTGTCCGTTAATTAGATTTAACCATGTCTGTCCGTTCGACCATCCGAATAGCTGTCCACCTTAAGCCAGCTTAAGGTACCTCCCCCTTTAGGTACCACCCACACGATGAAAACATTTTGTACAAACAGTTAACTGCTAATAACTTTAATACCAGTGTATATTAATACTTGCAATTTTGTTCTGTGTAATGCTTTTATTGCACCTACAGTCCGATAAAAAATTAGCATTACTCACACGTCCCTTTTGGTACCACCCACACAAAATCGCGAAATCATACCAAAATTGAATGGCTTATAACGTTAATACCAGTGCACATAATCGCTCACAATTCGGCAATGTCTGTTTAGCGCAAAATAGGCGTATTCATACAACCATTTCTGGTGCCCCCACACAAATTGAAAGATGCATTCAAACACAATATGCTCATAACTTCTGAAGCTATCACCCAGCAAAAAATAAAAGAAGTACTTCCAAAAGAATAACATTATAAGTACTTCCAAATCATAAGTATGAACATTTTTTTGGCATTTAATGAAGTTCTTCTAAATAACTAACCAATGTAATTTCGGAATTTAAATTATTAACCCAAGAATGCATAATTTTAAAACGATTGGATGTAAAATAAATCTTGTGAAGTGATAAAAGTCCAGATCGGAAGGAACATATGTATGAGAGCTATGATATATATGTAAAATACTGCTTCTATAGTGCTAAAGGGAAGAAATATATATTTATATGGCGGCTATATCAGAAGTAGTGAATGGTCCTGGAAGCTAGTCGACTTTTTCATCAATTAAATTTCATTTCAGTCGACTAGGTCGATAAATCGGAACTACAAGTCGACTTTTTCATAGCCGATTAAAATAACATAAAGTCATTTCAAAGTATGCTGATTTTCTTCGAAATATGTTAAATTTTGGAATTGTAGTACATTGGATTGCGATAAAAACTGAATTTATTAATAACACTTTATACTTTCCAAAAATGTTAATATAGCGTCACCAGAAATGCCCAAGAGCGTAACACTCAAAAAATTAGTTTTTCGTCAAAAAATCACGATTTTATTGAAGAAAAAAAGACGTAACATCAAGTTCTAGTTTTTGATAAAGAACAAAAGGCGTAACTCACATTGTATTAGACAGAACGTACTGTATTCATCTATTTAACCTTTATTGTTGTTCTCTTGTTGCTGTTTTGATTTTTGTAAATCGTGTTTGACACCTATTTTAGATGCAAAATTCTATATACATTTGTGTTACCGCCACTGCCTGATTTCTATTGTGAATAGCACTAGCAAATCTATTACTTTTTTATATTTGTCAAATTAATGTTTGTTTACTTGTCAAAAAATTGTAATTGCCTTCCACGCGGGCTAATAAGAATCTGGATTAACATTGCTATTTGGGAACCATTTCTAATTATATCGTTAACTTACTTGTTCTTGTATTGAATGTAATAACATGCTCTGTGTTTCCATACCAAAAAAGTTTGTATTACAAGATAATTAATTTAAATGTGTGTAGTATTATGTTCTTAATAAAAATCATTGCAGGAATTTTAACATTCAAGTATAAGCCAATAAAAATACCAATTTATACCATAATATCTGGAGTTTATACCTGGTGTTCACAATCTATTAGGAAATAGAGGGCTGGGGTATTTTCCCCTAACAATTTGACTAAAATATGACTTCTATGGAGCTTATATGCTAAATCGGAAGGTACACATCCATGCAAGTATGTGGGGCTATATGTAAATTTGAACCGATATTGTTCACACAGATATTAACTGTTAAAATAAGACACTCTTTAGCGAATTTCATGAATATCGAAAGGAAATTATATCTTCTATAGAGGGTATAAGCTAAATCGAAGGTACATTCATATATATTACGATATCTGGTCCTAAACTGATATTCAAATAGTTGAGAGATTTTTGATCGTTCGCCGTAGACGAAAGAAAATAAGTTACAGAAACATGCAAAATATAATATAATATATAACCATCGTATAATAAACGATGGTTCTATATATCTCTTCTCATTTTTGGTGTTAGGTTGAGGTTATAATTAAATTTTAAAAGAAATTATGGTAATTAAATATACCATACCGTACATAGTGTACCACACTGTGGTACTTTACTACTCTCTGAACCGGGGCTACGGAAAACTTTTTTTGTGAGAATGTTAATTACACTATGGGGTCACACTTTTCAAGACCCAGGTACACCATACAGACTACAGACATCTTCAAATGTCCTAAACATACATACATATATATGATTGATCTCTTTGGCCAATAGTATATTATTTATACGTTCCCTTCCATATGTCAACATTTGTATTCCCTTAAAATATGAGATCTCTGGACCCAAAGATGTTAATAAGAACGACATACATTCATCAAATAAACACAACACCAAAAAAGCAAATCTTACAGTGCTGTAAAATAGTTGTGCAAAAGTGGTGACAAAGAAGTACTTCCCCGGCGCGACAACCCCTTGTTAAATTCATTGGTAAAAATCCAAATTAGAACAACTTCCGGATCATAAGTTGGGAATTTTTATTGCTTCTTTGGATGCTCTTTTTTTGCCGGGCATTTAAATGTTTTCATAGATTGACAATTGAAACTTAATTTTTAGTTTCAATTGACGCTGACATTACCAGCAAAATGTTTATGCTTCTTATGTGTTATCCGCTTCACTAACCGAAGGTAATTCAGATTTCAATTATAATATACTTCTTCAGCGTAGTCGGATTGTAACTTTGCAATTGATCCGACATACAATCCAATTGGTGCGCAATTTTACATGAACATATAAGTACAAGCACGTTTCTGACAGATTCAATCATCTGATGTCATCCGACTCCGCCACTTTGATTTCGATTCCGGAATGTTTTCATTATTGGTGGCTTACCTGCACTTTGTGCAATTGTGGAATCTGTTACGACAACTCATAGTATCCACAGCTGTGACAAGTGCAACTGAAACAAAACGACTGCGGCGGCTAATATTGATGTCTCTCTGGCATTTGTTATGGAAAATAGTTTTGTTAATTATTTGCACATTTGTGCCAATCTACACATACAACAATCTGCACAACTCCACCAGGAGAGGGTGTGTTGAGTCAGAGATAGGACCCCGCCTATACTGACGGGGCAGATGGCGGAAGCGGTTATTCATGCAAACTCTATGGAGACATGTATTGCACTTAATTGATACGCAATTAGCGAATAAACGTACACAACATAGATACACATGGCTAGGAGTGTGTGTGTGTGTGTGACTGACATATTTGAATTTGTATACAAACAATTGGCACTGCTGTGACAACATTTGACACACAACACGGTGCACAGTGGTGTACTGTAATCGTAATGTAAACGACTGTCGTTCAACCAATACCACTGAGACTTTTGAACTTTGTGCGAATATCGATAATTGCATGTGACACAATTTTAAGGGGACTACATTTTATTGATTCAAATCGTTGTCGTCCATTAGAGTACTCAAAGGATTCGGCAGTCAGTGTACGAGTATCTATAGTATGATGGTTGATAGCATGAAGTATACATCAATAAACTATATACTCGTATGTATTTAAATTTGGTTAATGTTGCCTACAGAGGCCGTTAAATTTAAATGTTTTTTAAATATTACTTGAATTAAGAAAATCTTATCCTAATCTCATTATTAAGACGTTACGCTAAGGCGAACGCGAACAAATCCGCTAATATTTTTCATCTATGATAAATACATAAATAATAATATTGAAACCGAAAAAGCCACTTTTAAAGTTCTGCCTAATACATGTAACTTTCGACATTGACCAAATTTTGCATTCCACATCTTTATGATATAATCGCTAGAAGCTCCTTCTCTCGAGTAGCACTCCCAGATCTGTGCTACCTAAATAAAAATATATACTAGTATATACTCAGTTATAAAGTGTTAGTCCACTCCATTGGAAAAAAGGATGCTGTAAAGATTCAGAGGCCCATAAAATCGACGGCCGGCCTAATGTTAACATATAACTTATTGTTTCCCTTTTTAGAGTTTTTAAAGTGCACGAACTGCATACATGTGTATACGTGATCAAATATTTATTATGCTCTAATGTCAATAAACCTTTGAATTGCCACTCTTTTAAGTGTTCGGTATATTGTGAGCCACTTTTTCGGCGCGTTATTGCAAATAAACAAAATATAAACTATTTTTTGTGCAAATATCGATAGTTATCGTGCCTTAAAATGGCTCAAATCGGATTTCCGCCGAAGATACTTGGTGTCTTAGGTCACTCCTTCGATGTGTTGCACGTTTTGTCCGTAGAAAATGATATATACCCTCGTCACACTAAAGTGAGGATATAATAATTTGTAAAGTCTTTTTTTGCTTTGTACTTTGGAATTAAGTTGCAAAACTTGAGGACAACAAGTGGAGAAAAAACAAAACATGTACAAATGAAGCAGTTTGAACAAAAACAATAAACAAAACAAGAAATTAATAATGAATACAAAAATTAATGGTGTTTTCTTTTGTGACAAAAAATGCTACATTTATTCTGCCTTTCGCCCCAAAAATGCCTTTTTGTTTTCGTTTGTAAAAAAATGTTGTATATCTATAGAGTTTCATTTTCTTTTGTAAAAAATGTCGCACTTATATGGTGCAAAAATTCAACTTTTCAGTCCTGTATTTAATCGAAGGGGTGGACGCTGCCCTACAAAACAGAGGTTTTTTCAGCATCGAGCGAATAGTCTAAATACCCTCGTGTGTACGTGCTGGATTTTTTCTAATGAAGTTTGGACGGATGCTTTATTTAGGCGGCGCCGCTCAGTGCTCTGTCCCATTGACAAAAATCGTTAATAATTTATTGGCTCAAATAATGGTAAAATTGACAGTCATAACATCTTAACAACCCAATTAACTTTAAATGAATTTACTATTAAATGAAAAATATAAAATCATCAAATATTTGATCACAAACTTCAAAAAATTATATATATTTTTATGTCTAACCAGTAAGGAAAGGCAGAAAGTCGGGCGGGGCCGACTATATAATACCCTACACCTCCCTAACAATGCGATAAGGGTCATTGCCATAATAATTTGGAATAATTGGTAAATGGGTAGAAACATATTATCTAATTCTGAAACGATAATCGCTAAATTAAGCAATATTCGTTCCTAAATTGAGAAACATCTTTCTGGAAAATTTTAATGATCGGAAGTAACATACAACTTCTATAGCGGTTTGATACCAAATCAGGAGGAACAATCAATATAAATCTGAACCGATCTTCCCTGAATACGCATTCATGTAAAAAGACCTCCTTCTGTCGAATTTCGTACTGATCGCATATAAAATACAGTCTCTACAGCGCCTACATGTTAAATCGGGGGTAACGTATATATGGGGACTATATCTAAATCTGAACCGATTTCTTCCAAATTTAACAGTGTTCATTCATATAATAAGAAACCTCTTTCTGCCGAATTTCATACTGATCGGATATAAAATAACATTTTTACAGCGCTTACAAGTCAAATCGGGGGTAACGTATATATGGGGGCTATATCTAAATCTGAACCGATTTTCTCCGAATTTAGCAGTATTCCTTCATGTAATAAGAAACCTCTCTTTGCCGAATTTCGCGCTGATCGGATATAAAATAACATTTTTACAGCGCTTATATGTCAAATCGGGGCTAACATATATATGGGGGCTATATCTAAATCTGAACCGATTTTAACCAAATTCATATGTGTAAAGTTTTGTCCAGATCGGACCATAATTGCGACCTGTACTTTGATTACAAGAATACATGCACAGACGGACAGACAGACAGACGGACATAGCTAAATCGACTCAGAAAGTGATTCTAAGTCGATCGGTATAATAAACGATGGGTCTATTTCTTCTCCTTTTGGGTGTTACAAACAAATGCACAAAGTTATAATACCCTGTACCACAGTGTGGTGTAGGGTATAAAAACGTTATTTTCAAATATAACTTTTAGGTGTATTCCAAAAACAGTCTCCAACGCTTAACTTGTATAACAAACCCATATTTTTTTGCGCCAGATAGCTGACAAGATTCTTAAAAATACAAAAAATCACACTTATAAAATATTTTTGAGAAAAATATAAATAATTGCTTTTAATAATGTACTTTTTATGTCGAAAATAAAAAAATATTAAATATTGTATGGCATCAGGAAAAAATTCATAAAGACCCCTAATTTTTTTTCGCCATATATTATTAATGTTATGTACTTTTTAAACATAAAATATAAAAGATCAAATTATTCGTTCACAAAATTTTGAAAAAGTAATTTTGATTTAGGTCTGATATTTTTTAGATGGTATTCCAAAAAATAGTCCAAACTACACAAACAAAGATTTAATGACGTACCTTACAATAAATTCTGATCATATTAAAAGTTCGAAACGGCTTAAAAACTTAATATTGCCAATATTTTTAAGAAAAATGTATCAAGTATCTTTTAAACGAAGATTTATGCGGTATTTTTGATGACATTTTTCACGAAGATGATATTATTTTAGAAGCCAACGAAGGAATTTTTTCTAACAAACACATGCACTAAACTTTTAAAACGAAACAATACAGTACAATAGACCGGGTCACCAAAAATATTTATGAAATGCGAAGCGGAATATGAAAGCTTACCTCGAGACAATTGCAAAAACATTTTTTTAAATGTTTTCTGATCCCGCGGAATCGGCCCAAAATCGTTTTTATCGTAACGGGTCGTAAAAAATTTATCAAATGTGAGGCAGAATATGAAAGCTTACCTCGAGACAATCACAAAAACATTTTTTTAAATTTCTCATTTTCTAATGAAGACATAACATTTTTGTTTTTGAACAAAAGTACGTACACCCAAAGCAAAATGTTCATGGCTTTTAAAGCGCTTTAATCCCATTGAAAATTTTTGTTAAATTTCAGAGTTAGAATCTTCAGTGAGTGAAGTCTTCATAAAAGATGACTTTGTATATCATCGACGTCTATAATGCAAATGTGGTGCTTATCGAGAAATCACAAAAACATTTTTTTAAATTTCTCATTTTCTAATGAAGACATAACATTTTTGTTTCTGAATAAAAGTACGTACACCCAAAGCAAAATGTTCATGGCTTTTAAAGCGCTTTAATCCCATTGAAAATTTTTGTTAAATTTTAGAGTTAGAATCTTCAGTGAGTGAAGTCTTCATAAAAGATGACTTTGTATATCATCGACGTCTATAATGCAAATGTGGTGCTTATCGAGGCCAACACATTGATGTATCGCATGTGACAATCAAGCTACAAACAAAAAAGTTACGATAAAAAAACGATCTTGGGCCGATTCCGCGGACTCGGAAAAAATTTAAAAAAATCACAAAAACATTTTTTTAAATTTAAAGTTGTTCGTCGACTACAGGTCGCAATTTCACTCCGATCGTTCTGAAATTTTGCAGTTTAGAGTATTTCGCGGCTGTTAAGATCGCTATTGAATTTGGTTGAAATCGGTTCAGATTTAGATATAGATCCCATATATATCTTTCGTCCGATTTGGCCCTTTAGTCCTATAGAAGCTGTATTTTACATCCAATCGTTTTGAAATTTAGAATCGTAGAGTTTCTTGATCCATGAACCAACATTGCCGAATTTGAAGAAGATCGGTTAAGATTTAGCTATAGCTCCCATATATATGTTTTGTCCGATTTGGCCCTTTAGTCCTGTAGAAGCTGTATTTTACATCCAATCATTTTGAAATTTAGAATGGTAGAGTTTCTTGATTCATGAACCAACACTACCGAATTTAAAGAAAATCGGATAAGATTTAGCTATAGCTCCCATATATATGTTTCGTCCGATTTGGGCATTTAGTCCTATAAAAGCTGTATTTTACATCCAATCGTTTTGAAATTTAGAACGGTAGAGTTTCTTGATCCATGAACCAACATTGCCGAATTTGAAGAAAATCGGTTAAGATTTAGCTATAGCTCCCATATATATGTTTCGTCCGATTTTGCTCTTTAGTCCTGTAGAAGCTGTATTTTATATCCAATCATTTTGAAATTTAGAATGATAGAGTTTATTGATCCATGAACCAACACTACCGAATTTGAAGACAATCGGTTAAGATTTAGCTATAGCTCCCATGTACATGTTTCGCCCGATTTGGCCCTTTAGTCCTGCAGAAGCTGTATTTTACATCCAATCATTTTGAAATTTAGAATGGTAGAGTTTCTTGATCCATGAACCAACGCTGCCGAATTTGAAGAAAATCGGTTAAGATTTAGCTATAGCTCCCATATATATGTTTCGTCCGATTTGGCCCTTTAGTCCTATAAAAGCTGTATTTTACATCCAATCGTTTTGAAATTTAGAATGGTAGAGTTTCTTGATTCATGAACCAACATTGCCGAATTTGAAGAAAATCGGTAAAGATTTAGCTATAGCTCCCATATATATGTTTCATCCGATTTGGCTCTTTAGATCCAATCGTTTTTATACCCTACACCACACTGTGGTACAGGGTATTATTTAAGTATAAAATGTCCCAAAACTAAATGTATGTAAACAATTTATACATGAATTACAAAATTTATATATCAGAGTTATTCAATATTACGAGAGTGGTGTAGGGTATTATATAGTCGGCACCGCCCGACTTTAGCCTTTCCTTACTGGTTATTATTAAAGATTTTTACGAAAATTTCTCTCTGGATTTTGGTGAAAAACTTAAAACTTTGCTAAAAAATTATGATATCGGTACATTTTCTGAATACTTAAATGCAAATAAAAGAATACTAGGATGTAAACGAATACTTCTGTACAACAACATCTTCCCAAGCATATAACATTTGTGTGTGCCAAGTATTATATATTTGAAGTATACCCTATATATATTTATGCTTCAAGCAGAATATAAATATTTGGGACAATATACTAGGGAGGCGATATTTTTCAGCGTGTAACTGCGACTTTAATTACAAGATTACATCTACAGACAGATCGACGGACATGGCTAAATTGATTCAGAACGTTATTCCAAGTCAATCAACGATCTATTCTCCTTTTTGGTGTTACAAATAAATGCGCAAACCGTATTACCCTGGACCACAGTGTGGTTCAGCGCATAAAACATCTATTCGCATAATGAACGCTTAACACGGAGGTCATTTTATCACATATGTTTTTAAATGATTTTCATGATTAGATTAGAGTATACCAAAGTTTTCTTACACTGCAATATATGAGAATAGCGATTATTTACTAAATCCGTCTTTTCTCATTATATTTTGGACACCTTTCTACGTTCGGTGAATTAAAATTGCTGTATAAATTATCCATCACTTTTAAGTATACTTTTTATGTGGCGGCATTTTGAAGCTGTGACATGACGAGATGTAGTAAAACTAATTTGAATTCTGAAGCACTTCAGAACATTCATCACCCTTCAATTACAATTGTCCGTCCAATGCCATAGGGAGGAATGCCATGGCTTTCCTCAGTTCTGATAACCCAATTGAACCGAATGATGAATGAGTTAAAATGTTTCCAAGACAAAGCAACGCAAGCGATACCGGCACAAATAAACACAACAGCAGAATAATTCCATACATTTATATTCAAATTTTGAACAATTGTATTTGAAGGAGAACGAGAAGCAAAAAAACAACAACCAGCTTGGGATGTGGTCCTTTGCTCAAAGTATAGCAATAATTCAAAATGGCGCTTGTCGAAACCGAAATTCTTCTGAACTCGGACGTGACCATAAAATTCCGCATAAATGAAATGCGAGGCGCGAATTGCTACATCCCAAATACGGTACACGTTCACGGCAAATGGAAACGTGTAACGCGACGAGAGGTACAAATGCTAATAATGCGTAAGTAGGAGTATTCAAAGTAAATCGTCGAATAAACACTTCTTTAAATGGAGGCATTTCCGGGACCGACATAGCCATTGCCACGAACAGCGATGAGTCGACGAAGGCTGAAGCGATTCCAACAAAGCGAAGCGAAGGAAAAAGGGTTAAAGTGTTAACGCTTTTCAAAATTAAAATAAAAGCCACGATAGCACATTTCAAGAGCAGAAATATTTATACGCAATCCTCGTACGGGTCGCACTTATCGTACATATGTGGTACGAGTATGTGTGGAAAGCCCCGTCCGACTCCCCTCGCATTGCCGAAACCCAAAACAAATCCAAACCCATTGAGCAGTTGAAGTTTAACACGCGGTCTGATGTACAACAGGCACAGGAAGTGCAATTTCAATGGCAATCATCGACAGTGCCAAAACAGCTGCCTTATCAGTGGCAAGGAATCATACGTTCGTTCGTTCGTCCATTCGCTCGCTCATCCTCTGGGTTTGCCATTCCTTTGCACTCACGGACATATGTACACCCACACACACATTCCTATGATTTCACATGTGAAGTGGTCGTCCTTTGGTCGGGTCGGTCTGGTCTGGTGGTATCCGTGTACTTGGGGTCTTGGTACACAATGTGAGGACCCGGTACATGTGTTTCGTCTAAACCATTTTTATTGTTTTTGCTTTTTCCCGTAATGGAATTCGGAGGTTTTTCTATGAGAAATTTTTGCGCAGTTTTTATTTTTTCTGGCACTCGTCCCCAGAAAATGCCGTTTTATTTTTTTTTCTCGCTCGTTGGGAAAAATCTTAATGTAGTCTCCGGCACTAAGTGCTTGTAACCGGTGGTGCTTTGTGTTTTGTATGAGCGTGTGGACTCGTTGAGTACAAACAAAAGGATTTCATGTCAAAAACATGAAGTCGAGTTGGAGTTGGTGGTCGTGGCAAATCATAGTGGGGGAAATTGGAAATTTAAGTGAACCTTGTTGAAGGTTTTAATATTAGTATATGAAAATATAAAGACAAGTCTTGATTTTGCGCCATAAACGAGTACACAAATATAAACAATGATTACGATTACACTAGTTTACAAAATTGTTATTGAAGGGCTGTGCATAACATTTTCTGGTGTTATATGTTGTCTGTATTGTACGGTAAATTTTTTGTTTAAAGTTCCGATTTTCTTCGAAGGTATCTTTAGTATTTGGATCATATTTTGCGGTATAAGCTCGATAACGCCTGTGTAACATTTAAACTAAAGGAAATTATGAGGGACCCAAATTCAAATCAAACAAAACAATGCCTATTTGAAAAAAAGCTGTAGACAAATAGCCGTTTCTGTAGAACAAAATCATGTTTTTGTACCCTCACTATTGTGAACGAGGGTATATGACAGGAGTCAGTTGACACCAGTCGTAGCGAACGGACGTGTTATTTGGTGCAAAATGGTCCATTCGTGTGAGAGGTACCAAAAAAGCGTGCCTACTTCGCCCATTTTTCTTAGGGTGTAAGCGACTAATAAACTAATACTATGTGTGGAATTTCAGAAGATTCGAGTAGGAAGCATATATGTTATTAAAAATCAATATTTCACTAAATGTTAACCTTTTGTGGGGGAGGTACTAGAAGGAGTGGACCAATATGGCCCATCTTCGAACTTAGACGGAGATAGAAAAAAAAACTACATACCAAATTTGAAGTCAATCGGTTAATCCTTTCGAGAGTTATCGTGCGCACCAGCCAGCAGACAGACAGACGGACGGACATTGCTCAAATGACTTAAGATTACCCAAAACGGTTATCCGCCGAACATACTTGGTGTCTTTGGTCACTCCTTAGATGTGTTACACTTTTTGCTCGTAGCAAATGATATAACCCTCTTCTCCATGGTGAGGGGTAAAAAGGGTAAGGATGCACAATCTTATTCTCAAATAGCCAAAGAACATATCCAGGACGAACTATAATATGCCATAATTGATATCAGTAGTGCGTCTGGCAGAATTCCCGAAGAGCAAAAGAGTAACTTCGAAGATTTATTCTACACAAAGGCATTGGACCACATTCTCGAATCTAATAATGGACCAACAATCCAAGTAATTAGTTGCATGTTTGAGATGGGCGTTTTGATGCGGAAACTGGCATCACAATGCTGCGCCGATGTCCTCGTAAAACTAGTGTAGAGCATCCCTTCACCATGGGGCGGCGCAAAGCTGAAACTAGGTAGTAAACGAAAATAGGTGAAAGACCCACTACCAAATAATGAAGGAGTGTCGCCAGATAGGATACACGACCTCAAAGGAAACTTTTACTGGAAAGAAAATGATTGAGGTCATCCAGATAAACCTCCACCGGTGCGAAACGGCATCCAATACTCTGATGGACATAATAAATAAAGGCAGGGTTCATGTTGCGTTGGTCCAACAACCGTGGACTACTAGCAACAAGGTTACTGGATTAACCCATGTGAAATACAATCTTTTCTACGCTAACACAGGTACTCGTCCAAGGACTTGTATTCTGTGCCATAAAACTTATGCTGTTTTTTCTTATCGGACGAAACTGTGCTGATGCAAAGTAATGGAAGTTTTTACCTGGTGTCAGTATACCTGGCATTCTATGCGCCGACATTGCCACCTACCTCTACGAATTAAAACGTCTGCCAACTCCCACCATATCGCTTGGGGCAGTACTGACACCAATAAAAGGGGACAAGCCTTTATAGAATTTTTGAATACTAACGATCTCCTAACTCTCAACATAGGGAACAAAATTAGGGAAGAAGTATTAGATATAACGATATGCTCAAAAAATCCCATCCATGAGTGGAGGGTTTCGGATGAACACTCCTATTCGGGCCACCGTTATATAAGGTTTAAAATTGCACGTCCACCGCCTGACCCAATAAGTTTCCGTAATAAGGCTTACGGAAACTTAAGCCTTATTACGGAAAGGCTACGGAAAAAAATTGGCAGGAATCAAGGGTGGTCTTCATATACAAGCCTGACAAGGGAAGTTATACGATCCCAAAGGCTTATCGACCTATTGGCCTAACTTCTTTCCTGTTAAAAACAATGGAGCGAATAATTGACTACATTGTCAAAAGTAAGATACCCGATTACAAGCTAAAATTAAAAAAAACACGCATATGTTAAAGGAAGATTATTGGAAAGAGCTCATGAGGTAGTACACCACATAGAACAGTCCTTCAGTGAAGAAAAGTACACACTTGCCGTTTGTATAGACATTGAAGGCGCTTTTAACAACGTTCAGACAGTTATCCGGTCCTTAGACGAGTTTCAGGTTGACCGAGCGCTGAAAAATTGGATCAACAATATGCTAAGGAATAGGTGGATTATTTGTGGGTCATATGACTTAAAAATTAGAGACAAGGTAAATCGTGGTATAGCGGGGCATTTTATCGCCTCTTCTATGGGTTACCACGATACACATCCTTAAAGCCCTCACCAATGAAGGACTTAAACCAGTCTAAGCGGCACACATCCAAACCAACTATGCCGAAGAGGTAAGGAGGCACTTAACATAACATATAAGTGGGCCCAACCAAGAGGATTAAATGTTAACCCAGACAAGACAAAAAATTTCTATTTACAAGGAAAACGAAGATCCATCCATAAAAAGGTAAAATACTTTGAAGATCATATTGAAAAACGACTTACCAAGACCCACATATGTTGGTCGTTGTGCAGAAGAGCTATAGGTTCAAAATGGGGACTACGTCCATTGGCTTTGCATGAGCGTGATTAGACCAATAATAACATACGCCACTGTAGTGTGGTGGACATCAATGGACAAAAAGTACAACGTAATACCATTGCAAAAAGTGCAACGTATGTGCTGTCTAGGCATAAGCGGGGCAATTAGAACCGCACCAACAAGAGCGTTGGAGACTATACTGCACATCCAACCAATAGATATCCGTATAAAGTATGAGGCAGCCCTCACAGCAAAGTGATGGGTGAATGGATAAATCGAGACCACAAGTCGTACCATCAGAAGATATTACAATCACTGGTCGGTCATATTCAAACAACGGAAATCTCCGACCGCATTCCTGAAGTGCGTCTAACAGCTACCTGTGATTCGTTCGTGCCAGACAGACGCTCCTGCTAAAACGGAACTCTAGCTCATGCGCCAGTGGGAACCAGCTGCTACACTGATGGGTCCAGGCTAGGAGGAAGGACGGGTCTGAGACTTTTTATTGATGAACCAGAAGTCGAACTTTACTTCCGCCTCCCAGACCATAACACAGTATTTCAAGCAGAAGTTCGAGCAATCACGGAGTGTGTTAACTGGCTCAATAATACCACAAAGCCTAAATATGCCAACATCTTCACAGATAGTCAAATCGCGATCAGAGCAATAACATCGGAAAAGGTCAAATCCAGAACAGTTTTAGACTGTAACGATAAATAATTACTCAGTCCATGGTCAACTGCGTATTTTCAGGGTACCAGGACACAACGGATTGATTGGAAATGAACGAGCAAACAGCTTGGCTTCAAAGAGCAGAGAACTTCGAGTAAGAAACACAGAAAATTGGAAACTTTTCGAAGCCAAGAAGGATGAGTTGAAGCACTGGGCAGGGATGGCTCACAAAACTGTGTGGAATAGAGCAACTGCAAAGATACAATGGGGTGATCCAAATGAGAAGAAAACAAGCAGTTTTCTGAAACTAAACTAGATCGAGATTAGTAAGATAATGAGTGTTCTAACGGGAAACTCAAGCTTACAAGCACATCTTCATCGCATAGGACTAGCAGAAAACGACGAGTGTATGGCATGCAGGGAAAACATCGAAACGATGAAGCTTTTCCTGTGTCACTGCACATGCAAAATTGCAAATTGGAGATATATATGAGAGCTATGTGTAAATCTGAACCGATTCTTTGAAATCGCACTATAAGACCTGTATTGGGCCACAAGAATACATGGACGGACAGGCAGACATGGCTAAGTCTTCTCAAAACGTGATTCTATGTTGATCGATATAATGAACAATGCGTTTATCTCTTCTCTTTTTGGGTGCTCAAACAAATGTACAAAGACCTGTACCGCAGTGTGGTGTATGGTATAAAACCCCCTTTCCGCAATGATAATTTTTTCACACACAGTGGAACAAACTCAGAAATTTTCAAATACACATTCAATATGAAGAAATCAGAACCTCACAGATACGTTCAGGATTTTCTCACAGATTCACCCACTGTGCTAAATTGGTTAAAGGTTTTTGCGAGTAAATAAAACTTCACTCGTTCAGTTTCAGTTCCATTGGTTTTGGGCTTACTTTCAAATGATTTCGGGTATAAAAGCTCCGCATTTATGACACTTCAATACCGTGTAAAGGTAAAGATTTTATGATTATTATAATGATACTTGCCAATCGCGGAGGAAGTGGAAGGTGGAAAGAAAAGATGCAAAACGTGAAGTTGATGGCTGGATGGGGTAGGATGTTTTCAGTTGACACTTAAATTGTGTCGGCAGCCCAGGTTTCTTTTTGGTAATGAAAGCTCATTGTCATTTTAAATATTTCATTTTATTGTCATTAGCACTACAACTGACTCATGAAATATTCATTAAATGAAACTTCATTTGCATAATGCTGACCTCCATTCGAAGAATAGTAGTCCATTTGCTTCATGCGTGCCACTCAGCCGTCTCCTTGCCATACCTGTGTTTTTCATTCGCAATGTTTACAGTGGACGAGATGAATATTAGCCCCATTTAACGAACACAAAATAGAATTAATACCTGATTTTACAAATATCAAAATTTTGGAGTGTAACGAACAAAATAATAAATGTCAATAAAACCGGTAGGGACAGACTAAAGTCCTGGTCCTGGTCTAAGGGCGTCATAGATTCTTCGAAAGCCACTGAGTTGGCCGAAAAAGCTACAACATTATCTGTGTTAACGGCTCTTAAAGCCAAAAGATTCAGAACACCTGATGAACCGCTGCCTTCGAAAAAGAAATGAGGCCATTATGCATACATCGACAGAACCCTCATTAAGCATTTCAATGAAGTGGCGAAGGAGAGTCTAGTGATGCTTGTTATAGATAGAGGTGGTGAGGAGTGCACCATTAGGTTATTAGGTTAGGGTGGCAGCCGTATTTTTTTACAAGCTCACATAGACCAGTTTAGGTCCCTAGTGTTACCACGGGCTGAAATGCCCCTCATCGAAACCAACCTGTTTGATATATAAATTTATCGATAGTACGAATATCAGTACTAGAAAGATCTGTTAGGCTGCCTAAAAAGGCCGACCCCAGTATGTCCAGTCGTCGTTTACTCAAAGCGGGACAGTCGCAAAGCAAGTGCTCAATGCTCTCCACTTCTTCCTCATCTCCACAGCTTCGGCAGAAGTCATTGGAGTCAATACCCAATCTTTTGGCGTGTTCGCCGATCAAGCAGTGTCCCGTCAGAACCTTTAATAACGTAGACAATCGTTTCCTCTCTAGTGCGAGAAGATATTTTGACCTTTTCAGGTCATACCTTGGCCAGATTTGTCTAGCTACCCTGCAGGTGCCGATTTCTGTCCATCTTTCGTTGGACTGCCTGATTGCCTCTTGCCTAAGCCAAAGCTTGCACGTGGATAGTGGCGCACCAATATATGCAAATTCTTCGAGAATTTGTAATGTCGTCCCTTTCCTAGCAAGTTCATCGGCTTTGCAGTTCCCCGGGATATCCCTATGCCCAGGCACCCATATGAGGTGTATATTAAACTGCTCAGCCATCTCGTTAAGAGATCTGCGGCAGTCGAGGGCTGTTTGTGAATTTAGGGATGTTGCCTCCAGAGAATTGATGGCAGCCTGGCTGTCCGAGTAAATGACAACGCCAGTGTTGGTTACTATGTTGCGACTCAGCCACTTGGCGACTTCCCATATTGCCATTATTTCGGCTTGATAGACACTGCAGGTATCTGGTAGTCTGTGAGCTATATCCAGACTAAGTTCTTCACAGTGTACTCCGAAGCCAACCTTTTCATCAAGCTTCGAACCATCCGTGTAAAAGTGGAGATGGTTTCTATTACCTGGTATTCTGCCGACCCATTCGTCTCTGGCGGGAATCATAGTGATGTAATTTCTCTCGAAGGTGTACACAGTTGGTATATAGTCCACTCGGTCGGTTACCATAGCACTACACTTTGATATCCTCATGTGACCATAGTTCTTGTACCTCCACAGTGATAGGCAGTTTAATCTTATTGCCGCTTTGGTTGCAACTTCTCTCGCCACAATATTAATCGGCAGTATATGGAGTAGGGCTTGTAGAGACTCGGTCGCTGTAGTCCTTAAGGCTCCGCTTATGCTCAGGCAGGCAGTTCTCTGAACCTTTGTTAGTAGGTTGGTAATGGTTAGTTTGTCAGTTGCCGTCCACCATACCACAATACCGTATAACAGTATTGGACGAACTACTGCTATATATATCCAGTGGACGATTTTAGGAGAGAGTCCCCACCGCGACCCTACAGCCTTTTTGCAGGAATATAAGGCGACGTTGGCCTTCCTTACACGTTCCAATACGTTAAGTCTAAATAACATTTTCCTATCTAGAATTATTCCTAAAAATTTTGCACTTTCAGAAAAGACTAGATCTGTTCCATTTATCCGAGGTGGAGGGTCCACATGTGGGACATTATTCATCCTAGTAAAGAGAACCAATTCTGTCTTGTTGGGGTTAACGCCCAAACCGCTGCTTCTGGCCCATCTAACCAACTTGTTCAGAGCCACCTGTAGGATGTCTCTGAGGACGTTTACGAATTTGCCACTCACTGCGATTGCCACGTCGTCCGCATATGCCACGACCTTGCAGCCACAACGTTCTAGCTCTAGCAGGATTTCATTCACCGCTAGGTTCCAAATTAGTGGAGACAGTACTCCTCCTTGCGGGGTCCCTCTGTTTACATACCTTGTTAGAGTTGTGGACCCTAGACATGCTGTTATGCGTCTTCTGGTGAGCAGACTTTGAATTAGTCTAATCAAACTATTGTTAACTTTTAGATGTGACAGTGCCGCAATTACCGCATCTGAGTGAATGTTGTAAAAAGGAGTGCACCATACCCAAGGAAATCGGACATTATGGCCTTAATGCTGAATCCACCCACCACTGCGTCATGGTTTCGAGACTATAGTCTTAAAGGTATACAAGCAGAATATATAAATAGCTTCCACTGCGGAACGTCGAAGTGCAGAGTTACCCACGTCCATAAATTCTGGAACCGGAGATCCTAACACAAGCATTGTAACTCCTCTATCTGAGGACGAGAGCACGACTTCGGACACTGAGGAGAGTTTCTGGACACTTTGAAGCATCTGACGGGAACATAATAATACTCAATGATACGGACGAGGAGTTCGATAACACCTGGTTAATCTCTTAGTTACCAATGATGGTACGAATTCTAAAGATTAACCTCCATCACGGTAAAGCAGACTCAATGACCGGGATTCTAAGAAGAGCAATTACAAATCTATAAGAAGGAGCTAGGGAAAGCACACTCTTGTTACACCTTCTGTGGAGAAGTGGAAAAGGTTTCGGATGCCGCAAGGCTGCGTAAGAAACTATCCGCTACACCCAGTACAGTGGGTAACATACTATATAGGGTCAACAACTGGACAAAAAAAAATATTGAGCAGTCTCTGAAACTACTGCTCGACACAATTTTCCCGGGGCACTCACAGACAAAACTCGAGGAGCAGCAGGACCAATAAGAGAGCGAGAGGAGTGCAAGGTTCGCTATGTTGTTTACTGAGAAATCCAGAATCTGCTGGTCGTAGGTTTGAGCCCTTTAAATCATCTGCACAAGACGGCATTACTCCAGCAGAAATGAAGAAAATGTTAAAGTACATTATCCCCTGACAGGATAAAATTTATAAAGACTGTATCAGGTTCTCTTATATCCCAAATTGATGGATGGACACCAAAGTGCTATTCACACCCAAAGCATGAAAGATATCGCACACTATGCCAAAGGAGCTCAGGCCAATTAGCCTATCCTCCTTCCCCCTGAAAGTTCCGGAAATACTTTTAGATTTTTTCATTAGAGAAAACCTGGATACAACAAGGGCATGTCTAATGAATCTGCCCTGCACAAACTTGTGGGCACTATCGAATAATCCCTACATTTCAAGGAATTAACTATGGTGGCCTTGACACAGAAGGGGCTTTTATCAATATTCACTCATGCGCTGTCACATCTTAATGTGAACTCTAGCTTGATCAGACTAATTCAAAGCCTGGTCAACATTGGACCTATAACAGCAAGTCTAGGGTCCACATCCCAAACAAGATTTGGGAACAGAGGGAAAGTTGAAAGAAAGTTGTGGCTGCAAAGACGTGTTAAATGAGGAAGACGTGGTAATCGCAATAATTGCAAAATTCCACAGAGACATCCTATGTATACTAAACAAATTGGCTAGATGAGCCAGAAGTAGCGGTTTCGACGTTAAACCAAACAAAACAGAATTGGTTCTCTTTAGTATCCTTTAGATAGGAAATTGTCATTCATACGAGTATTTAATGTACTGAAACGTGTAAGAAAAGCCAACGATGCCTTACATATATTCCATTGAATATACAGGGTTTTCCAATAAGACTGATATAATTTCTTTGAAAAAAAACGCACTTATTGTTAAGGAAATTCAAAAGTTTTTTTTTTAATGTGCAGTACAATCGAAACAATTAAGTTCTAAATAAAACTTCATTCAAATGACCTCCACGACTTCTTCTGCAGGAACGAATTCGATGTACCCAATTTTCGAGCACTTTTTCCACTAAATCAAGTCGTATGTCATGAATGGCACGTTTAATATTGACTTGTAAAGCTTGAAGAGAGTCTGGTTTGTTTCGAAGGACCAATGACTTCAAATAACCCACAAGAAATAGTCTAATGGTGTTAAATCACAACTTCTTCGAGGCCATTCAATATCACAATTTCTTGAAATAATCGAATCTTCAAACTTTTCTCGCAACAATTCAATTGTTTCATTTGCTATGTGACACGTAGCCACAATCGGTCAATGGCAAAAAGATAGCTCTTAACGAGAGCTAAAATATTGCTCATGGGTGTCAAGTTTGTAGGTCGACTGGAAAGTGTTTTTTTTTTATTTAAAAAATTGACTTAGCGCACGAAAAGTTGCAATTGGAGAAAGATTATTTTGATAATAAAACTGAATAATTTGTAAACGTTGTTCTTGCGTATATCTCTCCATGATGAAATTGCAAACACTACTGAATACAATGAGAAACAAATGGCAGATCATGACATATTACAAATGGCCGAAACGTCACTTCAAAATCATATCATCACTATTGGAAAACCCGTTATAAGCTTTGGCTTGACAATAGGCAATCAGGTAGTCCAACGAAAGATTGGCAGAAATCGGCACCTGTAGGATAGCTAGACAAATCTGGCCAAGATATGATATGGATCTGGACATACTGGGGTCGGTCTTTCTAGGCAGTCTATCGGTATCGATATTCGTACTAATGATAACATTGTATGTATTTCAAACAGGTTGGTTCCGTTATAACACTGCACAGAAAGAAAAACGCCACTGCACAGAAAGAAAAACGGTGTATTCTCGTATGTATAAAACAAATAGAAAGCACAATAAGTCAATTATTGATTCGGCTTAAATAAAGTATTGGACAGGTTTAACTCAATCAAAATTTTCTTTATTGAAACCCGTTTCGCACTCAAATCAATCCCATACAATTCTTAAATCAATCGCTTTATGCTTGAAATCAAGCCTAATGAGGCTTAAAAAGTGCTAAGATTAAGAATTCAGGGCTTAAAAATCCGTACCTGATTCAAGTATTTTGTACTTGGTTTAAGAAAAACCCTACTTACCGCACTTTTGACACCGCTACGGCTTGATTCAAGTACGGATTACTGCATTTTTTCTCTCTGTGTAAGGACCTAAACTGGTAAAAAACGGCTGCAACGTTAACGTAAACCTATGCGCTATAAATTAAAATTTGTAGACAGATCATTAGGAAAACAGCCTTTGTTAAACTTGACAGACTGTCTATTTTTTACCATTTCTTATTTCATGATTCAGCAATTTTGTACGGGTAAGGAGGTGACATCCGGGGTCGACTATTTTGTAAGAAATAATTTTCCAAGGTCCTTTTTATATCGTTCTTTGAAGGGTGTATTCCACTTAAAATTCTCCCCGAAATAACTATCCTTTCTGTTTTTCTTACAAACTTCGTGGCTGAATTTCTCAAAAACAAGAACTAGCCTAAAAACCGATTACCACCACTGGATTCAGCAGGGTCGAAATTGGTTTACTATATGGTCTCCTTTCTGTAACATTGTGGCAAGTATCAATTTCGAGCATAGTGTTTGTATCGAAATTCCGTCGTGGGGTAGATCGGCTTCAGTGCGCAGACAATTCTTCGGGGTCAGCATCGAAGAACGCCCAGAAATATAGATTCGGCGCCGATCATTTCGATGACTTTCGGCACAGAGCGATGTTAATTTACTATCTGTGGTCAGAGCTCGACAACATAGATATACTCGTATTGACATATACATATTGACCCTAGTCATAAACAATTTTATGATGTTATATTCCATAAATAATGGCCTAAGTTTAACTTTAAAATAATGACCTTATCTATTGATATATCACAACGTTGTTGTTTAACTTCTAATGTACTTTCCTCAAACTCATCTAATTTAAATGGTTACTCTAGTGAATCAAATCTGTTTCCTGGTGCTCTGTTCGGTGCTAATAATAGGCTAGTCTACTGTTTTACCATTTTACACTTACGCACATTTCCTTCGAATTCTTTTAATGAAGTTCACTTTACATCTATTTAATTCGGCCGAGTTGAGAACGGCAGAGTTCGGTTGAGCAAAAGAAAATTCGTTGCTTGATTTGAAATGTTATGACGGTTGCACGACCCGACCCATCAGACAAAGTCCAATTGTTACGTTGAAGATTAAAGAGGAAGTCATTCCGTTATTGTGTACCCTCATCACAATCCATGTTTTGCCCATAAATCCATTTTCCATTAGCCTTCATTCAGATGCTCCAGTATTTTTCTAGGCCACTATTGTGGCTGTTGTCTCTCAAAGGTAATTCTGAAAACTTGGCGAAGAAAAAAATTAGCATTTTCTTTTGTCTAATTTGGAAGGCTGTTTAATTTCAGTTCGTTATTTCGTTATTTTCTTTTTGGCAAAAGTATGTCCTAGTGTCGGCTGCCACTGCCACAGTCGCTGCATTTGAAACATTTTGATGGTGCTAGGACGTAGAAGTTTCTGTTCCTTCCTCATTTTTTTGTTTAGCTGAAGATTTGTCTGTTGGCATTTTTAATCAGCGCAAGAGATACGAAACCTGTGGCCCGTGGTTGCTTCTCTAATTGTACAATAAAGTTTTTAATTAAAAATGATTTCATGGTAATTGAAAATAGGCCGATAGCAATTTGTCGCTGAAACTATAAAGAAAATACTCAACTCCGCGAAACAATGTACTGAGGTCCATGGCATGGGACTGTCCATTGTCAATGGACAGTGTCTGACAATACCCATACAAATGAGCTAATAATTTTAAGCAACTGGTCGTATGTGTCGCAACCACGTACAAATCAATGTGGAGAACCAGTTCACGTCAAGAGCTCAATGTCACAATCAAAATGTTTTCGTTCTGGTGCCGAAACTATGGCTGCACTGCAATTCCATAAGATTTACTGCAGGTAACAGTATGCTAACTTAATGATATGTAGAAATTTGGAATATGTGAGCATGCAATCTCTACCCTCTCATGATGTTAATTACAACAATGACTTAGTGGGCCCACTCTTGTTGTATATTTTTGTAAAAATATACTTTTTAACAGCTGTTAGCGTATTATTATCGGTAAAATGTATCAGATTAAGCGATTCCCTTTTAGTTATTTTAAATTCAAAATGTGGTCTGAAACAAATATAGCACGTGGAAACAAAATTTGGTCATCTGAATCAAAGAATATTGTATGCAACAATTTTGTTGTTGTTGTCGAGATCTAAATTTTTTTTTTGTATAGATTGAGGCATACTATTTTATGAAAATAAATCAAGTTTTTTTTATGGTAAATTTTTTTAAATTTTTTTTTCTATAATTCCAATATTTATGGAAGGTACTATTAGTATTTGTACCATATTTTCAGGGTGTAAGCTCGATAACGCCGTGATATTATTAAGTTAAAGGAAATTATGAGGGAGATGCTGAGAACACCACTTTCACGTAGAAATAAAAGTTAAGTAACTGTCGTTAAAACAATAATAAAAAATATGTTTGAAAGCCTGCGACCGAACAAAGATAACAATCCCTATTTTTAAAATTTCTATGGATAAATATATAAATTACGACCCATATTGTACAAATAGGGAAATCCAAAAACTACTTTTTCGTATTTTTTACCCTACACCACACTGTGGTACAGGGTATTATAACATTGTGCATTCGTTTGGAACACCCAAAAGGAGATGAGATAGACACATGTTCTATTATACCCATCGACTCAGCATCACTTTCTGAGTTGATTTAGCTATGTCCGTCTCTCTGTTTGTGCAGGTATTCTTGTAATCGAAGTACAGGTCGCAATTATGGTCCGATCACTACGAAACTTTGCACATATCTTTCTTTTGACCCAAGGACGATCCCTATTGAATGTGGTTGAAATCGATTCAGATTTACATATTCCTCCCATATATATGTACCTCCGATGTGGAATATATTCACCATATAAGTAACGATTTTTAACCGATCTGTACGTAAATTGACATAGAGAAGTCTCATGATACATTTAGAGACAATACTTAGTTTGAAAAAAATCGGTTCAGATTTAGATATAGCCCCCATATATATGTTACTACCGATTTAATATGTATGCCCTGTAGCAACCTTTTCTTGTATCCGTACGAAATTCTGCAAACCTTTCTTATCACATGAATGAATACTGCCAAATTTGGTTCAGATTTAGTTATAGCCCGCATATATTTGTTCCTAACGAATTGGTATCAAAGCGCTATAGAAGTTGAACTTTACTTTCGACCATTAAAAAATGTGTTTCTGAATTTAGGAATGAATACTGCTTAATTTGGGGATAATCGGTTCAGATTTAGATATAGCCAAATATATATGTTCCGTATTTTATTATATTACATATGTACAGCATTTTACGTCCAACCTTTATATAATTTGGCAGAAATGGGGTTTTTGATCCAAGTTGCTGAAAATCTGTTTAGATTATGTATAGTCATTTGTTCCTTCTGATTCTTGATCTATGAAAGAATCTATGCACATTTTAAGGTTATCGTTTCAAATCTAGTTTATTATCGGTGACGATTTGGTGCTAAGTACTTTGTTAACTGAAACGAAAACAATTATTCCAAATTATTATCTCAATGCCCCTTTTCGCATTGTTAAGGTGATTTCCATACTGGTTTATTTTGGCAAGGGAGGTACAAAAAGGGGCGTGGCAATAACGCCCAATTTTAAGGGACTGTGGGTACTTTAAAGGCATTACACGCCACAAAATGTGAAGCCGGTTACTTTTTTCCAAAATGGTCAATTTGTATGTGACGTAACAGGGGTGTGGCAACTTCCTCCATTTTTCTCAAGATTATATCGACCAAGGAACTAATACATATGTGTGGAATTGTGAACGATTCTGTGTAGTAGTATAGAAGTAATGAGATACCACAGTGCGTTAAAATCAACTCAAGTTGAAAAGCAAATGACACGATATTATTGAAGATTTCTGGCAGGGATGTCAGAAAATCTACTTTCAGGGATCCCACAAAATTAAAGAGGTTAATTCTTGGGTGTAACAAAATCAAAGCTTCTTGCTTTATTGAGCTCTTACTTAAGACTAAAAACTAATAACCATTTTTACTAAAAAGAAAACGCTCCTAGCGTTATGTACTACAATATATATATATATGTATATAAAAAAAACTGTTATAGAGAGGGTATATGAGAGCGAAAGAAAGAGAGAAGCTAAGTACTAAAAAATTTATGACATTTCATTTTTAAGCGTTGAAGAAAAAAAGGAAAACAAAAGAAAATACTTAAACATAAAATGAGTCAGGGGGACTCTTGGTCCCCTGTTGAAGCGTGGATTCAACATGCTCCCGGGCTTAAATTGGGTTTGATGCTGAGGCTGAAAACGGGCCATCTAGACGACGTTCTAAAGGCGATAGTGACTTGAGGAATGGTATATTGCTTCGTGCCCAAACGCCACTGAAAACTACACCCAACACGGTGTCTTGGGTTCTGATGTTTGGATTCTTTGGACATTTCTGGATTGGGCCCCGAACGATTAGCTCCTTCAGATCATTACCAATAACTCCATCGATGCGACTGTAGTTATGCGGCTCAGGGTGAGCGAGAGTGCGACCTTCAACAAAGGTCAAGAGGTCTAGCTTTTCTATAGCTGGTGGGATGTAGAATTGCATAGTTTCGGCTAGCACAAATCGGCCCCTTCTGGAGTAAGTATACCGAAAGTGCCGTATGAGATCTCGCTGGTTAAAGGATAGTGCTCAAAGAATTCCTTCACGCTTTCATACAAAAGCCACGATTTTGGCACATCTGGTTGCAATAGTAGGGTCACTATCTTCTGTAGATCCCCGGCTACCAACGTACACTGGACCACTGGGACGATAATAGGGCTGGTCGTTGTTGGAGTTAAAGGCTGCCAATCATAGGGTCTAGCTCCTTCATACGTCGTGATGCGCTGACTGAATCGCGTCGTCTCTTGTGTTCGTGCGTGTACTGCCAGGGGGACAGCTGGTGCGCTGCCCAGAGATTCGCTCACTTGTTGACCCTCTTGCGCGGCTAGGGGGTCAGGAAGAGAAACCTCTTCGAAACTTGACTCTATCTCGCTTCTATGTCGGTGTATCATAGTATGATGTTTTGCTTGGCACGTTTGGCATCTGTTGACGGACGTACAAGAAGAACGTGAGTGCCCGTAGCCGAAGCAATTAGGACAGACATCTTGACCTTTTAGTGCTTCCCGGCGTTCGCGTATGAGCATCTTCCGAAAGGAGAGGCAGTGCTTAAGGGCATGATTTCGTCCACAGAGGAAACATCTTGGTTTTGGAGTCGCTTCAGCCATGTTGAATCTGAGAATGAAAAGAAAAGGAAAGAACAGACACAGACAATGAAAAACTTGCATTGGGAATTCGATCATTGGGCAATTATATTTTTGATATTTCTTGTTTCGAAGCGGGGTTAGGAAAAGAAGGGACTGCAGTAGTGGGGAGAAGGCAGACTTTTACGATGGAGCGGACTATTACTCCGTCCTTGGTTTTTATCTCTGCGACACGCACGTTGTTGTCCTTTCCTAAAAACACTTTCGTTATTCTTCCAAGACACCATTCTGTCGGAGGGAGCGAGTCCTCTTTTACAATAACGAGATCGCCTTCTTTCAAATTATTTCTACAGGTTTTCCACTTGTAGCGTCTCTGCAGTTCGCTCACATATTCGGTTTTCCAACGTTGACTGAAATCTCGAAGCAGAATCTTCAATCTTTGCCATCGGTTGATGTAAGAGAGAGACTTCATAGGGAGATTGTTATACAGCTCAGGGGGAGCGGTTAGAGGCGCTCCACGCAGAAAATGACCAGGTGTCAACGGAAGAAGCTCATGTGGTTCCTCAGAGATTGAGCACAAGGGTCTTGAATTTAGGACGGCTTCAACACGGACGAGCAAGGTTGTGAACTCTTCAAAGGTAAAGTTCCAATTTGTTGCTACCTTTTTCAAATGGGACTCCATGCTTTTTACGGCAGCCTCCCAAAGGCCGCCCATATGAGGAGCATAGGGAGGAATGAAAGTCCAGGTGAAACCTTGGGTATTGTATTTCTCTCCTAATTCCTCAGATTGAGCACAAGGGTCTTGAATTTAGGACGGCTTCAACACGGACGAGCAAGGCTGTGAACTCTTCAAAGGTAAAGTTCCAATTTGTTGCTACCTTTTTCAAATGGGACTCCATGCTTTTTACGGCAGCCTCCCAAAGGCCGCCCATATGAGGAGCATAGGGAGGAATGAAAGTCCAGGTGAAACCTTGGGTATTGTATTTCTCTCCTAATCTTTCTCCAATTTCCTTAAGGAACAGACAATGTTCTTGCCGAAGTTTCCGACTAGCGCCAACAAAGTTACGTCCATTGTCCGAAAAGAGGGTTCTTGGTAGTCCTCGTCGTCCCACAAACCGTGAAAATGCTGCCAGGAAGGCATCCGTTGAGAGATCTGAACAACTCTCTAGATGAACGGAACGAGTAGAAAAACATACGAATACTGCAGCATAACCTTTCAGCAATTTCGCGTTTTTAAGTGGTGAAGACTTGATGTTGAAGGGACCAGCGAAGTCAACACCGGTGAATGTAAAGGGCAATGAAAAAGTTACTCGTTCCCGGGGAAGAGCTGCCATAAGCTGATTATGGACTTTATTTTTGTAGATAGTGCAAATTTTACAACCTCTAATGCATTTACGGATGGCATTCCTTAATCTTGGAATATAAAATCCCTGTCTTATGGCTCTCAACATCACTTGATGTTCAGCATGCAGCAAAATCTCATGTGAATACTGGATAAAGAGCGTTGCGAGATGAGATTTATCTGGTAGCAGGACAGGGTGTCTCTCATCAAAGCTTAATCCAGCATTGTCCAATCTACCGCCAACTCTAATCAAGTCATCTTTGTCTAAGAAAGGTGTCAATGTGAGGATTGAACTCTTCTTACTCACTGGTACTTTCGATTGAAGTCTTTCGTATTCTTGAGCATAGTGTGTTCTTTGGGCCATAGCAATCAACCTTAATTTTGCGTGTAAGATTTCCTCGGTTGTAAGTGGCTTACCCTCAGAGAGGGGCTTCTTTTGACATCGCCGAAAGAATCGGAACATCAGCCATGTTGAATCTGAGAATGAAAAGAAAAGGAAAGAACAGACACAGACAATGAAAAACTTGCATTGGGAATTCGATCATTGGGCAATTATATTTTTGATATTTCTTGTTTCGATTGTTATACAGCTCAGGGGGAGCGGTTAGAGGCGCTCCACGCAGAAAATGACCAGGTGTCAACGGAAGAAGCTCATGTGGTTCCTCAGAGATTGAGCACAAGGGTCTTGAATTTAGGACGGCTTCAACACGGACGAGCAAGGTTGTGAACTCTTCAAAGGTAAAGTTCCAATTTGTTGCTACCTTTTTCAAATGGGACTCCATGCTTTTTACGGCAGCCTCCCAAAGGCCGCCCATATGAGGAGCATAGGGAGGAATGAAAGTCCAGGTGAAACCTTGGGTATTGTATTTCTCTCCTAATTCCTCAGATTGAGCACAAGGGTCTTGAATTTAGGACGGCTTCAACACGGACGAGCAAGGCTGTGAACTCTTCAAAGGTAAAGTTCCAATTTGTTGCTACCTTTTTCAAATGGGACTCCATGCTTTTTACGGCAGCCTCCCAAAGGCCGCCCATATGAGGAGCATAGGGAGGAATGAAAGTCCAGGTGAAACCTTGGGTATTGTATTTCTCTCCTAATCTTTCTCCAATTTCCTTAAGGAACAGACAATGTTCTTGCCGAAGTTTCCGACTAGCGCCAACAAAGTTACGTCCATTGTCCGAAAAGAGGGTTCTTGGTAGTCCTCGTCGTCCCACAAACCGTGCAAATGCTGCCAGGAAGGCATCCGTTGAGAGATCTGAACAACTCTCTAGATGAACGGAACGAGTAGAAAAACATACGAATACTGCAGCATAACCTTTCAGCAATTTCGCGTTTTTAAGTGGTGAAGACTTGATGTTGAAGGGACCAGCGAAGTCAACACCGGTGAATGTAAAGGGCAATGAAAAAGTTACTCGTTCCCGGGGAAGAGCTGCCATAAGCTGATTATGGACTTTATTTTTGTAGATAGTGCAAATTTTACAACCTCTAATGCATTTACGGATGGCATTCCTTAATCTTGGAATATAAAATCCCTGTCTTATGGCTCTCAACATCACTTGATGTTCAGCATGCAGCAAAATCTCATGTGAATACTGGATAAAGAGCGTTGCGAGATGAGATTTATCTGGTAGCAGGACAGGGTGTCTCTCATCAAAGCTTAATCCAGCATTGTCCAATCTACCGCCAACTCTAATCAAGTCATCTTTGTCTAAGAAAGGTGTCAATGTGAGGATTGAACTCTTCTTACTCACTGGTACTTTCGATTGAAGTCTTTCGTATTCTTGAGCATAGTGTGTTCTTTGGGCCATAGCAATCAACCTTAATTTTGCGTGTAAGATTTCCTCGGTTGTAAGTGGCTTACCCTCAGAGAGGGGCTTCTTTTGACATCGCCGAAAGAATCGGAACATCAGCCATGTTGAATCTGAGAATGAAAAGAAAAGGAAAGAACAGACACAGACAATGAAAAACTTGCATTGGGAATTCGATCATTGGGCAATTATATTTTTGATATTTCTTGTTTCGATTGTTATACAGCTCAGGGGGAGCGGTTAGAGGCGCTCCACGCAGAAAATGACCAGGTGTCAACGGAAGAAGCTCATGTGGTTCCTCAGAGATTGAGCACAAGGGTCTTGAATTTAGGACGGCTTCAACACGGACGAGCAAGGTTGTGAACTCTTCAAAGGTAAAGTTCCAATTTGTTGCTACCTTTTTCAAATGGGACTCCATGCTTTTTACGGCAGCCTCCCAAAGGCCGCCCATATGAGGAGCATAGGGAGGAATGAAAGTCCAGGTGAAACCTTGGGTATTGTATTTCTCTCCTAATTCCTCAGATTGAGCACAAGGGTCTTGAATTTAGGACGGCTTCAACACGGACGAGCAAGGCTGTGAACTCTTCAAAGGTAAAGTTCCAATTTGTTGCTACCTTTTTCAAATGGGACTCCATGCTTTTTACGGCAGCCTCCCAAAGGCCGCCCATATGAGGAGCATAGGGAGGAATGAAAGTCCAGGTGAAACCTTGGGTATTGTATTTCTCTCCTAATCTTTCTCCAATTTCCTTAAGGAACAGACAATGTTCTTGCCGAAGTTTCCGACTAGCGCCAACAAAGTTACGTCCATTGTCCGAAAAGAGGGTTCTTGGTAGTCCTCGTCGTCCCACAAACCGTGCAAATGCTGCCAGGAAGGCATCCGTTGAGAGATCTGAACAACTCTCTAGATGAACGGAACGAGTAGAAAAACATACGAATACTGCAGCATAACCTTTCAGCAATTTCGCGTTTTTAAGTGGTGAAGACTTGATGTTGAAGGGACCAGCGAAGTCAACACCGGTGAATGTAAAGGGCAATGAAAAAGTTACTCGTTCCCGGGGAAGAGCTGCCATAAGCTGATTATGGACTTTATTTTTGTAGATAGTGCAAATTTTACAACCTCTAATGCATTTACGGATGGCATTCCTTAATCTTGGAATATAAAATCCCTGTCTTATGGCTCTCAACATCACTTGATGTTCAGCATGCAGCAAAATCTCATGTGAATACTGGATAAAGAGCGTTGCGAGATGAGATTTATCTGGTAGCAGGACAGGGTGTCTCTCATCAAAGCTTAATCCAGCATTGTCCAATCTACCGCCAACTCTAATCAAGTCATCTTTGTCTAAGAAAGGTGTCAATGTGAGGATTGAACTCTTCTTACTCACTGGTACTTTCGATTGAAGTCTTTCGTATTCTTGAGCATAGTGTGTTCTTTGGGCCATAGCAATCAACCTTAATTTTGCGTGTAAGATTTCCTCGGTTGTAAGTGGCTTACCCTCAGAGAGGGGCTTCTTTTGACATCGCCGAAAGAATCGGAACATCAGCCATGTTGAATCTGAGAATGAAAAGAAAAGGAAAGAACAGACACAGACAATGAAAAACTTGCATTGGGAATTCGATCATTGGGCAATTATATTTTTGATATTTCTTGTTTCGATTGTTATACAGCTCAGGGGGAGCGGTTAGAGGCGCTCCACGCAGAAAATGACCAGGTGTCAACGGAAGAAGCTCATGTGGTTCCTCAGAGATTGAGCACAAGGGTCTTGAATTTAGGACGGCTTCAACACGGACGAGCAAGGTTGTGAACTCTTCAAAGGAAAAGTTCCAATTTGTTGCTACCTTTTTCAAATGGGACTCCATGCTTTTTACGGCAGCCTCCCAAAGGCCGCCCATATGAGGAGCATAGGGAGGAATGAAAGTCCAGGTGAAACCTTGGGTATTGTATTTCTCTCCTAATTCCTCAGATTGAGCACAAGGGTCTTGAATTTAGGACGGCTTCAACACGGACGAGCAAGGCTGTGAACTCTTCAAAGGTAAAGTTCCAATTTGTTGCTACCTTTTTCAAATGGGACTCCATGCTTTTTACGGCAGCCTCCCAAAGGCCGCCCATATGAGGAGCATAGGGAGGAATGAAAGTCCAGGTGAAACCTTGGGTATTGTATTTCTCTCCTAATCTTTCTCCAATTTCCTTAAGGAACAGACAATGTTCTTGCCGAAGTTTCCGACTAGCGCCAACAAAGTTACGTCCATTGTCCGAAAAGAGGGTTCTTGGTAGTCCTCGTCGTCCCACAAACCGTGCAAATGCTGCCAGGAAGGCATCCGTTGAGAGATCTGAACAACTCTCTAGATGAACGGAACGAGTAGAAAAACATACGAATACTGCAGCATAACCTTTCAGCAATTTCGCGTTTTTAAGTGGTGAAGACTTGATGTTGAAGGGACCAGCGAAGTCAACACCGGTGAATGTAAAGGGCAATGAAAAAGTTACTCGTTCCCGGGGAAGAGCTGCCATAAGCTGATTATGGACTTTATTTTTGTAGATAGTGCAAATTTTACAACCTCTAATGCATTTACGGATGGCATTCCTTAATCTTGGAATATAAAATCCCTGTCTTATGGCTCTCAACATCACTTGATGTTCAGCATGCAGCAAAATCTCATGTGAATACTGGATAAAGAGCGTTGCGAGATGAGATTTATCTGGTAGCAGGACAGGGTGTCTCTCATCAAAGCTTAATCCAGCATTGTCCAATCTACCGCCAACTCTAATCAAGTCATCTTTGTCTAAGAAAGGTGTCAATGTGAGGATTGAACTCTTCTTACTCACTGGTACTTTCGATTGAAGTCTTTCGTATTCTTGAGCATAGTGTGTTCTTTGGGTCATAGCAATCAACCTTAATTTTGCGTGTAAGATTTCCTCGGTTGTAAGTGGCTTACCCTCAGAGAGGGGCTTCTTTTGACATCGCCGAAAGAATCGGAACATCTGGCATACGACTCTGATAATTCGATGGGAATCGGCAAATGAAGTCTTCGTTTTGAACCGAAAGGTGAAAATTTGTTGACTTTTTTGTCTCCAATTCTGTTGGATCAAATGTTCGTGGTTTAGGCCAAACTGCAAATGGTTTTTGGAGCCAGGGGGGTCCGTGCCACCATAGTGAATTTTGCGCCAGATCTTGTGGTGTGCAGCCCCGAGTTCCGAGATCTGCGGGGTTATCTTCGGTCTTTACATGTCTCCATGAATTAATATCTGAGATTTTACTGATTTCAGTAATTCTATTTGCTACGAATGTTTTTAGCGTTTGTGGAGGTTTCTGCAGCCATCCTAGGACAATAGAAGAATCTGTCCACAAGAAACGTTCATAATCGCATCGGATTTGAAGACAATTCATCAACCTTGTCATTAGTACAGCTCCGCATAACTCCAACTTGGGTATAGTGATGCTCTTTAGAGGTGCTACTCTCGTCTTCGCTACTAGCAAGTGGCGGAGTATTTCGCCTCTCTGATTTTCAACTCGAATGTAAATGGCCCCACAATATGCTCTCTCTGACGCGTCACAGAATCCATGCACTTGCACCTGTCTTTCTGGCGAAAAACCTATCCATCTAGGAATCTTTAAAGTTGTGATAAAGGGCAAGTTATCAATAAAAGCGCTCCATATCATCAGCAGATGTGGCAGAACAGGCTCGTTCCAATCAACTCTTTCCTTCCATAAACTCTGTATCAGCATTTTTGCAACTATGATCACCGGTCCTAACCAACCTAGAGGATCATACAGTCTTGCAATCACAGACAATATTTGTCTTTTCGTCGTTTCAGGACTTTTGCTGATGACCTCAACTTTGTAGAAGAACGTGTCTGTCTTCGCGTTCCAACGAATTCCCAATGTTTTCATGGTGCTAGATTCGTCAAACTTTAAAAAATCTTCATCAAGAAGGTCCTCCCGGGCCAAATTTTCAAGGAGGGCATCATTATTGGCTGTTATCTTCTTCAAGGGGAAGGCTGCAGCCCGTAGGGTTTGTATTAATTGTGTTTGCTTGCTTTTGGCTTCTTCAACTGTGTGTCCACCTGACAACACATCGTCCACATACGTCTCTTTGCTTAGTACATCTGAGGATAACTCTTCTGTTTTCTTACAATCATTACTCAGTTGAATCAATGTTCTTATAGCCAAAAATGGTGCACAGTTGACTCCAAATGTAATCGTCTTGAGTTGATATGTCCTTACCGCTTCATTTGGTTTGGGGCGATAAAAAATCAATTGATACTTTCTATCATCTGGGTGCAGCCAAATTTGGCGATACATCTTCTGGATGTCACCAGTGAAGACAAACTCGTAAAATCTCCATCCTATCACAATCTGCATCAAATCACCCAACAAGGTAGGTCCAGGAAACAAAACATCATTAAGAGAATATCCGCTTGCCGTTTTCTTCGAACTACTTTGACGTGCTGTCTGGCTTTACCACGGCATGATGAGGCAAAAAGAAAGAAGATTGCTTTTCCCCTTTCTGCTCTTTAAGTACAAGGGGCTCCATATGATCAAGCTCCACATACTCCTGGAGTACCTTATTATATTCAATATTTAAGTTTGGGGATTTTTCAAGAGTTTTTTCCATTCGAAAGTATTGTGCACAGGCACTATTCCTGGATGCACCTAAATACATATCACCTGGGAATTCAGGACGAAATGGCAAACGTACCACGTATCGGCCACTAGATTATCGATACGTAGTTTTCTTGTAAAATTCTTCGCAGTATGTGTCATTTTCGGTAGATGATGGACTTCTCTCCACTTCTTCAACCTCCCAAAATTTCCTCATTTCCTCATGAAGAGCCACATTATCGTCCTCATGTACTATTGTTGTGAATGTTCTCACCTCATTAATTGGCATGGGGCCAGACAAATACCAGCCAAGTCTCGATTCCCTTGCTTCCAAACCTCTCGCTAAATCGAGACGCACTCCTTCCATATTAATTTGCGGCAAGTAATAGCTTCCTATAATGATATCTATGGGTGTCGGCTTATAAAAATATGGGTCCGCAAGTTCTAAATCCGAAATACCATCAATTTTCTGAACGTTGACTCTCTTCGCTGGTAGCAAATGGGCTAACTTCAACACGATAATTACGTTAATCTTCAGGGAGAAGTCTAAATCCCTTGACTTGACATCGACATGACATGTTCCTTGCGAGTTTCCGACAATTGTACCACCCAATCCAGATATCTGTGTAGAATGTCGCTGTATCGGCAATCCAAGCTGTTGTTGCATTCGTTTGGATAAGAAGCTTCGCTCAGATCCAGCATCCAATAAAGCTCGAACCAAAAATGATTCTCCAGCATGAACAATTTTGACCAATGCAGTTGGGAGTACTGTTGTACCATTATTTTGAGCAAAATGAATTTGTACTGATTCATCTGTTGAATTATTTCGACCAGGGTGGAAGGTAGTTGACCTTTGAAGTCCACATGTTGAAGGCCCACTATCCGCCAAAGCATTATCTCTCTCGTTACTGTGGCTGTTTCGTTGGTTTATACGTTTTTGATTTGATGCTTCCATTTGGCGCACAATTTATCACTAGTACATTTAGTTTTGAAGTGATTTGGAGATAAACAATTTGCACAATACTTGTTAGCGTACACATATTTTAGCCTCTCTTGAGGAGATAAAGCTTTAAAATGCTTGCAATGTCGAAGGGCATGATCTTGCTTACATTTCTTGCATATGTACTTCTTTTCTCCCTCTGGTTGAGAGTAAAACACTTGTGATCTTGGATTTTGATTATCTCTTTGGTTTGGTTTTTTAAAATCGGTAATTGTTTCCAAAATTTCTACCCTTTTTGATAGAAACGCATCCAATTGTGGCCATGATGGCAATTCCTTATGGTCACTTAATGAGTCTTCCCATGCTCTCAATGTTTCCTCTGGTAATTTAGTGGAACACCAATGCACCAGAATTGGATCCCAATTCTCCGTTTTTATTTTATATGATTTAAATATGGAGACGCTATCGTTTATACAACTCTGGATTTGCCGAATTGATTTTGAACTTTCGCAGGAAGCGATTTGAATTCCAAATAATTTCTTCATCTGTTGATGCACCAAAATCCTTGTATTCTCGTACCTATTTTGTAACGCTTCCCAAGCCAAAATGATATTTCCATCCACTAAATCGATACGCTGGACTATCTGCGATGCTTCACCTCTTGTTTTAGACCGCAAATGGTACAATCTCTGCGCGTCAGATAAACCTGGATGATTTATAAACACTGCCTGGAATATGTCTCTAAACGCAGGCCATTTTGAATATCCTCCTTCAAATGGTTGAGTGTCACAAGGTGGAAGTTTCAAGGTAGAAAATCCTTGGTGAGCCATGGAGGCATCCACTCGCGTACTATCGTGCACTTTTGGTTGTAGCTTCTCTTGAATCGCCTCTAAAATCTTCACTTTGCACTCCTCGTACTTTTCCGTTGCCTCATCAAACTTGGATGAACTTTCTTCTGCTTCATTATTTTCCTCCGCGTCACCATTCATCATGCTATTCTCGAAACTCTCTATCAGGTTATTCCACCTTCTTTCCAATTCTGCGTGTTTTACTTCCAAAACCGCAGCACTGTCGAAACTTTCAAATTTCGCTTTAAAAACTTCGCAGAACGACACCAATTGATTCTGATCAAAGACAAATCTGCGACGCACTGACCCTTTCTTTTTCGTCATTTTCTTTGTTGATTTCTCTTAAATAACAAAAAAAACTAACGTTGACGTTGCTTCCAATGTGATCTACTTCAATTGCATACAGCCTTTTATCATCCCACAATTTATAAAAAAATATGTTTATTTCCGATTTAAGTTCGATTTTATTAATGATCTATATATTTTTTATTTTGGCGAAACAATTTTTATTATAATCAGGGAGAAAATAATTTAATTCCCAAGTTATCTCACGTTCGTTGAGTTTCCATACGCCTTACACCAACCATGTATTTTATTTTGACTTTATGTGGAATTTCTGTTATCCTACAACGGCAATATCGTTTCTTATATGTGGCTACTCCTACAATTTTCTTCTGTGTTCACTTTTCGATGTTTGAAGGGTACGGTTAGGGAAACCGTTAGACAAAACCATGAATTCCAAAATAAGAATTTTTCTTCTTCTTACTCTAACCTTGAAACACTGTATTTTGTTGTTGTTGTTTGTTGTCAGCAATTGGTTAATCCACCTTACCAAATAATTGCTTTCTGTATATGCTTCTGTGTACGTATTTCCAAGGAGCAGATTTTTTCTTTACGAATTTAAATTTTCATTTGTTTTTTTTAGTTTCACGACTCACTTTTTATATTAATTGTTACGTTTTCCCGTATCATATTATTTTTAGTTATAATTTCCACGAAAACAATAGCTCCCGCAACACAATCTTAATTCCGTAATCTGGAAACACCGTAATTTTTCATTGTTGAATGTCGTTTTTTTTTCATGCACCGGTACTTTAAACTGGAATTTACAGCTCTTCTAATTGTCGAAGACTTCGCAGAATAATCTGCCAATATTTTCTTCCAAAAAATACCTAAATTTCCTAACCCAAAGAAATATCATTAACAACAATATAAAACTCACCCTTCGTTCGTATCTTATTGTTATGTTTTGTTTTTGTTTCCAGTCAGGGGGACTGCTTTAGCCGGCGACCGATATATTGATTTGTTTAGTTATTTGTTTCAGTTTTTTCTGTATAATTGTCTGCGCTTATTTTAAACACTTTATTTTAGTTGGCACTTTATATTTTTCTCAATAATTTATTCGCCTTTGCACTTTTATTGTTCACTTATTTTTTTCCGTCTGTCCGCTGTAAAATTTGCATTACTTTGATAGACGTCACAGTGATGGTAAAAAAGTGTACGTGGGTAGACGGTTATAGATTTACGTAACTTTTATTAGAATATGAATTTATGTGGAATTTATCAAATTTTACGGTTTTATTAACGCGATTTAATATTTTTCACACAGTTTTGTTTGTTTTATTAATTTTTGGGTGTTTCTCTATTAACTTTCAAGTAGAAGTTGTTGATCTATTTATATTTACCAAATGATCAAAGTAACAATGCAAATTCTCACTGTACATACCTGAACCTTTACCTTCTCTGTTCATACCTTTGTGGTCACTCTTATTCTTACTGGTTTCCTCTACACAGTTCAAACTCCTCTCATCGGTCGATCTCCTACACATTCACTGTGTATTTAGATGTTTTCCCAGTTTGCCTTTTCCGTATTCCTGCGTTGATATGAACCTCCAATGATGATTGTCAGCAGCCAGGGGTGATTCTTAGTTTTCGTTGTTTTTGCTGATGTCTATACGAACGGGGTTTCAGCAACTTCTCACGCAAACGAGCCAGGGGGACTCTAATGCGTAGGCATATGACAAGACAGGGGGACTCCAAATGCGTGGACCGTTGACGCTCGTTGGTTGCGTCCACTGATAAAATCCAAACCCAGACTCCGCTAGGATTGTTCGAAGGACCAAGAAGATTTCTGGCAGGGATGTCAGAAAATCTACTTTCAGGAATCCCACAAAATTAAAGAAGTTAATTCTTGGGTGTAGCAAAATCAAAGCTTCTTGCTTTATTGAGCTCTTACTTAAGACTAAAAACTAATAACCATTTTTACTAAAAAGAAAACGCTCCTAGCGTTATGTACTACAATATATATATATATATGTATATAAAAAAACTGTTATAGAGAGGGTATATGAGAGCGAAAGAAAGAGAGAAGCTAAGTACTAAAAAATTGATGACATTTCATTTTTAAGTGTTGAAGAAAAAAAGGAAAACAAAAGAAAATACTTAAACATAAAATGAGTCAGGGGGACTCTTGGTCCCCTGTTGAAGCGTGGATTCAACAATTATTTTTCCTGTAAGTCTTGTCGAGTAAAACAAGAATATTTTTGTGAAATTCCCCAAACAACTCCAAAATCCGGACTTACGGTTAAAAAATACGATTTTCTTGCTCTAAACGAATTTACCTTTCGAATGATATATTACACATTTTTTTAATTTTTTGTAATTTTCTAGTTTAGGCAATGTTTTTACTTATTTTGTGAGATAACCGCTCGTTTAATTGATTTACCTATATTGTGAATTTTGTAAGGAAAACAATGCAATTACTCTCTTAAAATCCGTTTGCAATTGACTGAGTTTTTTAAGTTTGATTAAAATTAAATGTGTAAATAAATAGTAGTTAATAATTAAAAAAAAGTTTTAGGCGTTTAAGTGAAAATTGTAAGAAAATCGTTTTTTTACCCCAAAATCCGGATTTTGGAGGTGTCCGGCAAAGGTGTCAGAACAAACGCTGTTTTTGACTGTCGCACTGTGTAATCAATATTTCACTACATTTTGACCCCTCGTGGGGGAGGTAGTCGAAGGAGTGGACAAACATAGTCCATCTTTGATCTTAGTCTGGGATAGAAAAAAATATTGACGCATACCACATTTGAAGTCAATCGGTTAATCCTGCCGAAAGTTACCGTGTGCACCAACAAGACTGACAGATGGACATTGCGTAAATGATTAAAATGACCCAAAACGAATTTCCGCCAAATATTGTTGGGGTCTCTTAGGTCACTCCATCGATGTGTCACACTTTTGGCACTCAGCATCTGTTATATATGTATACCCTTGATCATAGTATTGGGGTATAAAAACCAGATTATATTGAAACCGTCTTATTTCTACTAAAATAGGCATTGCTTTCTTCAAATAGGCATTGCTTTCTTCGTTAGGATGCTAACTTTTCAAAAATGGAACAAACACATTTTTTGCGATTTTTTTTTCCTATTTTTATGGTTTTTTTCGGTGGCAAAAAGAAATTGTTTTTTTTTTTAAATAAATTTATTTCTAATAGTTTTAACGACAATTACTAAACTTCTGTTCCCCTTGAAAGCGTGGTTTGTAGTCATCACAATTTCCTTTATTATATGTTCATATTACATCAGAAAATGTTATGCACAGCTCTTCGAAGAAAATTTTGTGTCATAGTGTTACCAGCCTGTTTCTTTATTTCCAACGAAAGACTCTGCGAACGAAATCTAGCCACTCACTTTCGTCAGGAATTTGGTTTCTCTAAAGTCCGTTCGTTCGCCTGGCCTCACGTCTATGACCTTCGCAATTTACCAATTTACAATTAATTGCTAGATCAATAATTTGACAACTTTCGGTCAAAAAGGCACGAATTTTTGTATATTTGACCTTAGCAAATACACCTCTTTTTCTGCTTTTTCGAATAACTCGAACCGTCGGTTTTTTCAACTCGGTTTATTCGACTTTTCGGTTTTTTGAAACTATTATAAAATGATAAAGAAAATATTAATTTTGAAACAGGAACCTACCTAAAATTTTGAAAACATCAATATAAAAACCGTTAACATCATTTGTGCATATCCATCGATTTCAAAATTCAGTTTTATATGTATTTATACTGTTTACATTGCTAACTTCTCTATTGACTTCGTCGGCATATTTTATCAAGGGTCCTTTTGCGGTATAGAAATTAATTAACAATCCTTTCTAATTGAAATGTAGGTATAAATAAAATACATATGTTCAGTTTCACATTTCGACAAGTTTTCATCTCTATAGTATGCTCAAGGCAGAATCCGCTACTTCTGATAATATATCATCGGCTTAATGCTATTTTGGTCCATACGCCATTTTTGTGTTTTTTGAGTTAGGAGTTGATAATATGGGTTCCAAGCATGCTCTTTCAGAATCTGCAATCATTTTTTTCCTATCTCGCCTAGTTTTCGAGATATTGGTAGGGTAAATTTGTTTTACTCTAAGTAACGGGAAATAATTTCGATATTTTTGTTCTATGTCTCAATTTTTCTATCGCCCTATATTTTTCACTCAGTATTTTACGTTCTTTCGATCACAATATGTAAATTAGTGTCCATCCATACCGACCCTTTTTGTGGTCCATGTAATACAAATACGAAAAAATAGTAAAATAAAAGTGGATATGGACCAAAATGCCAAGAACAAAAATTGTTATAACTTGCATATTTTTGGATGTAATGGCATAGAAATGCATGAGAATCATACAAACACTGTTGGGAACCCTATGAAATAAAAAGTGTGTAACTCTTCAGTCCCGTTTTTACTCAAACAATAAAATGCGTTTTTCTCCGTTCATACAAAATGGCGTATTGAACAAAATAGCATTAAGCCGACGATATGTATATAATCGGTTTGCCATTTATATGATGCTAAAAGCTAAGATTTTGCCGATCTTCACTATTAGTCAAGTTTTATAAAAATCATAACCAATTTTTTTGAAAGAAATCTCTTTAAAAATTGAACATAAATATTACAAATATTGCAGAGATTATAATATTATATCATAAATGAAATTGGAACAATTACCTATTATAAATAAAAATATGAAGTGTTTAAAATAAAATTTTCAAATAAATCTTAATTTAATTGGAATAAGGTTACATATTGAATTTGCACTACGCTTATTTTACGTCATCTAACAAAATGTTGAGCATTATTTATGCATTTTTATTAAAAAAAGAAAAACCGAAAATAACCGGTTCACCGGTTTTTTATTTTCGGTTAAACCGAAAACCGGTTTTAGAGTTAGCTTAATTTACGAAGAAATCGAAAACCGTATTTTCAAAATAACCGGTTTTTTGATCACCCTAGCTGTAAACTTTTCGTACAAAATTGTACCTTTGTGTGGGAGGTACCAAAAGGGACATAGCTATAACGCCCATTCTTCTCTGGATTGTAGTTACTACACAGAAAGAAAAATGCCATACTAAATTCAAGTAAAAATTCTTAATTTAAGCCGAAATCGTACTTGAAAATGTAAGTGCGTTCGTACTAAGTTTTTCTTAAAATATGTATAAACCGAAAAAATCAAGCGTGTGACAGTTTTACAATAAGTATATAATACTTGAAATCAAGTAAACATTTCTTAAAAAGGGAAATTAAGCCTAATATGGCTTAAAATAAGTAGAAAAAGAGCGCCCCAGTAGGTGAGTTGGTAGCGAGCTCGCCTATGAGTTTGGGAGTCGTGGGTTCGATTCCCACCAGAGGCTCTGGTCTGTCGCAACAAAAATTAACAAGCAACATGGTCTTTGTCACCCGGCTTCTCCCTGGACCGTAAAATTAGAATATAAATTTACTTTGTATTGTAATTCATATAAATAAATAAATAAATAATAAGTAGAAAAAGCTTACTTAAATCTCTAAGAGGCAGAACAGTTATTGATCACAATAAAATTACCCTCTCATCCACTCTCATTTAAGTGGTTGATGTTGGCTGAAGCAAAATCAAACATACCCGCATATAAATCGACGAGATGTATATGTATAAACATTTGTGCGCAACCGTATCCAATTCGTTTCTCGTTCAAGTAGTGTGGATCAATCTGACCTGGTTCAGTTGGAATCCACGCTGTCGGTGTCGTTCGAAGAGGTAAAGCTGTAGGAGGCAAAACATTGATTTTTGCGTCAGACCAGGGGGTTTCGACGTTCTAAACAGCCAATCGAAGATTGGCTGTTGATTAGTTTTACACCAACTTTCCATTGCGCTCCATAAAAGATTACTTCGGTTCTAGTAGCTTCCAGTTGGAAGGGCTAATCCTCCCATCGGGATCGGCCATGTTTACTATCACCACCTGCTGGTCTAAGGATTCCTTGGAAGAGTTGACAGGTTTCCTAACTTGAGGTTTTGAAAAGGACTTAGACATTTTCTTTGTTGGTCTAGACCAGAAATGACTTCGCGATTTTGGACCTGTCGGTTGGAGGTTAACATCCCTGCTACTTGCTGCGAGGTTGAAGGACCGTCGAATAGAGGCAGCAGGTTAATACCAGTACCTGGTTGAGCTGTTAGAGTCGTCTTTTGTGAACCGACTATAATCTGCACATTTGGAGATACAGTTGTGGGAGATGCGGTCACCGCTACCTCACAGGTGTATTTGCAGGATGAGGCAAACAACTGAACAAAAAACAGCGAGCAATCGCTAAGTGTACACATTTCCCGGGGAACTCATCAACAGAGCACGAGGATCAAAAGGACCAACAAGAGTGCGAGTGGACTGCGAGCATCGCTAGCTTGTTGATTGAGAGATTTAGAATAAGCTGGGCTATAAACAGCTCTGAGCCCTTCAAGTCACCTGGACCAGATGGCATCACCCCAGCATAAATGCAGAAAATGTTAAAGTACATTATCCCCTGACTGCAGACAATTTATGTAGGCTGTATTAGGCTTTCATACATCCCGAATCGATGGGGATACCAAAGTGGTATTCATACCCAAAGCGGGGAAGATATCGCACACTAGGCCAAAAGACTTCAGACCAATTAGCCTATCCTCTTTCCTATTGAAAAGTCTGGAAAGACTTTTAGATTATTTCATTAAGCAAAACCTGGATACAAAACTCCTGTCGGGGAACCAACATGCTTACAATAAGGGAAAGTCTACAGAATCAGCCCTGCACGAACTTGTGAGCACTATCGAATCGTCCCTACATTTCAAAGAATTCACCATGGTGGCATTTCTTGACATAGAAGGGGTATGTTTTAACAACATACAGGTGAGCTCTAGCTTGATTAGACTAATTAGACTAACAGCATGTCCAGGGTCCACAACTCTAACAAGGTTTGTAAACAGAGGGACCCCACAAGGAGGGGTACTGTCTCCACTAATTTGGAACCTAGCGGTGAATGAAATCCTGCTAGATCTAGAACGTTGTGGCTGCAAGGTCGTGGCATATGCCGACGACGCACCTTTTGGTACCATCCACACAAAATGGCCAAATCATACCAAAATTTAATAGATAACTTTAATATACCAGTGCACATAAACGCTTTCAATTCGGTACAGTGCAATATATATGAAGTATCTACTGTTTACCGAAAAATAGGAGTTTTTGTTAAACCCTCTCTGGTACCTCCCATACAAATTGACAGATTAATTCGTGTAATATTTCATATTACTGTACTCACAAAGTGAGGGTATACTTTAGTCGATTTATCCGACTGAAACTTTCTTACTTGTTTTTGTATATGTGTCAGTCTATCAAGTCAATCAATATGATTTAAGTAGAACATAAAGAACCAACCATCAAATGCCACAATTCTGACCAGGTGTGATATAATAAACTCGCCCATTCAATCCATTTGTTAATGGAGAATTAGTGCGCCACAGATGTACTTGTAAATGTTCATTGCTTACGTTACTAATGTTGGCAGTTGTTAATTTTACACGAAATTATGATTTTGAAGAAGCCCACATTTACATTTCTACATTCCCACCAAGTCCATTAGCTGTTAGCATCGGGCATTAAATATGACTTTCCATGGCACACTGAAACTGAGCCCGTGGCTTGGTATTGATCAAACCAAACCGAAGCGGAGAAGAGAAGAAGGTTTGGCATTAACAACGAGTACTCGCACTAGGGTGTGATGGTACACATGGGGTGACCCGACCTTAGAATAATGAAAATATCATTATTACCCGTAGCCGCTGTACACAAAAAAGTTATTGGTCCATTAAGTATTTTTCTTTAATATTTTATCTTACTTTGGGTAGAACGAACCCTTCCGAATTGCCACACTTCATACGATGATATCGGGATGGAGTGGGGAAAAGGGGAAAGTCGTTAAAATAATACTTTATTCGGGTATCCCTTTTCCTGCTCCTATCATATTCAATCCTATGCTATCACATTGGCAATGGCACGGCAACGAAGAAAAAGAGTTGCGATTCAAAATGTAATTTTATTAAAATCCTTAAAAGCTTAGCATTCATACATACACTCGCAGACGCATACACTGACAGATATACGCACTAAGCGTGTCACTGTGTGTGTGACTGACACTGACAGAAGCGAAGTATCCTTGTGCGTGAGTGTGAGTGGCGGACGGTGTGTTACCTGTATTACATCCCAGAGCGCATTAGTTTGTTTGTCAGAAAAGTATGTTTGTTGATGATACGGTGACATCAGTACTCCATCATTGTCATCATCATACTCGTACATACGAGTTGCGGGTGGCGGCTGTACCTAAATGAACAGATGATAGAGTAATAGATGGATGAATGAACTCCTGGATGGATGTATGGATGATACGTATGTATATTTTTAATGTGTATGCGACACACAGTCAAACACACAATCTAGCGTACACAAACATGTATGCAAATATATCCCTGGCAACCAGTCTGGTTGTTATCTCTTCTCCTTGCTTTCACCGGCTTCGAAATTTAGCAAATTTTCAATTATTTCATGAGATGAAGCCAAACTTATAACCGCCCACCTGTACGCCCATCGTTGACCAGGTAAACGTAATATTTCATTTCGCCATTTGAAATGATTGTACCCACCCCTGCTCCATGGATTCACGTCATTACCTGGAGGCAAACACCCAGTGTGTGTGTGTGAAGTATTATTCAGTCTGTTAGCTTTTTGCCTTTATTTCGAAAACATTCCATAATCTAAACAAATGTGCATCTTATTAAGGGAATTTAAGTGTTGATACTTTGTAGATGATCATGGTCATGACCAAAAATATACACTAGGGTGTGTTAGTACACTTTTTCTTAGATGTGAAATTGGGAGATCGAAATAGAGAAAAATTGGGAGAACGGATACGAAACCTGATATCGCTATAACTACAGGGTTTTCCAATAAGAGTGATATGATTTCATTGAAAAAAACACACACTTATTGATAAGGAAATTCAAAAGTTTTTTATTTAATGTGAAGTACAATCGATACAATTAAGTTCTAAATAAAACGTCATTCAAATGGCCTCCACGATTCTTCTGCAGGAACGAATTCGATGAACCCAATTTGCGGGCACTTTTTCCACTAAATGAAGTCGTATGTCATGAATGGCACGTTCAATATTGACTTGTAAAGCTTGAAGAGAGTCCGGTTTATTTCGAAAGACCATTGAATTCAAATAACCCCACAAGAAATAGTCTAATGGTGTTAAATCACATCTTCTTGGAGGCCATTCAATATCACAATATCTTGAAATAATCGAATCTCCAAACTTTTCTCGCAACAATTGTTTCATTTGCTGCGTAGCACGTAGCGACAATCGGTCAATGGCAAAAAGATAGCTCTTAACGAGAGCTCAAATATTGCTCATGGATGTCAAGGTCGTTGGTCGACTGGAAAGTGCTTTTTTTAATTTTTTAAAAAAATTGACTTAGCGCACGAAATGCAAAAAGTTAATAAAACTGAATATTTTATATGTTTCTACAGACAGGTTTTCCCTTATTCCTAAAATAAAGCCTTCATCAACGTTTTTAATGAAATTTTGTGATTTCTCACCTTAACCTCGAGGTAAGCCGAAGATTCATGTAAGGACTGTTGGATGTAGTGAGGAATTGTTTGGTGTTATGTAAGATCCATATGATCCTGTCTAAAGCAGTGTCAAAAGAACATAAAACCTATTGTAAAACATGGGGGATGCTCAGTGACGGTATGTCGACTGTGGGAGGAGGAAAACTTACATTTATTGATGGGATTACGGGTATCCATGTTTATTTGTAAATTTTGAATAATATTTTGTATGCTTGAGCGTCGAAAGATGAGCCTAGATAAAATACTAGTTTTTTCCAACACAAAAACTCCCTAGAGCACACTGATTTAGACACCAAATTATAGATCTTATATAACACTAAATATTTCCCCACTCCATCCTAGAGTCTTGACTTGAACACCAAATAAAATCTTTGGGCTTACCTCGAGGTTAAGCTGAGAAACTACACAATTTTATTATTTTATTTTGCAGATTGATTTTTAGATTTAACAAAAATGGATAACTGGGACACTGAAACAAGAATTTGGATTGTCCGCCGCTATTACGTACTGAAGTCCGTAGTTTCGGATCAAAGAGATTATAGGGGCACGTTTAGTGGCAATCCTCCGAGCAGATGGACCATAAAGAGACTTGTTAACAATTTTTCCGAGCATGGGACAGTCAACAGAAGACCTTACCATCGAAACCCTTCAGTTCGGACGGAGGAAACAATCGCTGCTGTAGCTGATGCCATACAAAACAATCCAAGAGTTTCGACAAGAACCTTATCTGCTCAAATGGGTATAAGCAGACAGTCATTGCAGTCAATTATGCACAAAGATTTGGAGTTATTCCCATATAAAATTCAAATGGCCAACAAAGTGAACTCAGCAGACTTCCCGATTCGCTTGGAATTTTGCCGGAAGATGCTTCAAATGGTGGAAGAGGACGGAAACATGTTGAACTGTCTTTTCATGTCTGACGAGGCCCATTTCGATTTAAACGGCAACATAAACAAACAAAATTGTCGAATATGAAGTGCTTCCAACCCACAGATACTCCATGAGACGGAATTGCATCAACTTCGTGTCACAGTGTTGTGTGCAGTTTCATCACGCTGCATTGTCGGGCCCTACTTCTTCGAAGAAAACGGTCACACCGTTACAGTTACTGGAGGCCGTTACTTGAGCATGTTGAAAGAGTTTTTCTATCCAGAATTACGCCGAATGAGAATTTCTGTGTGGTTTCAGCAAGATGATGCAACTCCTCACATAGCCCGGCCTGTTATGACAGAATTGCGGCGAAAATTTCCCAATAAGCTGATATCCAGAAACTCCACATTCCGTTGGCCCCGCAGGTCGCCTGACCTTACAGCACATGACTTTTTCTTGTGGGGTTATTGCAAACAGGAAGTCTACAAAGCAAAACCAACAAATTTGAATGAACTAAATCAATCCATTCGAGAAACAATTGCGGCTATTCCCGTCTCATCTCTCCAAGCAGTAATGAACAACTTTTTGGTAAGATGCCGCACATGCATCAACGAGCAGGGGGGGGCATTTAAATTACATTATTTTTAAAACTAATTAAGCTATATTTAATTAAATTCAATGAGCTTTAACACGAATAAAAGAAAACTGAATTCGATACACTGAAAAAATTATTGTATGTGAATTTCTCCAATCATATCTTGTTTAACAAAGATTTTTAAAACGTTGTAGATTTTTCGAATTTCATTTTAAATTTTTCATTGATTTCGAAATATACATTAAAATTTAAAATGACAAAAGAATCAGTTATATTTAATTCAAAGCACTAATTTTTAGTTTCTATTTATTCCAAGTCATATTGTATCATTATGCAAGAGTGTACAATTACAATTATAATGGAATTTTACATTTACATTTAACATTTAAAATTTTCGAAAAAATTAATATTGAATTACCGAAAATCATAAAACTTGTCTTAAATTAAGGTATTGATATATTTTTTGAATACTTACATGCAAATAAATATTTGTTTCGTAAATAATAATCCCAAATAAAAACCAGAAAGGAAAGGCAGAAAGGGCCGACTATATAATACCCTACACCTCCCTAATAACCCGATAAGGATCATTGCTATAATAATTTGGAATAATTGGCAAATAGATAGGAACATATATCTAAATCTGAAATTTATCAATATTTATTCATAAATTGAGAAACATTTTTCTGTCAAATATTGTAATGATCGGAATATTGTAATGATCGGAAGTAAAGTACAACTTCTATAGCGCTTTGATACCAAATCAGGAGGAACATATATATGGAGGTTAAATCTAATTCTAAACGGATTTTCCCAAATTTGGCAGTGTTTATTTATGTAATAAGAAACCTCCTTCTACCGAATTTCGTACTTATCGGATATAAAATACAGTTTCTACAGAGCTTACATGTCAAATATGGGTGCTAAATCTGAACTGATTTTCCTCAAATTTAGTATTGTCTCTAAGGGTATCAAGAGACTTCTCTCTGTCAATTGTTGCTGAAGCGATTTTTTTAGCGTGTAAAAATTATATGCCTTATTGAACAATTATGAATTTCAGTAGTTTTTTTTCAGTAGCAAATATGTCAAATTTTTTAAAAGTAAAAAGCTTTCTTCTTCTGTCCACAAGAATTCCAGAATAGGTCTTTCAAATTGCAATGGCCAGAAATGTGATAGTAAAAACTCATGAATGATTTTTGTAATGAATTCTAGAAAAGCACTATTAAACTATAATAATGGATATTTTTCTGAAAAGAAATCAAACGGAATGATTTACATACCAAAAAGAAATACGAGTACATACTAATTAATTACATCACATCATAATAAGAAAATATTGAAAAATAATAGAAAGATTTAAATCTTTCAAATATAATACTTATGTTGAGATTTTTGTTAGAATTAATCACTCTTCTGTGACACAAATCCTCCTAAAAGACCCATACAATAATTTTTTACTAAAAAATTACAAAAATTTTTTGTAATAACAAATTTTCACATTATTAGTAACAAATGTTCATATTGTCAGAAATAATTTTCCATTTCTGTGTTCTGTTTTTTGTTCAGTTCCTTTTTGAGTGCTCGCATAAATCACCCTTCAACGGACATATTAACAAGATCATCCGCTTCAAAAATGTACGCACAGCACAATAACAGGCAAACTAACTACGACCCACAAGAAGTTGAAGTTTATCGAATAAATGTAGGCGACGTCGACAGAATAGCGCATATACGCTTATACATACATGAAATATTTAGAAATCGCAGCTATTATGTACTCCTTCCTTGTACTTTTCTTTTTTGTTGTTAGTATATATCGATGGATCGTACTTACAGCGATTTAGATTCTGCAAAAAAGTGCAACATTTTCATAACAACAACAAAAATCATTTTTTTATTTTTATACCCTACATCACACTGTGGTACAGGGTATTATGACTTTGTGCATTTGTCTGTAACACCCTAAAGGAGAAGAGATAGATCCATTGTTTATTATACCGATCGACTTGTAATCACTTTCTGAGTCGATTTAGCTATGTCCGTCTGTCCTTCTGTAGATGTATTCTTGTAATCAAAGTACAGGTCGCAATTATGGTCCGATCTTGACGAAACTATACACATTTCTTTTGTTTGGCCCAAGGACGATCCCTATTTAATTTGGTTAAAATCGGTTCAGATTTGGATATAGCCCCCATATATATGTTAGCCCCGATTTGATATGTAAGCGCTGTAAAAACTTTATTTTATATCCGATCAGTATGAAATTCAGCAGAAAGAGGTCTCTTATTGTATTAATGAACACTGTTAAATTTTGAAAAAATCGGTTCAGATTTAGATATAGCCCCCATATATACGTTACCCCCGATTTCACATGTAAACGCCGTAAAAAATTTATTTTATAACCGATCAGTGTGAAATTCGGCAGAGAGAGGTTTCTTATTACATGAAGGAATACTGCCAAATTCGGAGAAAATCGGTTCAGATTTAGATATAGCCCCCATATATATGTTACCCCCGATTTGACATGTAAGCGCTGTAGAAACTGTATTTTATATCCGATCAGTAAAAAATTGGCAGAAAGAGGTTTCTCATTACGTGAATTAACACTGCCAAATTTGAGGGAAATCGGTTCAGATTTAGGTATAGCCCCCATATATATGATACCCCCGATTTAACATGTAAGCGCTGTACAATCCGTATTTTATATCCGATCAGTAAAAAAATCTACACAAAGAGGTTTCTTAATTTAGAGAAAATCGGTTCAGATTTAGATATAGCCCCCATATATATGTTACCCCACGAAATTTGACAGAAAGAAGTTTCTTTTTACATGAATGAGTATTCAAGGAAAATCCGTTCAGATTTTTATATAACCTCCATATAAATGTTCCTCCTGATTTGGTATCAAAGCGCTATAGAAGTTGTACTTTACTTCCGATCATTAATATTTTCCGGAAAGATGTTTCTCAATTTAGGAACGAATATTGCTTAATTTAGCGATTATCGGCTCAGAATTAGATAATATGTTCCTACCTTTTGTCAGAATCAATGTCACCATTAGGTTCTGTGATAATCCGACAAGGATTTCCACTCAAAATGGACTGATTCCAAAACAGAAACTGCCACTGGACGACTTATTAACATTATCTCTAAACATCCGAGACGAACAATAATAAATACCGCGAATAACTTTATAAATCTACAAAGACATCACAATACAAACAGTGTTAAAATAAGAAAAGTTTAACGCATGAACAATTTCCCGGAAAAAATTATCAACAACATACAGAGAAGAACTAACAACATAGAAGAAGAGATAAGCCGAAGAATATATATAAACCAATGATCTACATCCCTGGACTCTCTGAAACGTTAAAACATTCAGGCGTTAATGACAAAGAACATTTTGAATTAGCTTACAAAGCTGACACAACAATAAACCAACTATTCTGTAAAACGAAATGTGCAGTAACAAAAGAACGATTTCGGTACTACAAAAACAAAACTATTATCTCACAGATCGGCCCAAAAAGATCTTTACAAATCAATAGAACAAAAAAACTGCCCTCTGTAAACATCGTGCCACAACCGGACATAAACCTAACTTTGACGACGTTGAGATATTGACGCAAGAGAGCCATTACGGAGGGAGATACACTTTAGAGCGGTCGGCTACTGGATACGAATTCGTACTAATTTAAATCGTGCAAACACATACGAACTATCCCTACACAAGATGTAGGGATGAAAGTTCGCATACGGGGTGCGAATTAGTCGTACGTACACGTACATGTCATTCCGATGTACGAATGCAATCCCGACATGTTTAGATTTTTATATGATATCGCAAGTTCTCGCTGAAAAGTTGAATAAAAAGAAATAAATACAAGTGAAAGAAAATAGATACTGCAAATCATTATTTTACAAATCTTGCATGATATTAATTAAATTCGCCGAATTTTGCTCTTCTTAAATAATTGTGTTGGGATACATATTAATACGAATATACAGATTAATATTATTCATAGTGCACTGAAGAAACCTTTACGGATACGGTATCACTGAAAAACTACATAAATTTAACGCAGAAAATCGTGTTCAGTGTGCGCACTCAATTCGAACGACCAGTATCGTACATTTACGTACGCTTTTAATTCGTATCAAGTGTCCGGCCGGCCTTAGAAATGCTACGCATTATTGACGTTTAGCCCGAAAAGAGACTTAATTTGTAGAGAGATACCGACGCATGTATGTCACTCTCCGAAAAATATGCGATTTGACATATTTACAATTAGAGGAGGAAAACATAAAATGAATATGAATAATACATTTTTACGAATAAACATTTTATTAATACATTGTTGTAACGGCTTTTCTGCACCTAAATTGTTGATACATTTGTCTTGGGAAAAATGTTAATTAAATAAAATATGAGGAGCAGAGATTATTTCCGAAATCTTTATAAATAAATTGTATTTGTGTATTACTACTTATATATTCAAATATTTATATTTATAATTCTTTCTCAACTGTCAAGGTACAATTAATTTAAAAAAATATCGTCTCATATAGGATTTTCCGTGGAATTTTTATAGAAATGCAAATTTACCTTAAACAACTCATTAATTATTCGCGAAACCCAAAATAATAATCGATATCTCAGAAGTGATCTATGTACCTTCGAATTATCTTTTATCCTCTATAGGAGCTATAATTTCCTACAGATATTCATAAAAATTTGTGAAGAGTATTTTATTTGTCCAACAAACATATAAACAATATCATATCAGATATCAATATAACCCAATATATATGTATGTCCATCACGATTTGGCATCTAACGCTATAGAAACCGCAGTTCATATCCGATAATTAAGAATATTTGGCATCATATATACATATTTTTAATAGAAATATTAACATAGTCTAATTAAAAGATAATCGGTAAGATAATATAGCCCCATATATATGTATATTCATTCTGATTTGGCTTATAAGCGCAAGTCATGTTTTACTTCTATGCATTGCCAAATTTGGCATCTTAACTATATACCTAACACCCAAAATGGGATGATATAGACCAATCCTTTATTATACCGATCGACTTAGAATCACTTTCTGAGTTGATTTAGCTATGTCCGTTTGCCGTCTGTGCCTATGTAATTGTAATCAAAGTAGAGGTCGCAATCATGGTCCGATTTCAACGAAACTTTGAACATTTCTTCTTTTGGCCCAAGGACGAAATTGGTCAAAGTCGGTTCAGATTTACATATAGCTCCCACAAATATGTATAGGTACATCTGATTTGGAATTTATAGGCAACATATTTTAACCGATCTGTTTAAAAATTTACAGAGTCTCTTGATACACTAAGAGACAATACTAAATTTGAGAAAAATCGCTTCAGATATAGATATATCACCCATATATATGTTACCCCCGTTTTGACATGTATGCTTTGTATAAACTGTATTTTATATGCGATCAGCACAATATTCGGGATTAAGATTTTTCCTATAACATGAATGAACACATCCAAATATGTGGAAAATCGATTTAGATATCGTCCCCATATATACATAACACCAGTTTTGAAAATTAAGCGCTATAGAAACCGAATCTTTTATCCGATCAGTACGAAATTCGGCAGAAAGAGGTTATTTATTACATGAGTGTACGTACACTGTCAAATTCGGGAAAAATCAGCTCACATTTAATTTTTAAATTATTATTTGTATTTAATTTAATTATAATTTTTTTGTCAAAAAATATTTTTTTTTATTAGTGGGATGTGACTTTTTTGTCTATCAAAATAAAGACAAATTTCTAAAAATAGAGTTTGAACCACATATTTTAGAATACGAGTAACTCGAGTATCATTGGCCCGAATTCCTTAAAACAAAACTTTTTCATCCGTTCAGCGCACAGTGTAAAATTTTGGTCACTTTCAGAACAAAAATCTTTGAATGGATGGTTATTTTTGTAATACTTTTCTTTTGTTGAATAAGTTGAAATTGAAGCTTTAATTTGTATTTTCAATCATAAAAATCGAATCATAATAAAAAAGTTATGATCGGTTGAAAATATTTTTTTTATATTTTTTTAGTTTTTGTAGTAAAAGATGTGTTATTATGTATTTATGTTATATGTTTTTGGTTTTTTATAAATTATAATATGGTATATCATTAGCATATCGTCACCTAAAATCCAAAATAACGTAACCCACATGTTCATGGTATTTCAGGAGAAGAAAAAACAAAGTAAAGTAATTTTAAGCCTTTGACCAAATTTAGGTATTTCAAACTATTAAGGCGAAATCAAATAACAATAATGTACGCCACATTTACTTGTGGCGTACATTCTGAATTAAATAAAATAAAATTGTATGAATCTTTCCGCTTTTTTAATGACCTTATTTGCTGTAACGTCATTTTGATTATCACTCATAAAATGGTAAATTTTTGATATTGAACTCCAAAATTTTGTAGGAATGTGTAGTTTAGCCTAATAGGCTATAAAATTAATTTTGATTTTTTTGATGTTAAGTGATTTTGGATTTCAGATGACGATATGTAAGTATTTCTATATGAAATATTAAAAAATAGAAATATATAATTCATGATTAACAATAACATATAATAAAAAATATTTCTGTAAGTAATATGTCAAGTCACGAATATTGTATTAAGAAATGAGATTTATATTATTAGTCATTCAGCTTCCTTCTTCAAAAACACTTATAAAATGTAGAAAAATCAAGTTTTAAAGTGTCTTCATGAAAATCTTTTACACATGTGGATGTTTTCATTAACAGGTTGCCATGTGGTTTTTGTTCACTAAAATACATTTAAAATATTTTTCGGAACATCACTGCTATAAGAGCTTGCTATTAGTGTAAAGCATTTCACATTTTGGGGACGGTTAAGACCCTACAAGTGTACCACAAAATTAGAGTAGAACTATTAGAATAATGACTAGACACAAAAAAGATCAAAGTAATATTATCAATGCAATGATTTGTTTCTGCAAATCTTTAAAGACCCTAAAAGTGTACCACAAAATGCATCTTTAAATAATTACTAGCTGAGCCCGGTGCGCTTCGCTGCGCATGTCAAAATTCGCGCTGTAGAAACTGTATTTTATATCCGATCAGTACGAAATTCGGCAGAAAGAGGTTTGTTATTACATGAAGGAATACTGCCAAATTCGGAGAAAATCGGTTCAGATTTAGATATAGTCCCCATATATATGTTACCCCCGATTTGAAATTCAAGCGCTGTAGAAACTGTATTTTATATCCGATCAGTAAGAAATTCGGCAGAAAGAGGTTTCTTATTACATGAAGGAATGCCGCAAAATTCGGAGAAAATCAGTTCAGATTTAGATATAGCCCCCATATATATATGTTACCCCCAATTTGACATGTAAGCGCTGTAGAGACTGTGTTTTATATCCGATCAGTACGAAATTCGACAGAAACAGGTTTCTATTTTACATGAATGAGTATTCTAGGAAAATCGATTCAGATTTATATATAACCTCCATATATATGTTCCTCCAGATTTGGTTACAAAGCGCTATAGAAGTTGTACTTTACTTCCGATCATTACAAAGTTCTCCAGAAAGATTTTTCTCAATTTAGGAACGAATATTGCTTAATTTTGCGATTATCGGTTCAAAATACATTTACCAATTATTCCAAATTATTATCGCAATGACCCTTATCGCATTGTTAGGGAGGTGTAGGGTATTATATAGTCGGCCCCGCCCGACTTTCTGCCTTTCCTTACTGGTATTAGTAATAAATTCACTGAATGAAAAAATACCGAATTCAGTGGAAAGTCCAGAAAATAGAAATGTATACTTATAAAATTTCCAAATTCTTGTTTCATTGATATTGCATCACATTATCATATTGCGATTGTATTGGAGTGAGCAGCTGTAATTATCGCATACCGAGCATTTTTGTTCATGTATTTCCTATATAATACTTGCAAGATATATCAAAATATGGGCTGGGCCACGCCCACTGGTCCCATTCCGCCCATTTGAAAGCCAATCACGTAGACTGCTACCAGATACATATACGCAAAATTTCAACACTCTCGCTAACAAAATGAGCAAGATAATTCAATTTCAAAATTTGGCTTATATGGGCGGTGGCCCGCCCATTGGTCAGATCCCGCCAATTTTTGGACCAATCACGTGGACTGTCACCAGATACATATCTACAACATGACAGCACTCTAGATAAAAAATTGTGCAAGTTATATCAATTTCAAAATTTGGCTTATAAGGGCGGGGCCACGCCCATTGGTCCGATCCCGCCCATTTTCTGACCAATTACGTAGAATGCCACCAGATACATATACACAACATTGCAGCACTCCCGATAGCAAATTGTGCAAGATATAAAAATTTCAAAATTTGGTCATTGTGGGCGGGGCCACGCCTATTGGTCCGAACCCGCCCATTTTTGGACCAATCACGTAGATCGCCAACGGATATATATACACAAAATTCCAGGTCTCTCGCTAACAAATTGTGCAAGATATCACATTTTTTAAATTTGGCTTATATGGGCGGTGCCACGCCCATTGGTTCGATCCCGCCCGTTTTTGGATCAATCACGTAGACTGCCACCGTTTACATATACACAAAATTCCAGCACTCTCGATAACAAATTGTGCAAAATATCTCAATTTCAAAATTTGGCTTATATGGGCGGGGCCACGCCCATTGGTCCGATTCCGCCCATTTTTGGAAAATTCACATAATCTGCCATTAAATGCATACAAACAAAATTTCAGCACTATGCCTATAATAGGAGCAGAAATATCGGATTTTTAACCTGCGATTTGTATGGGAGGTACCACGCCCCTTTGTCCAATTAATTTTTTTTTCTATATAAACCATCTCGTGAAAATTTAGAATCGAATAAAAAAAAAATCATCCAAATCGCTCCAGCCGTTCTGACGTGATGCCATTACACAGATGGACCGTTTCATTTTTATATATATAGATAACTTTTTATAACAGTAACAATTTTCTGATAGGAAAGTAGATCCTTCGATTAATAATTTAGTTTCATTTTTCTATGTAGAACGTTTTTAAATGTTGCCATCAGGTGTTGCCATCATTGCTGTTGCCACTTGCATGCCGAGAAGAGATAGACCTATCGTTTATTATACGACTTGTAATCACTTTCTGAGTCGATTTAGCCATGTCTGTCTGTATGTCCATGTATTCTTATAATCAAAGTGCAGGTCGTATATATGGTATGATTGTGATAAAATTTAGCACTGTGCTCGTTTTAGGCCCAGGGACTATACGTATTGAAATTGGTCAAAATCGGGTCAGACTTAGATATAGCCCCCATATATATGTTACCACCGATTTGACATGTAAGCGCTATAGAAACTGTACTGTAGTACGAAATTTGGCAGAGAGAGTTCTCTTATTACATGAATGACTACTGCTAATTTCGGGAAAAATCGGTTCAGATTTAGATATAGTCCTCATACATATCGATACCTCCATTCTAAACTATGCTAAGTGCAAAAAGTTAGTTTTTCAGGAGATACGATCAAAGTTTGATAATTTCTTTAAATTTTATCTGGTTTTAATGGGTTACAAAGCCTCGTATTTTACTTGAAAAAAATTAATTAATCCACAGTTTTGGCACCAAATACACCACCGATCGCAGGCTAGAAAAAATGCCCGGTGGCGGCTCGATCTGCGCCGTCTCGTCTTCATAGCCCGGTACCGACACACTGTAGAAAAGACAAAAGACAGTAACTAACGAAAGGGCACTCGGTGAGGGGCTATTTTTTGTTACAATGGGGTAAATCCAAAGAAGTTCGACCAACTCAAAAAATTATCCCTTTCAAATTTGACAAAACTTAGCACAATAATTCACCTAATGTATGGGAATTTTTGGCGCATTTAGTTTTCCAAAATTCATTGTAGTTTTTGTGGTGCTCGAACAGAGTTCCAAAGTTACCTATCTCAAGAATTTTTGGCGCATTTAGTTTTCCAAAATACATTGTAGTTTTTGTGGTGCTCGAACAGAGTTCCAAAGTTACCTATCTCAAGGATTTTTCTCAAAATTACCATGTGTTAAAATATCTATATCTTCTTAACGGCGTCACGTGTTTTGCAGATATTAACACCAATAAAAAGCTCTGCCACTCCTCTTCAATGTTGAAGAATGCATTATTTACGTCCTTTTGGTGGAAGGATGTGAAAATATGGAATATATCCTAATCCTTGAATATCCTTGAAATAGTTAGTTTTTTAATTTAATAGATACCCCTGATGATGTCTAACGAAGTTGGACGAAATATTGAACACAAAGTATTGTCTTTTATTTACCACGGACTTCACGCTAAACAAACGATCAAACCATAACAACATTACATTTTTGTATTCAAATTTAAATTTATTAAACAAACAACAGATTCTCGATTGTCTGAAACATAACTCTCAGATTCTTCTAATGTTAGCAAAAAAACTGATATAAAATTAATGTATAGGGTCGTCTTTCTTAAGTCACCACAAACTTCATTTTATTCCTCAAATTTTGGATACTGGTCATTAAGTCCGATCCGGTTTCACATTACATCATTGTTTTAATGTACAAAAGTGTTGCAATATTATTTAAAATAATTAGTATCGCCACAAAAATAATGATTTTGTATACCATCCACCACACGGTGCTACAGGGTGTTATACCTTCGTGCATTTGTTTGTAACTCCCAAATGGAGAAGAAATATACCAATCTTTAATTGGAACTCCAATTTTTTATCATATATATAGACGTGCTAATATAAAAGCGGTCGATTGTAGCTCGCCAAACAATAATGAGATTTGCTACTAGTATTAGTAAACAAGATTTATGCAATTTGAAAAAATCAAAAACCAAGTTTTGGTGGTTATCATAATAAGCATTATAAATTGTTACTCATTTTAACTCTAAGACCATTATTTTAACCCTTCTCCAATAGAAAAAGTAATGTTTTTGCAAAGAATTTTCATTACAAAAATCTGTTTACTATTCAGTTTCTTCATAGAAGGGACATTGTATTTTTGTAAACTTATTGTTAACTAGTGTTTATTATAGTTACATACGTTAAATAATGATAATAAATAAACGAAAAAAAAATAATTAATAAATATACCAATCTTTTACTATACCGATCGGCTAAGAATAACTTTCTGAGTTGAGTTAGCTATGTCCGTCCGTCTGTCTGTGTATGTATTCTTGTAATAAGTGTACAGGTCGCAATTATATTCAGATCTCAACAAAACCTTGCACTTATCTTTTCCGATTCTGTATATATGTATAAAGATACTATAACAAAATACATCAAGATCATCTATTACACTACGCAACAAAAACATTTTTTTTTTGTGTCCTAGACCTAAAAATTATATTTTTGTATAGATTGTGGCATACTGTTATATAAAATCAAAACCAAAAATTTTTAATGGATAATTTTTTTTTTTAAATTTTTTTATTAAAAATACAAATATCGTCGAAGGTAACCTTAGTATTTGCACTATAATTTTAGGAATATATAACCGATCAGGTCGACTTATACGTTAAATTGAAGCTATTAATGTGGGCTACCAATGTTGGAAATATATCTTTCATTTTTTAGCGAAGAAAATAATGCCTATTTGAAAAAAATCCATGGATAAATGTATATATTATAGCATTTTGGTACAGGTAAGAGAATTTCAAAAAATCTTTTTTTTAAATATCTGTTTATATTATTTGTTACTTATATTTATATTATGTACATTTGAGTTTATTTACATGTACAAGTTTCATTAGAAGTAATTGTGAGTTCTTTGTTTACGTTTGTAGCTTTCGGAATCGGTTTCTCTAATGAGGAACCAGACATAATCTCCCATCATTTTCTCATCCCAGTGCCCTTAGTAACGCCGCTCGATGGACTTCATTTCTTGGTGAAACCTTTCGCCATGTTCGTCGCCAAGATTCTCGAGGAAAAAGTTTAAATGAGAATGTAAGAAATTAACGAAATTTACATCTTTCATCAGTTTCCTTATTTTAGGCCCATCAAAAACGCCTTCTTCGATTTTTTGAAAAGAGAGACTTTTAATTAAACTTTTCAAATATGAGAGTGAATTGCCATCCTTCCTTAAGGCTTCTACAAAAATTTTAAAGAGCTCCAGCTTAATATGTAGTGGTGGCAAAATAATGTTTTTTTTTGGACGAGAAATGTGTATTTTATGTTGTTTTCACCCAATGTAATGATCTTCGCGAGCACGGAAATCCCAGAGGCATATCATACCAACTACTTTTAAATCGCAACAAATTTTCCAGTCATGTTCATATTTTATGTATTTTATCAATTTAGCCATTGTTTCGTATGATTCCTTAGTGTTGATATCATGAGCAATGGGAATCGACGGTTTCTGATTTCCGTTGTGCAAAAGTACTGCTTTCAAACTTTCTTTACTGCTGTCAACAAATAACCGTCATTCCTTTGAATTGTATGTTTGATTAAGTTCCTCGAACAATCCGGGAATGACCTTGCAAAAGCATATGGTATCCACAGTTGTATAAAATTCTTTGTAAGGTATATCGCGGACTCTATAATATAATATGTTAACATCTGAGGCCAAAATATTGTACTGTTTCATCCCAGATGCAAGTAGTTCTGCCTTATCGTTAGTCAGTTCCAAATCTCTCACTAGATCAATGAGTTGAAACTGAGTTAAAAGCGATGACTTCTGACTCAAACTTGAATTGCTCAGAGTTGAGTACTTAGTGGAACTTGTTGATGTTTCCGTCATTAGGCTGTTAGCTATTCTTGGACACTTCCTACTCCAATCTATTAACATAGACAAAAATAGCAGTCCGTATCGTGAATGAATGGTTATCTCCAAATCATTGGCATTCTAAATTGCACGTGAAGTCTAAAATTAAAACGTTTTATTCCACAAAACATTGCAATACATTAATTTTAAAGTTCTTACCGCATTCGTTCACTAGTCCATTGAGTAAGATTTACATGGCACGAATTACACAAAATACTAGGCGTCCACGGTTCGTTCATATTTTTAACTAGTATATCAAAATATTACACATATATTTCTTCTATTATTTTACTAAACGCACGTCGATTTTTTTAATTACATATTTTCCGCAGATGTAGCAGAAATTGTCGGGATCATTTACACAAGTTCTTTGCCTTTTACTCATACTTCGAAATATAACTTTGTAATATTTTTCAGAAAATCGACTTATATCTTTAAGGCGCTGAGTTACACTGATTTATTAATAAGAAATTTTATTCATAAATTCCGGGTTTAGGGTTCATAAGTTGCAGTACCTGTAGCTGACATGTAGTTTGCTTCGAACGTTGATACCCAATATTTTCAAGACTGCCGCGTACTACTTTGTATTGCGTACATATAATTTTACTACCTGTATATACGACTGGGATGACCATGCCCCTAAAAGGCGCAACTGAATGGAAACCTCATAAATAAAAAACCACAAATATTGTTGAATGACCGTATACCTGAGCAGATCTCATCAAATATTGCTCTCACATTGCATATCATGTTTTATGGAGGGTTACGAACGGCAATAAAACCTCGTCCTCTCTATAATTTTATAATGTCTGACATCAATCCTCATAAAATAAAATGCAAGTGCAAAGTATCTTATATGTCTCTCTCACATATGGCAAATTCAATATAAGCAAAAACATCATTTAAAAACGAAAAAATATGAAAGATTTTTTTTAAATTTAATAGACAGTGTTTTCTTCGTTAACATGCTGGCTTTTTAGAAATGTGATAAAATATATTTTTCGATTTTTTTCTATTTTTTATGTTTTTTTTTTGTACCAGGAAAAAGTGTTTCTTTTTAAAAAAAAAGCAATTTTTCCCATATTTTTGACGACTGTTACTAAACCTAAACCTCCTAAACCTAGCCCTCATAATTCCCTTTAATTTGAGGCATAAGACGGCTCAATCAGGCTTATTCTTGAATTATGGTCCAAATACTGAATGTAATTTCCATGAAAGCTGGAATTTAAAAAAAAAATTTACCATAAAAAAATTTGTTGCATAGTGTTATCAGTAATCAAATTCATTTTGTATTAGGTTTCTGTATTTCAAACAATTATCTAAATATTTAAATAGTTGGAAGAAATCTTTACGATTTAGTATTTCATAGGACTCTCGTGTTATTAGTATTCTTTTTCCAAAACGAATATTTCTTTAATATGCACAAATTGGTCGAACAGCTAAAAAATGAAAAGCATTATCCGGTTATTTAAGGTTACACAGTGTACAGTTGCCGTATGTATCACGTTTGAAGGATCTGGCTTTGATGTTAAATAATCCACGTCTTGCGCGGAAAATTTTGATTATCGTTATCTGAGAATTACTATCTACAAACAAGTAAAAAAGTTTCAGTCGGGTAAACCGACTAAGGTATACCCTCACATTGTGAGTTATATAATATATAATATTGAATATTATACGAATTATTCTGTCAATAAACCAGAAGGGGTTTCAAAAATACACCTATTTTTCTCTGAACAGTAGATACTTTGTGTGGGAGGTACAAAAAGGGGCGTGGTGATAACGCCCATTTTTCACAGGGTTGTAGGCACTATAAAAGCATTACACTGTGCAAAATTTCAAGTATTTTTACGCACTGTTATTAATGTTATAAGCTGTTAACTTTTGGTGCAAAACGGTGCATTTGTGTGGGAGGTACCAAAAGGGGCGTGGCAACTTCGCCAATTTTCCTCAAGTTGATAGCGACTAATAAACTAATACTATGTGTGGAATTTCAGAAGATTCGAACAACTAGTATAGCAGTTATTAAAGAATCAATATTTCACAACATTTTAACCCTTTGTGGGGGAAGTACTAGAAGGAGTGGACCAATATGGCCATATTCGAACTTAGCCGGAGACAGAAAAAAATATTACCACATACCAATTTGAAGTCAATCGGTTACTCCTTTCGAGAGTTATCGTGCGCACCATCCAGCAGACAGACAGACAGACAGACAGACGGACGGACATTGCTCATTCGACTTAAAATGGCCTTAAACGGATTTCCGACGAACATACTTGGGGTCTTAGGCCACTCCTTCGATGTGTTACACTTTTTTCCGTAGCAAATGATATATACCCTCGTCACACTAAAGTGAGGGTATAAAAATGGTTTAATATTATATTGCCGAAATGGGCATGAGTCATTAAATTGCGTGGCAGCGGCTCCATCGATGTGTAAGGCATTTTTGTGAGCTTTATATACTTATTTTATTTTCATGTAGTGCTCTTAATTGAGGACCGCTTAAATTAATATACCAAACTATCCCCATGTTGGAACACAGTTCTATCCACCTGCTAGCCCAATAATTACCTGATGAAATAAATTTCTTGGCAAGTATACGGGGAAGACTATTACGTGGCATTGATAATACCATTGTCTCTAAATGTAACATGTGGTTAGGGGTATTGCATATAATTTATATTGAAATATAATTTTTTTAATAAAGAATCCTAAATGTTTCTCCACTTGCTCATTGCAATCAAATCGCCAAACTTGGGCAACATAATATAAAATTGGCTTGCAAGCAGTTTAGAATATTTAATTTTTTTTGAAAGATTAATCTTTTTTTGTGAATGCAACTGGCCCAAGTCGTATTTATCGCCATCTTCGACGAACTTAGCTTACAATCAGGGTGTTTGTTAAACGACAAGTTGTATTTATATTATATTTATACTCATTTTCTATATCGATTTGTTATGATCCATAAAACCATTTTAAGTGTTTTGAAATTCCTGATCCAGTTCTAAAGATTATGCACTAAATCGTCTTCGACTTCGCGTCTGCTTAAATCTTATTAATATACAATCTCGTATACTCCTAAGCATTGCACCAAATTTCAGCTACATATGAGCACAGATATTATTTTGTACAATTTTTGTTGATTTTTTCGCTCAATTCCCATTGCAATTATATTTCTTCTTAAATTAATTTATTATATTTCTTCTTAAATTATTTGCAAATTCTATCGTACTTTAAATTGACAGACACACAGCCTCAGACAGGACTATGTGGCGTGGATTTACTATCCAGACCAAATAGATCTTGGGGGTGGATGTACGGGTCGGTTTCTCGGTTGGTATCTGTGGAAATGTGCGTAGCATTAATTGTGCCATTAGAATTCATTTGCATTAAATACGTTTCACATTAATATTTAAATCAGAAGCACTTGAACTCGTATTTTTAATTATGTATAAACGTTAATATAAACAGACTCTCCCGTTTGTATGCACAATGACACTTGTGGCCATTTGTAGTGCAGTCGCATTTGTCGACATGAAGTCGCCACACTTCTGCTATTGAAACTAACATTACTGTTGTTTAATGTGAAGATAGGCATTAGGATGTACGAAAACCGATTTTTTAATATTTCGAAACCCTACACAGAAACCTACACCAGTGAGGAAGGGCTAAAGTCGGACGGTGCCGACTATTTGATACCCTACACCATCAGATTGGATAACAATGAAATATCCAATGTGTAGTTCAACTAAAATTTGTTTACACAATTTGCCTTTTTTACATATTTGTCTCTGTAGCCCAATCGGATGAAATATATATGTATATGGGAGCTATAACTAAATTTGATCCAATTTTTTTTCAAATTCGGCAATGTTGATCCATGGATCAAGAGACTCTACCATGCTAGATTTCAAAACGATTGGATGTAAACTACAGCTTCTATAGGGCTAAAGGGCGAAATCGGACGATCATATATATGGGAGCTATATCTAAATCAGAACCGATTTTCCTCAAATTCGTCAATGTTGATGTAAACTATAGCATCTGTAGGGCTAAAGGGCCAAATCGGACGAAACAAATATATGGGAGCTAATGTAAATTTGAACCGATTCCAACGAGTTTCAATAGGGTTCTTTTCAGGTGCGAAAGACTCCTAAATGCAAAATTTTAGCACTATCGGAATGAAATTGCCAGGGATGTAACGAATATTCGCATTCGCATATGTGAACGTGAATTATTCGCATCATCACATTCGCTTTCGCATTCGCAAAAACCATCTTTGGATTATTCGCTTTCGCAAAAATATATTTCAGTATTCGCTTCCAATTGTTAAATGTGTTAAAACTCCTTATTCCCTTCAGACAATTTGAAGATATTAATACCAAGGAAAACCTTTGCCACTTCTCTTCAAAACAGTTGAAAAATATGTTTGTCCTTGTGGTAGGTAAAAATATGGTAAACATTCTTAATACTTGAATATCCTGGAAAAGTATTAATTCAGTTCCTTAAATTTGTTGGAACTAAAGGGTCGAACTATTATTCGCATTCGCTTTCGCAAAAATGCATATTTTACTACTCGCATTCGCAAGAAATATATTTCAATATTCGCATTCGCTTTCGCTAAAGTCACTTTCGTTACATCCCTAGAAATTGCGACCTGTACTAAACGAATAGCAAAAAACGGACAGACAAACATAGTTAAATCGACTCAGCCAGTGATTCTGGGTCGATTTTGTTTGTTGTTACAAACATCTGCAATGAAATATAGGGTATACAAATGAAGTAATCAGTACTTGAATCACGGGTTTTCTTAAATTTTCTTAAACCAATTACAAAAAACTTGAATCAAGTACATATTTTTAAGCGCTGAATTTTTAATTTTTGATTTTAAGCCGAAATATTCTTATTTCAAGAATACGAGTAAAGCGATTTATTAAGAATTTTATGGGATTGATCTAAGAGTGAAACGGGCTTCAATAAAGAAAATTTTGGTTTAATTAAGCCTATCGAATACTTGATTTAATCCTGATGGTACTCCCGCGAAAAATTTGATACTTTCTTTTTTATCAAACCGTTCTTTTGTACGAAAATAATCTACACTTAGGCAAAAAAGCATAAGTCGTGCCCATTTTATTTTGATGTGGTTCGACGTAGCTACGCAACGTCAACGTTGCAATGCGGAATCCGAATAGCAGGAGTCGAAGCGAATAGTTCCCGATTAAGGGCCACCTCGCACGTCAAATAGAAAGCGAATGAAATTTATGGTTTTTGTACACTTTGTTTTGGATATAAACAAAGTAGCTTTCAATTATCGCCAACATTTTGGTTTTATAAGACAACAACAAACGAAATGAAATGTCAAATCAGACGATCAGAAAAATTCATTCTTGTCGGTTATGTTTGCCGTCCTTTTGAAAGATAAAGTGAAAATTGTTGGGAAAATTAGTAAAAAATGGATAAATGAACCAAACAACATTAACATGTATCTTTTGCTGAAGTATCCACCATAATTTCAAGAAACCTCTGTTTATTAGTGTGTATAAAATATATTGAAATCCAAAAACCACACTGTTGCTTTTTAAATTGTTTCATAATACCTTAAATTAGGTGACCCAAACAATCGTTAATTATACCTATCGACCTAGAATCTCTTTCTGAATTGGTTTGGTTTTGTCCGTCCGTCTGTTTGTAAATGTATTCTTGTTACCAAATACAGGTCACAATTATGCTCAGATCACTATCAAATTTAGCAAGAACTTTCTTTTTGACTCTATGACTTACTGAAATGGGTACAGAAGGTTTCCGATTTAGATATAGCCCCTATATATACACATTTGATCAATCAAGCAAACAATTGTATTTATTTTCGGTTGCTTGATTATTTCTCATTGTCTAGAATCAGCTGTTGGATAGGGTTGCCTCCGTCCTGATATTTTAGTGTGGAAAAAGCTTTAAGAAATGTCAATAACAACATGTAGGTAATATTGGTATATGACAGGAAGACGATGAAGAAAAGAGCTTTCTTACACGAACGATAAGTGACAATGAACCAAATTAAAAACATGATCGCTTGGGTGAGAATAAGAAGAAGAAAATTATTGCGTGGGCTGTTACAGCTGAACAGGCTGTAAATTTAAATCGTTATTAAATAAAGTTCCTGATCAACTCAAATCGATTATATAAGTATGTACAGTTTCCGATTAACTTGAATCGTTATTAAGTACAGCTCCATTTCAGCTAAAATCGTTGGTCAAAACCATTTCACCCAAGTAGATTGTAACTTATGGTGATTTCGATTCTGAAAAAAATAATGCCCCGTCGAATCGAAATTCTGAAAAATATTTGCCCTTTTTGGGTGGAACATATGCAGTCCCTTGAAATAAACTTAGCTCCTATTTCAAAATTCCAAAATACGAGTATGGCATAAAACTCCAGATTTCGGGAAAAGGGCAACGGAAATGTTGCACTTTTTTGCAGAAAAGAAATCGCCTTTAGATTACAACAATAAACACCTGAATTGTGTTATTGGCCTCAAAAGGAAGATATACTTCCTAACCAAACAAGAAGTGTGGCGATGTATTAAGGATTAGAAATACTGTCTACAATGTATTGGAAGTTGCCGATGAGGTTGCTTGGTAGCTTCCGAAACGATATCATCCACCAACAAGTTTTTTTTACAGAAAACAAAAACAACGATCTCGAACTCAATAGTCTAAAACAAAACTGTGAAAAAACTTAAAATTGTTGGTTCACTTTTGAGAAAAAGAGGTGTCCTTACATGGGGACAATGGGCAGATTAATTATGAAATTCCCCCAAAACAGCTGCGATCAAGACAAAGTGTTTTTGTGAATAATTCGCATATCCAGCAAGACTTTGTATGTGATTCGTTCGTGCCAGACAGACGCTCCTGGGAAAACGGAACACTAGCTCATGTGCCAGTGGGAACCAGCTGCTACACTGATGGGTCGAGGCTAGGAGGAAGGACGGGTCTGGGACTTTTTATTGATGAACCAGAATTCGAATTTTACTTCCGCCTCCCAGATCAGTAACACCACAAAGCTTAAATATGCCAAAGTTTTCACATATATCCAAATGGCGATCAAAGCAATAACATCGGAAAAGGTAAAATCCAGAACTGTGTTAGACTGTAAAAGAACGATAAATAATTACTCAGTCCATGGTCAACTGCGTATTTTCTGGGTACCGGGACACAATGGAGTGATTGGAAATGAACGAGCAAACAGCTTGGCTTCAAAGGGCAGAGAACTCCGAGTAAAAAACTTAGAAAATTGGAAACCTTTCGAAGCCATGAAAACTGTGTGGAATAGAGCAACTGTAGGAGCAACTGCAAATATACTGTGGGGTGACACAAATGAGAAGAAAACAAGTAGTTTTCTGAAACTAAACAAGATCGAGATTAGTAAGATGATGAGTGTTCTAACGGGACACTCTAGCTTACAAGCACATCTTCATCGCATAGGACTAGCAGAAAACGACGAGTCCAGGGCATGCAGGGAAAACATCGATACGATGGAACATTTTCTGTGTCACTGCCCGGCTTTCACACATGCAAAATCCCAACATTTCGGTTCCGACATATTACCAGACTTGACTCATCTCAGAGAATATGACTGGAAGATACTGAGAAAATTCGTGTCTAGCACCGATTTTCTGTAACTCGTGAGATATAAAAAGATCATAAATAAGGAGCGCACAACAGGTCGAACCACAGGCTTAAGTGTATGTCCATGGACATAAGACGTTTAAACGCGGCTGATGGATTGATTAATTTGATCTATACCTCTCATACCCTGGTTTTAATTGACAAAGAGTCTTGGTATTTGAAAGTCCAAACTTTCCCCTTCAATCCGTACACCACTTTCACGTTTTCTAGTGATTGCATATAATCGAAATTTGTTAAAAAAATCACTCCATTCCATATTTCTGTGTTTTACATAATTAGAGAGTGGCTCAACGTCATTTTCATCCCAATACGAGTTGGAAGTGCTATCATCCTGTGGTCTTTGAAAAAGTTCATCTTCAAATCATCTTCGCTTCTTTCTTCCTCATCACTTACAACAGCAGGGTCTGGTGGCACGACTAAAATCTCATAGTCCGCATATCGTCATCGCTCTCCATTATGTAATTAACGGCCTCCTAAAGTCACAAAAAGCCATTTTGGCCATTAAAAATATTCCGACGCGGCATAATGAAGGCGTTCAAAAACCTGGTAAATAATAAAATGTATTACTGAATAGCCCATTGTCCCAAACTGGGGAAAGTCCTATAAAACTCTACATTGTAGTCAAAGTTTTCAACTTTTCCTTATTTAAAATTTAACACGCTACTCTACCCACATTAGAGACGATATACACTAAGAATTACTAATTTTAAATCACTTGGTATACATAAAAACATTGAAACTATTTTACCAAACCGAATCGAAATCCACATGGCACTACGTGTCTCTGTTTATACATCATATTTATGTAGTCTACAGCAGCCATATGTTTATGTACAATACAAATCAATAATGGAGTGGTATGGATGGAGCCACGCCCACCTTTCCAATTTCTGTTGGGTGACGCATAGTGATGCCAAATAGAGCTATACAAAATTTCAGGACGATTGGTCCAATATTTCCCCAGATAATTCGTCTTCAATAGTGGACTCATATGCGCGGGGCCACAACCTCTTTTAGTGGTAAACCGATCTTTATGTTATTGCCTTTCTAATGAAACCGGTTTGGGGTACATCGGTTGGATGGTTTCAAAGTCCATAACGGACATAATAATAAAATTTTTGTGTTTTTATGTATATTGATTAAATATTGTCACGCCACTCTATCTGATCTGTCAATTTTTTTTTGTTCAAGATTTCGATAATAACCCAACTAACGTGTGTTGCAAATATCGTTCCTCTACGATAAACACATTCTGAGATATCCGAATTTTATATAATGGCACCCACACTAATTCTATCAAGTTCGCTTTTGGTGAAAGTACTAATGTTGACTCCAGTACATTTCAAATTTCTTTCTTCTACGGTCAATAGTTTCTGATATAATAAATGTTTAACAAATGCTCCGCACACTTTTGCCACACACACTAATCCGATCCTGCTAATTTCGTTTTTCTAGGATCAAAACTTAATTTTAAATAACCCTACGTCCAAATTTGCACCGCCCACTTTTAAATTTTTTTTTTTCAAAAACCACCTTTGACCAAATTGCCTTCGAAGAAAAGAAAACAATTTAAAATCGGACCGGTGGTTTTAGAGTTTATAAAACATACATAAATAAATAAATATAGCGTGATCCATTTCGAGGTTCCCTACTTTTTTAAAGAAGAAAACACAGAAAATTAAAATTGAAAGGGGAATGTTTATTATCATTTGAAAGAACATTCTTTGGCATTTATTTTTTTGAAGATTATGTCTATCAAATGTTGGCCGTGGAGCATTTCGACTGGTAACTGGCGAATGACACGCGTGATGTTTTGCTTCAAGGCCTGAATCGAAGCGGGTTTGTCCGCATAAACTTTAGACTTTACATATCCCCACAGGAAAAAGTCCAACGGTGTGATATCACACGATCTTGGTGGCCAATCGACCGGTCCAAAACGTGAAATTATTTGCTCACCGAAGTGTTCTCTCAATAAATCCATTAATTGATGCGATGTGTGGGAAGTGGCGCCGTCTTGTTGAAACCAATTGTCGCCGAGATCACGAGCTTCAATTTCAGGCATCAAATAGTTGGATATCATGGCACGATAACGGTCGCCATTGACGGTTACGTTCTCACCGGCATCATTTTTGAAGAAATATGGACCGATGATTCCACCGGCCCACAAACCACACCAAACCGTTGTTTTTTCTGGATGAAGTGGCAGCTCTTGAATCTCTTCTGGTTGCTCTTCGCCCCAAATGCGGCAATTTTGCTTGTTTACATACCCATTGAGCCAGAAATGGGCCTCATCGCTGAACAAAAACGTCGGATCTTCTTGGAACTTTTCAAGAGCCAATAGTGCGAAGCGATGTCGCTTGGGAAGGTCGGGCGGCTTCAGTTCTTGCACAAGCTATATTTTGTATGCTTTCAATTTAAGATCTCGACGTAAAATGCGCCAGTTCGTTCCATATGTCAGTCCGAGTTGCTGCCAACGGCGCCGAATCGACTCTCCACGGTCTTCGTGTACACTCTAAGATTCGGCCGCTACATTTTCTTCACTGCGTGCTGGACGTGGTCTATTCGGTCGAATATTATCCAATAATGAATGCTGGATCTCAAGATGGATGATGGTGTTAGGTTAGGGTGGCAGCCGTTTTCATTTTTATTTCTTCAGCTCACATAGACCAGTTTAGGTCCCTAGTGGTACTACGGGCTAAAATGCCCTTCATCGAAACCAACCGAAAGGCCGACCCCAGTAGGTCCAGTCGTAATTTACTAAAAGCGGGACAGTCGCATAGCAAGTGCTCAATGCTCTCCACTTCTTCCTCATCTCCACAGCTTCTGCAGAAGTCATTGGAGTTAATACCCAATCTTCTGGCGTGTTCGCCGATCAGGCAGTGTCCGGTCAGAACTGATACTAACGTAGATAATTTTTTCCTTTCCAGTGCGAGGAGATATTTTGACCTTCTCAGGTCATACCTTGGCCAGATTTGTCTAGCTACCCTACAGGTGCCGATTTGTGTCCATATGTCGTTGGACTGCCTGATTGCCTCTTGCCTAAGCCAAAGCTTGCACGTGGATAGTGGCGCACCAATATATGCAAATTCTTCGAGAAGTTGTAATGTCGTCCCTTTCCTAGCAAGTTCATTGGCTTTGGAGTTCCCCGGGATGTCCCTATGCCCAGGCACCCATATGAGGTGTATATTAAACTGCTCAGCCATCTGCTTAAGAGATCTGCGGCAGTCGAGGGCTATTTGTGAATTTAGGGATGTGGCCTCCTGAGAATTGATGGCAGCCTGGCTGTCCGAGTAAATGACAACGCCAGTGTTGGTTACTATGTTCCGACTCAGCCACTAAGCGACTTCCCGTATTGCCATTATTTCGGCTTGATTGACACTGCAGGTATCTGGTAGTCTGTGAGCTATATCCAAATCAAGTTCTTCACAGTGTACTCCGAAGCCAACGTTTTCATCAAGCTTCGAACCATCCGTATAGAAGTGGAGATGGTTTCTATTTCCGGGTATTCTGCCATCCCATTCACCCATCGCTGGTATCATAGTGATGTAGTTCTTCTCAAACGTGCTGACTGTTGATATACACTTTGATATCCTCATGTGACCGTAGTTCTTGTAACTCCACATTGATAGGCAGTTTAATCTTAGTGCCGCTTTGGTTGCAACTTCTCTCGCCACAACATTAATCGGCAGTATATGGAGAAGGGCCTGTAGAGACTCAGTCGCTGTAGTCCTTAACGCTCCGCTTATGCACAGGCAGGCAGTTCTCTGAACCCTTGATAGCAGGTTTGTGATGGTTAGTTTGTCAGTTGCCGTACACCATACCACAATGCCGTATAACAGTATTGGACGAACCACTGCTATATGTATATATCCAATGGACAATTTTAGGAGAGAGGCCCCACCGCGACCCTACAGCCTTCCTGCAGGAAGATAGGGCGATGTTGGCCTTCTTTACGCGTTCCAGTACGTTTAGTCTGAATGACAGTTTCCTATCCAAAATTATTCTTAAAAATTTTGCACTTTCAGAAAAGACTAGATCTGTTCCATTTATACGAGGAGGAGGGTCCACATGAGGGACATTATTCGTCCTAGTAAAGAGAACCAATTCTGTCTTGTTTGGGTAACACCCAAACCGCTGCTTCTGGCCCATCTAGCCAACTTGTTCAGAGCCACCTGTAGAATATCTCGGAGGATGTTTTCGAATTTGCCACTCACTGCGATTGCCAGGTCGTCCGCATATGCCACTACCTTGCAGCCACAACGTTCTAGATCTAGCAGGATTTCATTCACCGCTAGGTTCCACATTAGTGGAGACAGTACTCCTCCTTGTGGGGTCCCTTTGTTTACAAACCTTGTTAGAGTTGTGGACCCTAGACATGATGTTATACGTCTTCTGTTGAGTAGTCTTTGAATTAGTCTAATCAAGCTAGAGTTCACCTTTAAATGTGACAATGCCGCGATTACTGCATCTGGGTGTATGTTGTTAAAAGCCCCTTCTATGTCAAGAAATGCCACCATGGTGAATTCTTTGAAATGTAGGGACGATTCGATAGTGCTCACAAGTTCGTGCAGGGCTGATTCTGTAGAGTTTCCCTTATTGTAAGCATGTTGGTTCCCCGACAGGAGTTTTGTATCCAGGTTTTGCCTAATGAAATGAAAGTGATGGTGTTGCGAACAGTACGCTCAGTAGGCCGATTATGTTGATCATAAGTTGAGCGAAGTGCACGAAACACATTCCTCACAGAACATGAATTTTCGTAATAAAGTTGAACGATTTGTAAACGTTGTTCAGGCGTAAGTCTTCCCATGATGAAATGCCAAACAATACTTCACGAAAGTAATATGGCAGCATGACACGACTCACACGTTATCTGTTAAAAAAGGCTATTGAGAAAAGTATCTCGACTTGGATCAACCGTTATATCTGAACCGATTGATTTTAAAGTTAGTTGTAACTATTCGTGGGTCGAGGTAGATTCCTCCTATAATTTCCGTAGTGATCGGATGTAATATACATATGTCAAAACCTAAGGAACATATACTTATATATGATGCCGATATGTAAACATAAACTGATTTTCAACGATTCCAATTGGGCCGGAAGGACATGGTTAAATGAAATTCGTTCTGACGTAATTAAATAGTATTAATTAACTTTCGAAAATTTTGTATTCAAAGTTATATTTAACAAAAAGTAGCTTCATTGTTTTTTCACTATTCAATCCTCCAATTTCGTAGAGGATCATAAATTTGGTATTTGCGAATACGAAAGTTCAAAATTAAGTGAATAATTCGCAAGATATGACCTGAGAAGGTCAAAATATGTGTTCGCACTAGTAAGGAAAATATTGTCTACGTTAGAATCAGTTCTGACGGGTCACTGCCTGATCGGAGACTGCCCAATGACTTCTGCAGAAGCTGTGGATATGAGGAAGAAGCGGAAAGCATTGAGCACTTATTTTGCGAATGTACTAGGGTCGGCATTTCCAGGCAGTACAACAGATCTGTCCGGTACCGATATTCGTACTAACGATAAAATCGAATATCATACAGGTTGGTTTCGATGAAGGTCATTTCACCCTGTGGTAACACTAGGAACCTAAACTGGTCTATGTGGGATCGTAAAAAAACGGCTGCCACCCTAACCTAATTCTAAAACGCATTGATGAGCTGTGTACTGAAATACCAAATTTTTGTTTTGAGTACTAACTGCCGACATGCAAAGTTCTACGTATAGCTTATTTTCCCAAATCTTTTTTTTGTGGTCAATATGCCGCTGTTACATTACAAAGAGCATGTGGAGAGAAAAGAAATTTTAAAATTAGATTCTACTTATTACTCGGTTGCAGTATTATAAAATGCATTTTTGTATATTTTACTCTGAAACCCCCATATCAAAATTACACCGAATCAACTGCAAAAGCGAAAATTAAAAATGTTCATAAATTTTTAATAATTTCATACTAATTTGGTGAAAAGTGTTCATTACAAAATTGAAAATTTTTAATTGTATAACAAAGTGGTCTGACAAAAATTAAATATAGCCATTCCTTCAAATGCTGTTCAAGACACGTCGGTTGAGCCGCAAACATTTTTTTTGCAAAAACATTCTGGGTATTTTTATAACCTCTTAGGTAAAAACGTGAGTTTTCTGTACAGCCTAATAAGTATTTTTTACTCACTCATACATATCGTCGGCTTAATGCTATTTTGTTCCATACGCCATTTTGTATGAACGGAGAAAAACGCAATTTATTGTTTGAGTAAAAACGGGACTGAAGAGTTACACACTTTTTATTTCATAGGGTTCCCAACAGTGTTTGTATGATTCTCATGCATTTCTATGCCATTACATCCAAAAATAAGCAAGTTATAACAATTTTTGTACTTGGCATTTTGGTCCATATCCACTTTTATTTTACTATTTTATCGTATTTGTATTACATGGACCACAAAAAGGGTCGGTATGGATGGACACTAATTTACATATTGTGATCGAAAGAACGTAAAATACTGAGTGAAAAATATAAGGCGATAGAAAAATTGAGACATAGAACAAAAATATCGAAATTATTTCCCGTTATTCAGAGTAAAACAAATTTACCCTACCAATATCACGAAAACTAGGCGAGATAGGAAAAAAATGATTGCAGATTCTGAAAGAGCATGCTTGTAACCCATATTATCAACTCCTAACTCAAAAAACACAAAAATGGCGTATGGACCAAAATAGCATTAAGCCGACGATATACTTACAAAAACGCATCGAGGCTGTGGTGCGTATGAGTAATGTTTCTACAGAGGGAGATGTTTGACGAATTATGTTGCTCTGTGATTTTGAGTTTTGCTTTCTGGACAAATAATTGCGAATGTCATCAGAATAACTGTATGTTCTTCTATACTTTTCAATTCATTTTTCGAATTTTAGCGATCTTGGAACAGATTGATATCATAACTCATACAGTAGGGCGTGTCGGTTTTTGACTTTATTGCCAATTTCGTGAATGTGGGAGTCCAAAAACATGTTTTTGATGTGTTTTAATTGGAAAGGTTTTTGGTTATTCATAAGCATTTAGCTCGGTAAATTTACATTTGAAGATCAGGAGTGCATCACTTCATAAGCTTTTTAAAATGTATGATAAAAATATACAACGAGGTCACTAAGTAATACAATAGGGTCAGAACTTTTAATGAAGTTTTATTTTTGCTTAAACATTTATAAAAAGTTTCTATCATCATATCGCTGTTATTTATTTAAAAAATCCAAAAAAATTTGGGGTTTGAAATTGAAAAATTAGTTTTTGGTTTTTACGGAAATTACAAAAGCTCTTGGCGGCTAAACCAATTTTTACAATGTCTACGTAGCACACTGGGACAAATTCTGAGAAGGCGTACTAAAATATTTCTTTTAGTGTCCCCGATTTGCAAATTTTTTTTCATAGGAAGGTAAACCTTTCACTACCTCTGGATCCAAAAAATTAAGTTCGTTGATCAATTGTTTTCCTCCATACAAGGTGAACCAAAGCATAGTTTTAGCGCAGACATCACTGATTTTAATTTTTTTTAATATGAATTTAATTTTTAAAAGTGTATAACTTTTTTACTTTTAAATATTTTTCGATTAAATTAATGTTGCTGAATATTTTGATAAATTGTCTCAAATTTCTCCTTCACCATCTAAAAGCCTGCAGCATCCGCAGTCACTATGAAAAATTTCTATTTTTTAACAAAATCTCAGATTAAGTAGAATATATCTTCTGTGAGGCAGGGTGAGGCAGCAAACAATTTAAACTGGACGATAGCTACGAGTCTCCTCTTTAACCCTATACCCATTTATACCTGCGGGAAGCTGCGTCCGCGAATGCCACAATGATATTACTGACTGAGAGTCGGTTACCAATTTTTAATAAATGGGTAAAATAAAAAAAAAAGTGTCAATGAATTTTTGAAAGTTGTGCGATTTTGATAGTTTATATTTTGTTCGGTACAGATTCGGAAAAATTAAAATAATTTGAACAGTTTTGGAAAAAATATATTTTTCTCGAGATATAGCCGAGTCATTTTTTCGTGTGTATTTGGAAAATTGTCCATTATTCATGAATCATTAGACCGATGCCTGAAATACCAACTACACAATGTCATTTACACATTTAATATATTCCCACCCCGTTGAAAGTTATAGACGTTTGGCACTTTCTCTCCAGAAGTCGCACTGCATGTCGTTTTAAAGAGAATACAACAGGCACTATGTCATTCATAATAAATTCTCTTGCACAGTAGAGATTTATTGAACCCATTTTCGACATTACATCAAAACTTCCATAACTTTTCTTAAATATTTGTGTTAATTTTAAGATTTACCATGAACCACATATTTTGGTATAACTCGAGAACCATTTATCCGAATTAGATAAGGAAAGTTTTTAAAAAAGTTTTCAAAATTAAGTAGCCTTTAACTTCTTACAGCACCATTTTCTATCCGTTCAGGAATTTCGACGATATCATACAAAACATTGCAGAAAAAAATCTTATTTTTCGAGAACATTCTAATAATCTTCAAATAAAAGCCACAAAAAACAATCTAAAAATGCACAATTGTTATATTTGTTATGGTTCCTTATCAGTTTGGAAAAGTTGTGTGGACACGGTGGCTTTATCCGGAAGCTCGTCGATTTCGGGACTGGGTACTTTTCACCACCAAACTACACGAAACCAACAACAAAAAAATCTTCGTGTCCAAAAGACTACAGTGATTCCACCAAAATCATTGTTTATATCACAAGAACAAATATCAGTCAATTCAGTCCGATCTCTGAGCCATCCCACCCCATCTACAGCTCCGCAAGCATGTAGCCTTGATATTTCCTCTGGGCTCAAAACATGCGAGGAAATCCCCATATTTGGTCGAAATCGTCTTTAAATCTAAATGTCAACGTCCATCATGTCCGTCCGTTCTCCAGCGCTATAACCCTTTCCTACTCAGCACATGCACAACACCTTACGCCATTGAAAAAAACCTACTGTGCCTTCATTTTTTTAAGTTTGGGGTAAAGAAACGTTTTTGAGTGCATATTATCCATAACATTAATTCATCATTTTATTCACATATTTATTAATTCTAACCTACATAGGTACAAAAATATCTTAATTCTACACTTACGAACTAGGAAATGTTATGTACATATATTTATATGTATACGTATTTTTGTTTTTTTATTTTACCTCCACAGGGTAGATTAAGTTCAGAAATCTTATGTTTCCTTTCATTTTTATTTTTGATTTTTTTTTTTACAATTAGTTTGATTATTTTATATATATATATTTTTTTTTGTTTATTAATCTTCTATCCTGACCACACGTATATGTATTTCTTTTTGTTTTGTTATAATCATTATTTACTAGATCATTATGATTATCAAATTCTTCTTTTAGTTTGTGATGTTTTGTTTTGATTCGAGATATTCTATTGTAGATATTGCCTTCGCATCACTTCACATCAAAAATACTGGTTTTTCTACTTCGTTAATTGTCGCCTTTCCATTCTATCGCTGCATTTCTGTTGTTATTAGTTGAATCTTCTTTTCTTACTCCGTTTCATTAGCTTTACATGTTGCTTTGGTACGTAGATTTATACATTTTTGTAAACGGGTTTTTTTTTCTGCGAAGTTTATTTCGACTTTTCTATATATGTATTTTTGTAGCCTTGCAGATTATATTATTTTACGTGTTATGTAATTATACACGATGCACAATTTTATTTTTAATTTTAACCTTATTTTTAACATCAGAAATCCATTTTAAATTGTAGTTATATCCTTTTTGTATTCTTTTTATTTTATTTTTATTTTTCTTGTTCAATAGAATGATTATTATTTTTCTTTATAAGATTTCCACATTTCTGTTATAATTCTCTTATTTCTTTTTCATAAATTAAATGGTTGCACAATTTTTATATATTTTATTTATCGTTTTTTTTTTCTAAAACGTTTCTTTACTTATGCCTTTAATTGTTCAAACCAAAAAAAAAGAATGACACTCCATCACATGACTTTTTTTTCTCCATCCTCTTCTTTCTTTTTTAAATCAGCTGTAGATTAGGTGTCAAACCAACAACAACAAAAAATGAACAGTGTTGATTCGGAATGTATTAGGGACAATAATATTTTACACCAATTACTGACGGAATGTGTTCATGCTACGCAACACCAATTACTGGCAGCATGTGTTAAAGCCACGTAACATATTTTGATCGTAAAGCCAGATCGCTCATGAATTAATGACCCCATTACGAAAAAAGTCGATGCATAATTTAAAAGGTTGTAGCTAAAAAACAAACTTAAAAAGCTAAGAATGGATATTTTGGCGGCGTTTGATGTCTAGCAACAGAATCTATGCACTAAAATAGAAACCCAAGTAAAAAGTTTGTTTTTGTTGACCGTTTGTTTTTGAAGAAAATCTGGTTTTTATACTTAAATCCTGATTTTGGGGGTGTCCGGAGAATTACAAAAAACGATTCTTGTTTTACTCGACATGACCTTCAGGAAAAATAATATCGCGTCATTTGCTTTTCAACTTGAGTTTATTTTGTCGCACTGTGAATTTTTAACATAATTATTAGGTAAGCAAATAGATAAATAACAGACAATTTCCAGGAATTTGTGAAATACAAAGTTATATTACTTCCCAAAATTTATGGAAGTAAAACCCCATGTCCTGGCAATATAAATTGTTGGTCACATAAACAGTATTATTTTTGTTTTCACTAACATCTTTTTTTTCTGCGGCGTAAAATCGAAATCTCTTTTCATAAAGGACACCGCTCCAGCATAGAATAATTAGTTTTGCATGTCAGGTTTAATAGCCCCGAACCCACACCCACCGACTCCAATCAGAACCTCTTCTCCCAACTCCACTTTGGCAGTACCATCACTACCGCTTAGCAATGAAAGTATGTCCTCGCGCACACCAACACATGCAGACATATGAGGATATCCTCATATGTGTGTGCATTTACGTATGTATGTGTGCATTCATGTACTTTCACACATATCCTGACCATCTGTAGCGAATCCATTAATTAGTTTAAATGGAAAAAGGCTTCAAGTGGAACCGAGGGAAACGATGCAGAGAGCGTGGGTGGTTCTCACTGGCGGCGGGTTGTTGGGGATACAGGTCGTCTGTGAGGGGGCAAACGATTGTGTTGTGCCTCAAACTTTTCTGTTCTGCGGATATTGTTTTGCGATTCGTGGTTCTCGGTTCTCGGTGTTCTCGATGGGTCATGTTCATGCGGCTGTCGTTGTTGCTTTAATAAAACTTCGAATCGTTTTTTTTCTGCTGTAACATAATCTATTTGCAATAAATGGCGACCATAGATCGAAATAATAAATTAAAATGCTGAGAGCTCGTCGCTACGAGCTGGCACAACTGCAAGAAAACTCCAGCTAGAAAATACAAAACGAAATAAAAGTTCTTCCACAGATAGTCAGTCAGTCCACAGCGAGTTTTCAAGTGGCGTGGGGGGATACTGCCTCAACTCTCTCTCTCGGTATGTGGAGGGCGTTTTATGTAAAGTGTTGACTGTGAAAATGGAATTGTTTGTGGCACGGAAAAGCGAAAACATTTCAATGGACCACGAGACGGAAATGCGCATTAGTGTGGGACCCCCTCTGCCCCGCATCACCTCCATATGTGAATGGGGTCGGTGTGAGGGATACTCGGCGTACATCGAAAACGAATGGTAGCATGGTGTGCGGAACATGGATACGAGTGCAGCGAGAGCTTTGCCTCAGTACAAATTGTTATCAGTAGTCAAGGATTGCTTTCGCGTAAATGCTCCCTTTATGCCATTTCCGTGTTCTTTTCCGCCACAACTCTCTAAAGTCAAACTAATGTATTTTATGGCTTAAGCAGAATCATCGCCACTACCATTGCTCCAGTGTTCCATAGCCAGGCTCCCCAGCCGACCCGTTTATAGCGGACGCCAGACTAGCAAATCCAAAATGCAGGCAAACGGTCCTAACGAAACTGATATTCATTATTTTGCGATACTGTTAAATTGTTTACACCAAGTCAAGTGGAATCCTATTTAAACGAACACAAACAATCACCACTCCACTCCACTCCATCCACTCGAACTCCAACCACAACTTTTGCCTTGTTTTGTTTTATGGTTAAAAAGTTCAGCGTTTACAATTCGCCATTAGAAGGGTGTGAGTCGGGCGCCATTCACACGAACATTCAAATCCTATTTCGAAGTTGATGAATTTGATGGAGAATGATTTACAGGGCATCTCTCAAAAAGGGCTCCATTTCGAGGTCATTAGTAGTAGAAACATTAGCTGTAATATTTAGTCATATTTTTAAGTCAAAGAAAAATCAGGTATACAAATGTTGTGGTCGGGCGAAACTGTTTACATTATAACCTACATCCCTCCGCTATTACTACTACTAATTATTAATATGGTTTTCACAAAAGTCATAACACTATAGAACAGGTACACCGAATTGTTACCTGTTTCAAAACAGCCTACGAAGGGATACTAGTCCTCCAATTTCCTTTTTCAATTCACCGATTCGCCAAAAGGAGCATGTAAAATATCTTGGTATCCATTTAGATCGTTGCTTGACGTGGTTCCACCACATATATAACTCAAATAAAACTTAAAACTAATCACACCCAGTGGCTCATCGTCCAAAGATCTGCCCTAGATCTAGAGTATAAAGTCTTTTTACACAAAACAGTTATAAGGCACATTTGGACATATGGTACTAAGCTCTCGGGCACAACGCTTCTAATGTATGCAAATTACAAAGAAGACAATCGAATCTTCTTCGTTTAATGACAGATGTATATAACAGTGGACAACATGCCAACAGTGGAAGAGGAAATTGAAAAATATTGTCGGAGTTATGTGGACAATCTATTGAATTATCCAAACATCGTGGCTCGAAAACTACTCAATGTTGAAGGTCATACACGCCTTACAAGACGATACACGGTGGACTTAATTTTAAATTAAATCTAAACAAAATTAAATTTAAATTCCCCTCAGATATAATACACTTCTGCCAAAAGTTTTTTCCAATCCTCGAAGCACTTGAAATAATCATTTTTTGTGATCTGGTTCAGCTCCTCCTTCGATGCCGTCTTTATCTCCTCAATCGTGGCGTAGCGTCGTCCTTTCATGGGCCTTTTCAGTTTTGGGAACAACAAATAGTCACAGGGGGCTAGGTCAGCGGAATACGTTGGCTGCGGCACTATTACTGTATTGTTTTTGGCCAAATATTCGCGCACAAGCAACGATGTGTGGCGTTATCATGGTGCAAAAGCCAGTTTTTGCACCACGCCCCTGCAATCAAAGAAAAAAAAAACACTGGGATGTTTGAGCTTTAGTTTCCACGTCGTAACCATAAACCCATGATTCGTCACCAGTTATGACCCTCTGGAGCAAATTTGGGTCGTCACGATATGTTTAGATCCTCAGCAACTTCTCTAATGGGAATTCGTCGATTGGCCAATATTATTTTATTCACTTTATCAATGATTTCTTCTGTTGTTGACGTGCTCGGGCGTCCGGCACGCTGTTCGTCTCTCGCATCTTCTCGGCCCTCTAAGAACATTTTGTACCACCGATAAACGTTGCTTTGGTCCAAGGTAGTTTCACCATATGCCACAGTCAACATTCGGAATGCGTCAGCGCACTTTATTTTGTTTTTCACACAAAATTTGATGCACATTCTTTGATCCATTTTCTGAAATAGATAAAAATCGAAGTTTATGCATGTGACAATGGCGCCATTGCCAGAGAAACATTTTTTGGCAACTCTTGCAATCGTCTGAACTGTCAATTCACCTTTGCCTAACAATCTGCCATTGTCCGTACATTGGCAGCACTTTAAAAGGGTTGATAACGTTGTCTGATCTGACAATAGTCCGTACATAGCTTAGGTTACGCACGCAAAGAAGTCTCAGTAAGAAATTGTCTCTGAACTATCTAAACCATATACCACTTTTTTCAATATCCTTAAAGACGAATAGCTCTCCAGGAAGCAGTTTCTATTAACAGGAATTTCCGTGATGATAAAAGGAAAAAATTAAAGTGGTATTGCCAACTCGATGGGTAGAACAACATGAACCTGTTGAAATATATCTTCACCTGCAAGTAGCCGATATCGAGGCTTTGGAATAAATGCATTCCACCTGGTCTGATCAGAAAACTACAACATCTGCATTTCAGTTATTGCTGGCAAAAAGGTTGGATTTCACTGCTTGGCATTATCTATAAGTCACGTTCTTCAAGGTGAAAATCAATATTTAGGCGAAGCCGTCCATCTGGCCGAAAATACGAAAAGAATTGATGGATATTCGCGAAAATGTTACTCTCCATTTCAGTGCGTTTTTTCGTCTGTTAAAATATTTCGTGAAGAACAAGAAAACTAGGATTTCGGCCCGACAAAGTCATCGTTGATGCAACAAATATTGAAGAATATTATAAGATTTCGACCTATATCCCATACCTAGATTTATTCATAACTCATCTCGAAGATCGCTTTTTGAAATACCGTGGTATTCTGTAAAATTTCTTCTAAAATTAATATATGTATGGGAAAAAATGAAAATAGCATAAATAAAATGGGTATAACTCTCGAGTCCATTGCGGTTCCAACTTAAGATTTTTACCTTTTTGTACGAACAAAATTAAGAGGAGTAGAAGTGCTTTATATTGATATCAATATCGTGAATTTACGTCAAGTGGTTAAGAAGATATGAGCATTTGAAGAAAGGTAGGTTTTGAGAAAAATCGTTGAAGTAGGCAACTTTGGACCTCTATATCACGGGAACCCATATAAAAGCGCCATATAATTCCCACACACTAGCAGAACAAGCGTGCAGAATATCTTTTAAATCCGAGGGGGTAATTTTTTAAAAGTGATTTTTTTGGTCGAAGTGCTTTGTTTGAATAATTGTCTTTGAATAATTCTTATTGAAAATATTACCTAAGTATTATTTAATGTTAAAAAAATTGGGTACCTTATATGGGGTCAGGAAACTGCAAAGCAGGTGAAAATGTATGACTAGGAACTACCTTAAACGCTCTGCGAAAACGAAGACGGGGAGTAATCAATAGAATATATTCTGTGTCTGTGCCCCGGGGGATCTACGAATCCTATAGTTCCCATTTATTCCCAGAATGGGGACTGGATAGTGATACTATACTGGTAGTATCTTCTGCTACGCATTCTGGCCAGAGTACTTAATCTGGTACAACAAGAGACAGGAATGTCCCTAGAACGTAGATTCTGTCCAGACTATTGGTGTAGTCCCTTCGGATGGTCATCGTGGTGCCTGTAGTTCAAACGAAAATCGCTGGGGGAGAATAGTCTCGGATGTGGAGTTGCAAAGCAACCGAGGGCCATTACCCATAGAATGGTAAAGGAATTTCAGGTGGACTCCGCTCCTAACCAAGGAGGAGGGTGTCCAGAAACACGGAATTGTTTGGTACTTATGCACATTGTGTGTGGGAGCACGATAGTGTTAAGCCTAACGGCAGGAACTCACCTAAATCCAGAATACATACATAATGTGTCTGAGCCTCGCTCTCTCTAGAGGCAACCCTTAACTCTCATTTATTTGGAGAGCTGATGCTAAAATCCGCAAACTTCTTAGTTTTTTAAAGTAATAAAATTGGTTTAATGGTCCGAGATTTATAGTTGGTGGCGACAATAATGCGAAGCATCCTTGGTGGGCATCTAGTTTGGTGACACCTTGGTGAACCCCCCCCCCCCCAAAAAAAAAAAAACAAAAATCAACACCAAAAACACGAAAATAAATTCATTTCAATATTGGATTAAAACAAGTAAGAAAGTTTCAGTCGAATAAACCGACTTATGAATCCCCCTCACATTGAGTCCCAAAAAATATTCTTAAATTTTTTTTTGTTTTAATTAAATAATTATCAATTTAAATTGCATTTAATAACTTTAAAGTATGTACTGCTATTAAAGTGCAGTGTAATGCACCAAATGGTTCATTTGTGTGGGAGGTACCAAAAGGGGCGTGCCAATAACGGCCGCTTTTCTCTGGACTCTAGGTACTATAAAAGCATTACACTGTACGACATTTCAAGTATTTGTATGCATTGGTATTAAAGATATAAGCTGGTAAATTTTTGTACAAAATGGTCCATTTGTGTGGGAGGTTCCAAAAAGGGAGTGGAAACTTCGCCCATTTTTCTTGACGTGTTAGCGACTAACAAACTAGTACTATGTGTGAAATTTCAGAATATTCGAGTAAGTAGTGTAGAAAGTATTAAAGAATCAATATTTCACTAAAAGATAACCCATTGTGGGGAGGTACTAGAAGGAGTGGATCAATATGGCCCATCTTCGAACTTAGCCGGAGATAGAGAAAAATATTACCGCATACTAAATTTGAAGTCGAACGGTTACTGCTTTCGAGAGTTCTCGTGCACACCAGCCAGTAGACAGACACACAGACGACAGACGGACGGACATTGCTCAAATGACTTAAAATGACCCAAAACGGATTTCCGCCGAAAATATTTAGGGTGTTATGCCACTTCTTCGATATGTTACACTTTGGGCTCGTAGCAAATGATAATACCCTCCTCTCTAAGATACAAACCAATAAAGAACTTAACGATAAATAGAGCTTTGATTTCGGCTGACATCCGAGGACTTATACGCACAAAACGTAGACTCAGGGATACATGGCAATACAGTAGACACCCAGAAGGCAATTTTCTATGAAATCTGAATCCAAATAAAAATAGAGAATACAGTCTATGTAAATCCACAAAATATATCAAGAGACAAGTAAAAAGAAATGTACCTCTAAGAGACATTGACAACACATGATGAGGATCGGGCGGATGATAGGATGATCCAATAAGTTTTTTGCTGACATTCTCAAAATTATTTGAGAGACTACGCCGATGATATTTGCCTCCTTGCTCACAACTGAACTGATATGCCGAAATTTTTCGATATCCCGGGATTTTCTGTGTTTTAAGGATAAATGGAATTTTTTCATTCTTGGTAATGTTATATTTCGAAATGGAGTAATAACATTTTAGGTCTGTTTTAATTTAATTTGAATAAGGATAAAAACTGCTAATGCATAAATTAACTTTTGTTAAAAAATACTGACTTTTACTAAAATATTTCACAACATCTAAGCTATGTAATAATTTTGGTCCAATTTCAGTTCGTCGTCTGAACTATTATTGATGTTGTAATCTTTATGAGTGTCGATCCAAATCAGATTTTATATTATGATTTTTTCAGAAATTTGTGGGACACAAATACATTTGTGTTCTTGTTTAAAGTTTACTTGTTTATAATTAAATTTATGATATATTTTTTAATTCTTCTCCAAATTTCAATGTTTTTTTGATGTTTACAATTTGCTCCATTAGTTTACTTTTTCGACAGAGTGCATCTATCTTCCACATAATATTTTACACGAGACAGCTTCATATATTATTATTAAAATATCCCGGAATTTTTTAAAAAAATCCCGGGATTCGGGATTTTTCGGGATCGGGAATTTCGGTATCGGGCTTTCCCGTTTGACATCACTAAGTGCGAACCAATAGCGACATGGAAGACCTGCACCGAAATAAAGTCTATGGCGCTCCATAGATCGTTATGGAAAAACTTTGTTTAACTATGTTTGCAAACATTTTTGTGTTTTTTTTTGCGATAAACTGTTTGGCGATGATTAAACGAACTTTCGAATAGGAATCGCCAACCATCGCGTTATACTTAGACATAAGCGATGAATACGCGATCGTGCACAATTTACTTGACATTTTTGTGAAAATAATTCAGTTCTGATAAAATTTGATGACACGAATTGCGTACCATCGCCTGCGCTTTACACATAAGCGATGAGTACGCGATCATACACATGTAACGGCATATTTTAACGTAAACAAACCAGTTCTGACAACATTTGATGGCGACAATCTCGTGCCATCGCCTAGGCTTTACACATATGCGTTGAATGCGCGATCGCACACAATTAACCAGACATTTTTCTGATTCGCGAATCGCCCGCGGTTCGCCAAATGCGATTCGCCCGCGAAGGCCAATTCTATGCATATGCTTACCAAGTCTATTGTGTCCAGTAATTATACCCACAATCAATCGTAGATGTGCTTTTTCGACACTTAGCAGTACCTCAGTGTTCCTTGGAGACCTCCCAAAGAGCCTTAGTTTGTTCACATCCGTCTACTGAGTACCATCTCTGATGCCATACATTTGTATCCCCTCACCTTAGAGATGAGGGTATATATAATTTGCTACGAAATATATAACACATCGAAGTAGTGACCTGAGATGCCAAGTATGTTTGGCGGAAATTTGATTTGGGTCATTTTAAGTCATTTGAGCAATGCCCGTCCTTCCGTCTGTATGTCTGTTTGCTGGCTGGTGCGCACGATAACTCGCGAAAGGATAATATTTTTCTCTATCTCCGGCTAAGTTTGAAGATGGGCCATATTGGTCCACTCCTTGTAGTACCTCCCCCACAAAGGGTTAACATTTAGTAAAATATCGATTCTTATATCTTTAATACCAGTGCATACGTGAAAGTTATTAAATGCAATTTAAATCGGTAATAATTTAATCAAATAAAAAAAATTGTGAATATTTTTTGGGACTAATGGTGAGGGAATTCTTAAGTCGGTTTTGCCTAACTGAACTTTCTTATTTGTTTGGGAAATAATTTGTTTCATTTATATTTTTTTGGAGAATTTTTTGGATTAGTTAGCACTTAAATAACAATTGAAATTTTTCCTGAAAACTGAACAAGACCCAAAAAAATGAACAATTCAGGGCAACTGGCAACCTTAGGTATATTGGTTCATGTTTCGGTATTTCCCCATATAAAAGTCCCAACTGATGTCACTTCTTGACACTCTAGAGGACGCTTTATTCAACTGATATGGCTGGATTTTAGGAATTTATTCTTTATATTGCACTTAATCGTCCCTGGTGAAACTTGTCCATGTTTTGGAAATTGTCCATGTACCTGGAAATTAGTAATTTACTCAATTTAAACTACATAATAATTTTGTCTTTCTTTATTGTTTTTAATCTGATTTTACTAAGAAGTAAATGGTGATCACTTGACCCATCTGCACTTCTCTTATTACGCACATCCACAGAGAACAACGCTATTTTTGCTAATAGCAAATTGATCAATTTGTGTTTCTGTTCTATGATCAGACGATACCTATAGGTTAGGTGCTTTTAACAGCACTCTACAATCTGATCAGAGTCTTTAGATTAACTGTATATCACAGCTCCGGCCACACTACTCTATTATTTAAAACGAAATATCTGGATAGCTATTCTACTAATGTCATGAAATTTGTTGTTGTGGACACGTTTGATAGCAAAATTCGTTGCCTTATATATTTTCGTACATGTTTCCTATATGAAAACCTCTACGTCGTGAAATTTGGTATGTACGCTTCTTTCTGACAGAAATATGCTCATACTTATAATGAGCAAATATTTGATATGCATACGATATCAGAAGTTATGTTAAAGCTTGAACCTCGGCATATTTTAAGAGTTCGCAATGGAACAAAAAGTGGATCGTCTTGTTATTTCGGTAAAATGTATTTGGGAGTAACTATGTTCTTATGCGAGCTATTGGTTCTATTTCACTGAAATTAGATATGGGGTTTAACATTGAGGCGTACATAGGGTCTCATATAATCGAATTCGTCTAACATTAAAGGTTTTGATAATAGCAGTTGTTAATCTAATTACGTTCCTTTCGCATTTGCGAAATAATTATTTTTCTTTCCATTGCCCAATACCCAGAGAGGCCCGTCAAGAGCAAGCCTTCGCAGATAATTTGATGTTGCTATAACGAGTCGCATGGTAACAAGTTTCATCAGTTGTGTGTCGTTTTGTATTCCACGTTACTGAAGTGATTTCAAAAAGTTCGACTGCAACTGCTAATAAATTATTATCACGCAGCTAATAAATTATTTGCAATTAACTGGGCTTTCAAATAATGTTGAATGCACATTTGCACATTACCTTTGGGTGTTCACATTCATCGACTATGTCTGTGTCCACAGGCCGAGGTCCTGGTCCGTCTGCCGGTCTGACTATCGGGATGTGGATCTGGACGAGCAGGGAGCACCGTCTATCTCTTCCAGCAGAGTTTCGCAGCATTCATACATACTTGTATGTACATACATCGGGCATTTGAGCATGATTTTTGGAAAGTTTTCGCGTAAAATGGCAATATTTTATGAAAATTACCACAAACTTTTTATGAAAATGTTTTTGGGGTTGTTTAGTGGTTTGTTGTGGTTGAGGAGTTGGGCGTAACGCCAACCAGCACCCTCGTCCTCAACCTCACTCTCATCAGCCGCATAACCCATCTCCAAAGTGGCGGCGGGTGATGGGAGGTATCCCCGCGCGAATGTGAAATAATATCAAATCTTGTGCGAGCGGTTATCAAATAAAATGAAAAGTTTTCTAGTACAAACTCGTACATTTTCTATTCCACTTTTCTACTTTCAATGTGTTGTGTTTCTTGTGAAATTAATTCTTTTCTCTTTGAAATTTAAAAAAGTTGTTTGAAACTCTAGCTAGCTGGTGCGGAGGAATATGTGGGGGTGCTCTTCGTTCACCTGAATTAATATACCGGCACAAACACCCACATCCGCACATGTACCCAGAGTGCTATTATTATTTGTTGCTCTCGGAAGCTAAGCGATTTCGGCATAAGCAGCTTTTTTAAGAGTTAAAATCTGTTCCAGGTACAAAGGCTCTCATATGTATGTACATGCACGGTTATGCACAAATACACTCGCAATGTTCAAATCTGTATGTCGGGATGTCCGCCTAGCAGAAACACTAGACCGGTTGGTTGCCGGGGTGATAATGACGCAAACTTTGAATTGACATTTTAATCCTGTCAATTACACACATGTCAATGGACTAAAGCGACTCGGACCTAAAAGAGAAATATGGAGTTGTCGTGTCTAACGAGCGTCGTCTGGCCGCTGCATAAAAGTGTCCTTCAGAAAAAACAACCGTCAGTCTAGCACAGAAGGAGAATCATTATTGCGGAATCGCGATATAATCCTTTAGTAAACAACTCAGTTCCTGTGTATGATCAAATGCACGCACAATACACCTACCATTCATGTAGCGAAAAAGCTTGCCAACTCGGGTAAAAAAGCACGATATCAGATAAACATCTAACAAATTTTGAAATATGTATGTATTCCACATTCTGACACACATGTCATCGGCAAACCAGGTGCATTTACATTTCGGCGGTCAGTGGAGGCACAATTTTTAACTCTAGGAGGTTCAACCAAGTCTGTGCACACCATTTGCATAGAAGCGTGTGTATAACTTTTTAGTTTTGCATGTTAGAGACGAATCCTTGCGTTTTTTGTGTTCTATTTTATTAGTGTTTACAAACGAAATGCTTTTACATATACATATACGTTCTCCGGTCCGGATGAAAATTGCACTAGTTTAGTTCTATTGGGTAGTACTTACGTCACCAAATTTCGACGAGATCGGTTAAGAACTGGATAGTCTTGAATTTTTATATTTGGTCCAACAGCCCATTTTCGCCATGATGAGATCGACCCATTTTTTTATACCGATCGACTCAGAATTACTTTCTTAGTCTATCTAGCTATATCCGTCTGTCTGTCCATGTATTCTTGTAATCAAAGTGCAGGTCGTAATTATTACACGATCACAATTGGAAATTGGACACACACGTCTTTTTTGGCCCAATGACGAACCCTATTGTAATCGGTAAAAATCGGTTCAGATTTAGATATAGCTCGCATATACATATATGGACATTTCCGCGGGTCGCGAATATACGTTCGTACGCTTTTGATGTACAAAAAATATAGAAAACTAAATTTTCCCCCGCATTTATTTTGGTGATTTGATAGCATATTGGTAGCTCTATGTTTAGTGCTAAAGATGGGTTTTATCGAGTTTTACTTTTCACAATGCTTGCAATAAACACCGTTTTAACCGTTAGGTCTCCTTGCATTTTTCTCTTCCTAATTGATTGTAAATAATAGAGAGATTTTGTAGAAAGAGTGCAAACATAACATATCGCTCACTCACTTCAAGAGTGTCATAACTCAAAATTTAAAATTTTTGAGGTTGCCTTACAAAAATCCGAATTTTGGAAATGTCCATAAATTAATCTCAGCGAAATTAGGTCTATAAGTAAACAACCATATTTCGGATTACTCAGGTGTATTAAAATATCTTATTTCATGTTACTTATCTTTTTATACGGACTTAAAGTTACACATCTTTGCAATTTTCAATTTTGAGTTATGCCACTCTTGAAGTGAGTGAGCGATATGTTTTGTATAAAATATAAATATAAAAATAATTAAATATAAAATGTCTTTAAAAACGGGTGATCTAAGTAGAGATTCTTTTTTCAATAGCCGGACGTTTTTCAAATGTGAAGGATACCGGGTATAAGTAAAACCCAGTTACCAACTTTTAGCCCGACCAGTTGATATTTGTGGTATCTATGACGTTAAGAAGTCAAATCGGGGAGATGCCATATATGGGGGCTATATCCAAAATTGGACCGATATTGCCCATTTGAAATCCCAACATACCTGCAGATATAAGAATATACCAAATTTCATCCACCTAGCTTAAGTATTATAGATTGTAGCGCGATTACAACAGACGGACGGACATGGCTAAATCGTCTTAGAATTTTACGACGATTAATAATATACATATATGTAGGGTGATCAAAGTAGAGATACTTTTTTCAATAGCCTTTTTTTGACAGATCACGTGTGAGTCGTGTCATGCTGTCATGTTATTTTTGTTAAGTATTGTTTGGCATTTCATCATGGAAAGACTTACGCCTGAACAACGTTTACAAATTATTCAGTTTTATTATCAAAATAATCGTTCGCCAATTGCGCTAAGTCCATTTATTTTAAATCAAACAAACAAAAAACACTTTCTAGTCGACCCACGACCTTGCCACCCATGAGCAATATTTTAGCTCTCGTTAAGAGCTATCTTTTTGCCATTGACCGATTCCCGATCCGACGTAACGGAATCATCGGTCCATATTTCTCCAAAAATGGTGCCGGTGAGAACGTAACCGTCAATGGCGACCGTTATCGTGCCATGATAACCGACTATTTGATGCCTTTAAATTGAAACTCGTGATCTCGGCGACATTTGGTTTCAACAAGACGGCGCCACTTCCCACACATCGCATCAATCAATGGATTTATTGAAAGAACAGATAATTTCACGTTTTGGGTCGGTCGATTGGCCACCAAGACCGTGTGATATCACACCGTTAGACTTTTTCCTGTGGGGATATGTAAAGTCTAAAGTTTATGCGGACAAACCCGCTTCGATTCAGGCCTTGGAGCAAAACATCACGCGTGTCATTCGCCAGTTACCAGTCGAAATGCTCGAACCAGTCATCGAAAATTGGACTCAAAGGATGGACCATCTGAGACGTAGCCGCGGCCAACATTTGATAGACATAATTTTCAAAAAATAAATGCCAATGAATGCTCTTTCGAATGATAATAAACATTCCCCATTCAATTTGAATTTTCTGTGTTTTTTTTTTTCTTTAAAGAAGTAGGGAACCTCGAAATGGATCACCCTATACATATAATTTCTTAAAAATAACAGGTAATTTCTTGGCGATATAAGTACATAACTATTAGTAAAACTAATTGTAACTGGAGGAAGTTACCCGACAAGGATGTGTCTCATACAAAAAGCCTGTATGCGCACAACATAGCATTACACAAAAAATGCAAAAATTGTCACATGGATTCATCTAGGTCGAATCGTAGTTTGCATCCATAGTACTATATATTTTCTTAAAATGTATGTAAGTATTTTAAATAAATGTTTATAAGTATTTCAAATAAATTTCTCAGAATCATTCACAACAAAAAAGTAGCAAACTTGACAGTAATATTCTTGGTGTCTACCCGGGTAGATACTATTAACCCTGGTGTATAAGGAGATAATATTAAAAATAATAAAAACGCGTTTTCAAATTAAATTTTTATTTCATTTCCAAATCGGAACAAAGCCCTCAAAGTTATAAAAAAAAATTAAAATTGAAATATCTACCCAGGTAGGTAGATACAATTAATGCGAAGGTTATAAAGGAAGCTTTACGTAGATTGTTTTAAAAACAAGGGTATTTTCTGAATTACAGTCTTCAGATTACCTGAAATTCAAAATCTAGCCAGATTTTCTTCAATCGCACTGAAAACATAAACATTTTTTGTTTTTAAATATTTTTTGAAATTTCCGAATTTCTGTGTTTTTGTCTCTATTCTATTTAAGCGTGTGATCAAAATGTGTATTTTTCCTACAATAATACGATTTATATGATATTTGAGAAGGGTTTTAATGAGAAGTCAGTAGGTAATACATTTCAAGAAAAGCGCTCCGATCTAATGTACTGTTCACGTGTGATCCTGATTTGCAATGTGTTATATTCGCTCCTGATTTTGATTAAAGACATGTGCTGAAAGTTAAATAAGATACAAAAAGACGAGGTAATAAATTTTTTTTCCCAGAACGTCTTCGTACTCGTTCCGCAGTTCACTTTACGTGTAGAGAGTTATGCTGGTGAATTTATTTAATTCGGCTCTTAGCACACCACACCCACACCTCATCCGCACTTGCTGATACCCACCCACTTTCGCAGATGTGTGGGGCTGTGTTTGTGCGAAAGCAAACACTTTCAAAATTTCGTACTTTGTAAGTATGAAACGAGACTACAAATTAATTTAGTCCCCCGTTTGATGTTGTTTTATGCACAATAACGTAATACGTACAAATTTGCCAGGATACGTGCACATGTGTATATATGTACATATACAAGTAAATATCGCTCATTTGCTTCAACAGTGTAATATCTAAAATTGGATTTTATTTTTTGTTGATACAAATTGTGCAAATTTCCATAAACTAAACTCAGAGAATTTTGATTTATGAGGAAAAGCTCATTTGCGGATCATTGTGACATTCCTAAATTTCTCATTTCACGTTAAATTTCAGTTAATACTGATAAGATGTTAAATGTCTTTAAAAATGTATATTTTGAGATATTACTCTCTTGAAGTAAATAAGCGGGATGTTATGAAAACACATTTATCTGACAATACACCTGTTGTGTATTAAGAGGGGATCAATTTATTTTTTAAATTCAGTGGAATGTAATGAACTTGCATGAGGGAATAACGACCTTTTATGTAAAGCTGATGTGAGCCTGGTTAAACTCCTTAAGTCCCGATTTACACTGGCTGAATGCAGATTATCGGCGTTTTGTAGGAGAGAGATAC